>CM037855.1:764403-1177403 GCA_021234595.1 Delia radicum | reverse complement strand
TATTAATTAATAATCATATAATTACAAATTATATACTATTACCCTAACCGAGCACTAGCTACTATGGCCTTCGGCGCGTTGTAGCGAAAACAGACCAGTGCCTCTGGTGGGAATCGAACCCACGACCCCCGCACAGATAAGCCAGCACGCTACCAACTAGCCTACCGGGGCGCACATCATTTAAGTATAATTATGTCAATATTGGTCGAAGGATAACTTGTAAATTTAGCTACAAATATCTTGGAAAACAGAAAATGTACATAGTATACACATGATTATAGAAGGAATATTTACTTTAACTTTTGATTTTCATTAATTAATTTTTTGATTGTTGTGGTGGAAAAAAATTATTTAAAAACATATATTTTGTCCTACAGCATCTCTAATTTCAGACATAAGCATGATGAAGCATGCAAACAGAAAAAATTCTAAGATTATATTTAAAAAATTTCTTTATTAGAGAAAAAGACGAAAATGGCAATATCTCGAAAACAGTTCGATTTAAAAAATTTCAAAATATTCGTGTTCAGCGTGACAAAATTAATAATAAAAAAAACGATTTTTCGCAAAGCATTTGTATTCTTATTAAAGCAATTTAAGAAAAATTTTCAAAAATCTTTGGTAGCGATTTTTCTCAAATTTGCACCAAATAATTTTTAGACCTAATAAATACTACAATAATCGGAACAATAAATTGAAATTTTTCAAAAAAAAAAAACTTTTTTCTTAATACAAAAATATGCCTCTCTATTGCACATGTTTAAAAAATATTTACAAAAAAATGTATTTGTTTTATACTTTATTTGAATGTAATTTACTTTTTTATTATACAATATGTATGTATTTAGCAAACAGTTGATTATGAGATTGGTGAATGTTAATTTTTGTTAATGTAAAACAAAAAGTAGGTTCCTACTCCACAAAAATTAAGTATAAGTATAGAACAAAGAAGCATCTTATTCCCAATTTAGAAAATGAAGCAATTTTAATATATATATATATATATATATATATATATCGTATATACATATCGTTTTCTAGTTTTTTAATATGGCACTTTTTACTAGACAAACAAATCTTTGCCAAGTTATTAGGAGCATTTCAACTAATTAAGTTTATTCGCAAAAATTATGTGAAATCTGGTAGCAATTTACCAAGTTTTTTCTTGTTTCTACTTAATGTTTTGAATAATTTATGTGAAAAAACTTTATTAGTTGAAATGTTCCTAATTACTTTGCTCCTAATTACTTTGTGTGTATAAAGGGTTTAATTCTAATATTCAATTATCTTTTAAGTGGGAACAATATACTACTTTAAACAACTCCTACACTTATTTTTTTATGGAGTATTTTATTGACTATTTAAGTATTGACTATTAAGTAGTGAAAATATCATATTAGTCTTATCGTTCCATGATATAACGAATCAGGCAAGGAACAGTAAGACTAAAGCTTGTGGAGTAGCCTCGTAACTCGATTCGAAATTTTCGAATTCGTAAATCTTGCACATATTGTAAAAAATATTTCATAATAAAAATTTAACTTTTTTTCTAATTTATGGTTCTTAATCTTGTACACTAAATATAGAAATTATAAAATTAAGATTTTTGCTAAAGACTTTCTTCTTATTTACTCGTTTCCTATACAGGACTATGTTTACGTCTTGTTAAACCAGGGGGGGAAACCGCATGCGTAACTCGATTTGAAAATTTTCGAATTCGAAAATCTTGTACCTTTTGTAAAATGAAAGTCTTTGGCAGCAATATTTCTTTTTTAATTTTTATATTTAGTGTACAACAGCAAAAACCATAAAATAAATAAGTTAAATTTTTATTAAGAATTATTTATTGCAATATCTATGCACAATATTAACGATTTCATATTTTTTTTCGAATCCAGTTACGCGATTACACCGGAGGTTTTAGTCGAGTATTAAGTAGTAACGGTTTGGGGATGTATACACTAACGATGTTAATCCAATACGGGACTTTAAAAATTAAATTCTGTCCCAATGATTTTTTTTTTTTTTAATTCTATAATAATTAATTATTTTTAGGTTTTTTTCTGTGTTTGCTATAAATTTTGAATGCTTGGAAAACATTATTTAGGCTATTAATTCAAATAAATAATATGTAATTAAAATATGTATGCATGTATGTATGTATGTATGTATCTACAAATTTATTTCAATATAATTCTTTGACTTCATCATACATATCGTTAATTGAAATGCAAAATGACTAGATTAGCAAAAAACGTTAAATGAAATATTGCCAAGAGTTTAGTAAAGTACTTTTTTTTTAATTTCACTTAAAACATAGCGATTAATGTATTTTTGAATAGACAAAATAATTTTGTTAAATAAATATTAAGCGTGTTCTGTTCGTTGCTTCAAAAGTCTTGCTATTTTTACTACAACTCGAAATGTTTATGTGTCTAAATAAACGAACAGACATTTTGTTTGATTTCCTTTATGTGCACAATCTTAATTGTGTAGACTGTAATGAAAGTTTTTGTTAAACATACTTTAGCAAATAAGAACTTTTTTGGCTGAATTTTCATACACGTAATTTTTTAAGCTGTTTACATTTTATACTAAAAATGTAACTCATAGATCATCCTTTTTCGCTACGCTGTCATATAAACTTTTTTTCGTTTTTACACGAAATAACTGTTCAGATTTTATTTTGCATAGGCACGATAATGGATTGATCCTTTGCGAAATGGGATGATAAATTGTGCAAAATTAGTAAAATCTGAGAAAACCCTATAAAAACGGATTTGCTTGTTAATGATGCATATTTATTAAACAAATTTGATATCCAAATGTTGTTGAAGGTCTCATCAGTATTTACCACAAAAAAATTAAGAGAAATTATATTATTTTTAAAAGTTTATGTATATGAACAAGCTTACGCGTAAAGATGCAAAACTTTAATGCAATTTTGCGAAAAATCTAGCCAATACGTGAAAAAACTGGGTGCGCCATTAAAATCAGTCTGGGCGAAATGTGGTCGGTACTTTTGTTTCATTTTTCGAGTTGCTCAGTGTTAGTATAATTTTTTTTTCTCATTACACCTTTAATTTTATTCAAAACAATTTAATGTAAACACATGTTTTTATGAAGCGAAAGGAATAATTCCTCCAGAGAAATGTGTGCTTTCTGTTATTGTAACAAAAAACTCGCATTCCTCTGGAGGAATTATTTTTATTATGCGAACGGAATAATTCTAGATCACACTAGTATTTAGAAAATATTGAAAAATATATACTTTCAATATTGCAACATGTGCTTTTCAATAATATGAAGTAGAAAGAAAAAAATTGTTAGATCTTTTTGCATTTCAGATGACAATATGTACTCTCTCGGGCTAAATATTTAAATTTTGAATGAGTTACTCGTGCTTCTTTTTTATGTTGCTTGTTTTGTTCATCATTACATTAATATTTCATCACTTTACACATTTTTTTTTTAGGTTTATCACAGATGGCTCAAGATTTTCAAAATAGTGTATATTATGCGAACAAAATCTAAATTTAAAATAGTATTAATTTGTTTGGTTTTATTTTTATTTGTTACTTAATTTTTCGAAATCTTTAAATACATATATATATGTAGGTGTGTAGAGGAAAACTGTTTATTTTAAATTTATTTATGTTGTTGTTTAATTACTTTTTAATGAATTTTTTGTTTTTAATCACATTTAATTTATTTAACCTAAAATTGTTTATATTTTATGCTTAATAATTATAATATTTATATTGTATAGTTAAGTGTCATGCATGTTACAATGAAGACATAAAGTCAAAGAAGGACCGAAAAGCTAGCTAGCGATTTCATAAAAATCGTCCACTTTTAGAAGTTAAATAACTATCGCTTCATTGTTCATGATACATTCAAAAAATTTGTATTACACGATGCAAAATTGGAGTATTTTTTACCAAATTTTAATGAAATATTTTAAAAATTTTATGATAACTTTGAAAAGCGGGCGATAATCGTCAATCGTTTAAAAAAAAAAAAAACTAAAATTATAAAATTGTTTCTCGTCTACTTCTTTAGGTTATACACTCAGAATATTATTACAGTAACTACACGTATTTCATTCAGATAGTAAACAGTATTTGTTGTTTTAACTGCTATTGTAGTCATTGTTATATGAGAAAATGAAAAACGACTAATTTGGACAGTCATTTAAAAAAGCAACTAACCAAAAACGAATGTACTTCAGTAACAAGTTGTTTTGAGTAGTTATTTTAGTATTTCAATAAACAACTAACAAAACAGTAATTTTTCAGTAAACAGTTAATTTTTGTTATTTAAAAATAGAAGATTATTTCGAGTTTTTAAAAATTCTCGTTTACTTCATATTTTCATATGTTCATAGTTTGCAAATAATAATTAGAAAATTTCATTGGAGATAATGCATTAAAACGTCATAACGGGACTACCGTTTGGAATTTTGAATTTGCATTTTAAATAGGATGTAGGAAATACCAATTTTGATTGTAATCAAAAGAAAAAGTATTTGTAAAATACCGAAAAAAATAACTGTTAGAAACAAAAGTTTTTACAACTTATGTAGTCCTTATATTTTCATTGATTTTTCTTGTTTTTGTTTTGTTGCTCGTTTTTATGGTTTATGCATTCATGTAATTTTAGTTGTTTTTGACAGCTTCGATAGTCATTTTTACCACCATTGTAGTTGTTTTATCAATATTTAAAAATTACTACATGGTTAGTCATTTTTATGACAAATAAAGTAATCGCCTTTTTGACTACATTTGTAGTCATTTTTACCTTCTTAATTTCCTGAGTGTAGACGTAAGATTAGGCAGCTTAAGTACACAGTTGAAAGACTTGAAATCAGCAAAAACGTTGCAACATGGAAAAAGTGCAAAAGATATTGTCCATTTTTGGAAATTCATAGCATTTTGGAAATCCATTTTCCTCTATCTCTTATAACCCATTTTTAACAATGTGACAAGTGTGCTTTTTAGAGCCTATAACTTCAGATAGGAAGCCTATATAAATATTCATTTATATAATGAATACGGTTGTAAAATCTGTAGTCGAATTTGTTGACTCATAAAGTCATTAAACCCTGCTTAAATATTTTCAACAATTGGATTGTTATTTGTGATAAAATTGTTTAAAAGCTGTGTTTAAATGCATTTTTTAGCAAACTCCACTACGACAACCGAATAAGGCCGATTAAAATACTCGACGGTCAAAAATAATAACCTGGCTTTGTAAAAGATATTTTTTAATAGAACTATGTTCGCTGTTTCCAAATCTGGGAAAAAAATTCTCATTTGCAGTTTTTGAAATATCGCGGTTTTCATATTTACACCATTTCTTCATATATTTTGTTGTATTTTGTATGCTAAAAAAAAATGATTCAAACAATTTATGTTTGTTGTGGAGGCCACAGGGAAGAAAATTAAACTTTTTTTAATAATTTGCCCAGAGCTCAGAATTTTAAACGAATTTGAAAAAAATATAATTTTGAAAATTATCTGAATTTATGGCAGATTTTTAAAAATTATTATTTTCAATTCTTAATCGGTAACCGCTAAAGTCAAGAAAGTTTGAATTTTTTTATATTCCTGCTTTAAATTATTTAAAAGTTATTATAAAATTTGAAATTTGTTTTAAACAGAAATATAAAAAAAATATAATTCGTTGATTTTGCCGATTTATTAAGAATATAAAATAAATGATTTCTATAAAATGGGCCAAATAGGAAAAATGTTTGATATAATTTTTTATTTTGCAACAAAAAGCCTAAAAACGGTTGGAAAAAGTATACTTAAAATTGCTGACTTCCAGTAATTGATTTTAATCTTGACCCAATATTATATTTTCATATTTGTTCAATTAAATTTGCTTCGATTAGAAATTTTTGACCAGGGTTGATAAAATGTAGTCTTATCTTTAAAATTTTTTGTTAAAAAAATATTCATCCAATTTTCTAGCTGATGGTAAAATCACATTTTGAGCGAGATACTTTTTACTTCCATATATTTTTTTATAACTTTGAGCACTTATAAATTTTAAACTATAAGAGATTTTAATAAAGTTTGAATATATTATTTTTTAAATTTGGCAAGAACCAATCAATCAATGTTTTTTTTTATTTTCTTTCAACAAATTTATAATACCAGCCTAACAAAAATATTTTTGTATTTTCTACAATCACAAATAGTCGAAAACAATCAATAATAATTGTGTGTGTATAGATCGTTGTTGTTGGTCCTGTTACAATGCGCAATGTCTAAATTGAATTATTGTTGTTGCTTTTGCGTGTAAAGCTTATTATTGCTACAAATGCACACAACAAAAAAACAATGCACATATACACGCATCCTATAAGCACAAAATATAAAACCACACACATACAAACATGTGTGTGGTTTTTGCATATTTAAAACAAACGCAACGGAAGTTGTAGAGTTGTACTTAATACATAGATGCCCAATGTAGTAGTATTGGTGAGAGTGACGAAATAACACTGGAAGAAAACAATTTGCTATTTATTTTATTTAGTCGTCAACGAGATTGCGACGAAAGCACATGTGTGGCGGGTGTGATATATTTCGAAATAAAAAGATTCTTCGAAGTGTTTATAAATTTTCCCTCAATTAATCATTGTTCAATTTGCAATTAAAAAGTAATGAAATCTTCTATGTTGATACTCTTATTGCAGTTACGCAATAAAAGTATATTTCTCAAACTAGAAGAATTCAGCTTATTGCGTTTTTTTGAGCAAATATAATTCAAATCTGAAAATATTTGTTCGCAAAGATACGTTGAGGGAAATAAAGATAAATACTTCAATGAAATCTTCTTTATTTCAGGATATATTGTACCATCCAGATTTTTCCAGAATTCTATATTGTTAAAATTATCCGGCAAATCTATTTCACTTCGAAGTATGATAAGTTCTGTTTGGATTGGAAATTTGTACTTTAATATATCGCATTTAAAAGGGTTTTGAAAAATATCCAGTAAATGCTGAATATTTTCAAAATCCTTAAACCTGGCATTAAAGTTATTAAAAAACGTTTCTAATATTTCCAAAAGTTCCAACTTTTTCAATATTTTCTCGTTGTCGTAAATAACAGAAGTTTTCGGAAAGTTCGAAAAGTCTTCAGAATCAATTTGAGCTGCAAGTAAAAATAGCTGAGTTTTAAAATCTGAAAGAATTTTAAACATATCCGAAATTTTATTATCTTTTCCCTGCAGCTTTAAATTTAACTCATTCAAAATGTTACAAATGTCTGTTAAAAACGCCATGTGTAAAATAAATTGATAATCTTTTAAATATTCTTTCTGCAAGTGTAGTTTGTCTCTCCCTCTCAACATGCTGATTTCCTATTGGTTGATTGAATATCAAACAAAAGAGCGTAAGTATACGTGTGAGTTGAATTTGCTGATATCAGCTACTACTGGGCATCTATGACTTAATAGTTAATTTCTTTAATTTTCAATTATGGAATAGTTTATTGTTTTAGTTCATATGTTTGTTTGATCCATTTTTTTACAATTATTTATATTGTTATATTGGTCAATGGTTCGTTTAACAAATCATGGCACGCGTGCCAGTAGTACAGTAAATGATTTGATATCAAAACTGATATTCACTGAATATTTGTTTATCCAAATTATCAATTTTGCTACTGTATATGAAGATATATGCCCTAAACATCTTCAAATCCGTATATATTCTTTCTTATTACATTTTACCAAACAGGTATTTTTGGTTTTTCTCTTTTTTCGGATGTCAGTAGTTTTTTTTTTATTTGTTAAAAAAAAATCAAAAAAAAATCATACATTTTCATATATATTTTTTTTTTAATTTAAAAAAATCAACATTTAAAATCTTGAAAAGCGTTGAATTACGTTGCTATTAAAACAACCTTCTAAAATTCCAAAGCTACGGAAAATGTAATAAGTAACGTCATTTTTTAGACCACTTAATAGTGTTTTGAAAATAACAAAACAACTGAAAATGTATAATTTTTTCACACCTTAATAATTTTTTCACACCTGAAATTTGATTTCAATTATTTTAAAACTAACTTGACTTATGCGCGCATATTTTTGAAATACAAATGGAAATTTTTAAATACTTTTGCACATTTTGATATACATCAAGATAACTTTGAATTATAAAGACCGTTTCATATTTATAGCCCATGTATGAAATTATACTTTGCAGCTCTATAAAATTTAAACTAATCAGTTACCCTGAATATTTTAATTGGGTGTGAATTGGCAGAATGTTTTATATTTATTTGGTTTGAATCAATTGTGTATTGTTGTTAGCGATATTGAGTATTTTCTAAAGGCCTTTTTCTTCTCGAGTTTCAAATTTATAACCCAGGTAAGATTTTTTTTTTTGGTTTTTTAAAAGAATCTACCATTTTTAGAGACTTTTTTAAAATCAGTAGTTATTGGAACTGTCCTTTCTAATTTGGAAAAAGGAAAAGTGTGGCATTTTAAAACCCAAAAACTATCAATTTCCAAAATTTCATGAAAAATCGCCAATAATCGAAGGGTTATCGCCAAATCGAATTTGGATGGACTAGACGGAAATACACACTGGCGCTACCTAAGTAAAGCAAAACGATACATCTCACAATTTTGGTGGCGGTTATGTCGGGATGTGGGGTGCGTTTTCTTTAGCAGGAAATTCAGTTTACATCATCAAGAATGCCACACCAATGAAAACTGGATTTGCATGCAAGACAATGCAAGAATTCATACCAGCAACGAAACTAAAATGTGGTTTCGCGAAAGAAACATTCCACTTCTTGACTGGCCTGGATGCTCACCAGATCTGAATCACATAGAACATCTATGGCGTATGTATGGACTTAAACTTATAAATTCAAATTCACTATTAAAAAGTTTAGTGGGTTATAAATATAAAACTCAGAGAATAATTGGATTTTTGAAAGAATCCTTTTTCGCGACATAGTTCTTATAGTATTCAAATTTTGTAAATATGATATGTAACCACCCAAATAAATAATTATTATCAGCTGTCAAAATTAAAATAACTTCATTAGTTAAAATTGTATAGAGCTGCAAAGTATAACTAACTTCACGCATGGGTTATAAATATGAAACGGACCTTATTTCTGCAGACTATTGACAAATGAAAATTTTTTTTCAAAAAACGAATAACTAATAAGACTTTTTCGAGAGACGAATTTTGTTTGAATTTAAACTTTTTGGACATCAAGATAATTGATATGGTCTTTTAAAAAATTCATGCAAAAAAAATGTGTTCATTTTTTCAAAAACAAAAAATGTCTCTCAAAAAAAAACTTCAAGTTGTACACAGATTTGAATAATTACGAAACATGAAGTGGAGGATATGTTAGGTGGCGTGCTTTCAAAAACACTAAAAAACAAAAAATATAAAAGAAAAATCACATTCTGTCTTACCGTACTTATAATGTGAGCTTATTGATATACTGTACATATTTTCAAATGAATTCATTTTGCTCTATATAATTACTATTAGTTGCTAATATTTTTGAAAAGATGATGTCATAAGGCGGATGTCTCTTCCGTAGGCGCGGCGGTATTATTGGTACTACTGCTGGGAAAACTGTTCAAGGTATGCATCGCATGTTTACTTTCGGTATCTGAAAAGAAAGACGTTACATAACTCATCATTTAACTCTCGACAATTATATACATTCAAGTTATACATACAAACAAAACGCCAAAGTGAAATAAATTGAATTAAAATAATAAAAAAAAAATATATAGAAAAACATAAATAGAATTATAAATAAATATGTAATAAACAGTAATAATTCAAAACATTTATTCAGTATTTATCATTTGATTTTCAATAAGAATGCTTTTTACATACTCAATATACATAGATAAATATATATATAAATTAAACTGAACATATTGTATAAACATTATGCAGTATAAATAAATCAACTATAGCGAAAACTTAACAAATAATAATGATAATAGAAAATAAAATACATTTTTTGTTTTAAATAAAGTTAAGAATAAAGGACACTACACACGCTGACTGTCCATATTTACTATAATCCAGTGTTGGGAATATGATTTGTCATAGTATTGTAAATTTTCATTGGAAAACGATGTTTCGCATCGCCAAAACTAGGAAATAGTAGATACGGATGAACAGGTATGTTAAGCGTGTGAATCAAGCTTAAAATGTTTTATTTTTTTTGGTTTTATGAAAATAAAAACGCCACTCGATTCAATCGAGTGAGTAAAGTTAGCTTTTGTGTTCTTCATTTAGAAGTCACATACAAATTGTTAAGTCGTATTTCTAAATATTTTTCATGGTTAAAATATACACTGAAGTTCAAATAGAACATCTTTATGTTTTCACATTCACTGTTCAGTGTAGACATCTGTCGCAGTTGCAATACCTCTAAACTGCTATACCAACTTAAACTATTTCAACTTAAAATAAAAGCTTTGAAATTCCAAAGGAAAATGTATATAACTATATAAAATTGTACATAATTTTTAAATTTAAGTTGAGCAAGCAAATAAAATAATATATAGTGGGTAATATTAAACTAAATGAAAAGTGTTTGAGTTTCTTTTCGATTGTTCTGTTAACATTTTCTGTGAGAGAGTTTTAAATTATCAAGATTTTTTTTTCAAAATCAAGAAATTAAGCATTTTCCAAATTTGAGTCTGGCAACCTTAGGGTTACTTAACTGGACTTTTTTATATTTTGCCACATATCATTTGTTATATTTTGCCACATATCGATTTAAAGTTGCATATGTTGCTAATAATGCATATTTAGCTTTTGACTGTATATTTATTTTACATATTTCATGATCTTTAATGCATATTTTTGCATCTTATTATTTTTTTATTGCATTTTTTTTTTTTTTTTTGGTATTTAGTGCATATTTTTTAGTAGCATACTTTTTTTTTGTACTGCATATTTTTAATTTGTTTGTGTATAAAAGCCGGTGACCTGGTCATAAGACTTGAAGCCGATTCTGGCCTTAGAACAATAAGAGACTGCACGTGTTCAATTGAAGAATTGCATAATCAAGTTTGTTTTGTGGAGAAATATTATTAGTCACGTTGATCTTTGCTTTCAATTAAAAATGTTTGCCACAACAAATTTTTCTAGAAACTACACTTTCAGCCAAAATAATGTATAAAACAATGAAAATTATTCAAGTATTAAAGTATAAAACTGTAAAGCTGTAAAAAAAAAGTACAAATCCTAACAAAACTTTAACTGCTCCAATTTAATATAAAACTTCTAAAAGGCACCATTTACTATATAGAAAGAAGTCCATAGAATGATAATAAAATAAAAATAAACATTTTTTTTTTGTTGTATACTCAACTTAACCAACTGGTTTTGATCAAAACGCGTAACTCGGCTGACGAATAAGCGAGATTTTTCTGCAAAAAGCGCTATGTTTAATTTTGTTTGTCAATAAATATGTATTATTATCAAATTTGCTATTTTAATTTAAAATTAAAACTCTTATATTACTCCGAAAATTGTATGATGTTATTACTATTTTAAAATGTTATCTAAACACATAGAAACGTTTTCTATTTTTTCTTTAGAAATTATTTATTTAAAAGCCATTTTTGAGTTAAATTTTAGTTAAAATTGAGTATAAAAGCGCTTAGAAATTGCAATTTTAGAGATTCTCTTTCTATTAAAAATTTATATTTTCTTTGCAGGGTTAGAAATTGGTTTAGGCACAACGAATGCCCTTATACATTTAAGTCTCGATTCGACACAAATTCAAATCTTTCACTGGTTCTGATAACTTTTTTTCAATAAATATATATCCTAAATTTATAAAAAATAAAAAATTTATTAAAATAAAAAATTGAAAATATCAAAAGCGGGAAAAAAATCAAGGCGTGCTCAGGATAGGAAAGGCAGGATAATCCCGGGTTATGTATACTGTCCTTTTTTCCAGTCAGCGTGGCATTTATAAATGTTTCTTTTTTTTAAAAATTCATCTACAGACATGGAAACATTAATCAGATCTTTAAATGATGAATACATGGAATCAAATTTTTAAAATTGTCTTTTAAATAATATTAATAGCACATAGTCGCAGGACTCAAAACTATTGACAATTGCATTAGACATTAAAATTTCTCAATTTTTCATAGAGTAATTGTCAGTAATAATGATTGTGAAAATGATAATACAAACATTGATATCGTGGTTTAATTCCATGACTTTAAGTATACAGAAAATTATAAAAAATGTAAAGTTAATAGTTAATCAGTTTTTCAAAAAAAATATGAAATAATAAATATGAATTTTTATTGCTAAGTTTAAGACATTTCTGTTAGCTTTTTCTATGTGCACATTATTTCAAGATCTGATTAATATTTCTTTGTCTGTAGGCAAATTTAAATGCCACTCACCGGAAAAAAACGGTGGTATACAAAAACGAATCTGTTAACTTCTATGATTAAAATAAAGTGTGTCGCTTTACTATTTTCAAACGAATTTGTAACATTTTAAATTTTGATAAGATTTATACTTTTTTACAGTTTTATTCTATATTTAGTGCGGTAGTGAAAAATTGTTAGCCAACTTCCAGACGCTGTTAATATTAGAACTTAAATGTTGGTTTATAACACTCTGTATATGTAAATTGTAAATTAGCTAAATGGTGTTGTTATACTTTTATCTCGTTAACTGAACAGAACATACGAAAAATAGCGAAATAAAACTATAAAGAAAAAATTATAAAAAAAAAGCTTAAAAGACCACAAAAATTGTGTCTTCATCTTTAAATAATTAGAAGAATATACATGTGTTATAAAAACAAAATAGTAATAAAAAATGACTCGACTCAAAACCCGTATATATTTGTATTGTATTTGATGTGTATTTTGTATTTCTTTTTATCAACATAATCTCCATTATGAAAAATGGTTTAATTGTTTCATGATTTTTGCTTCTTCTATGATTACGATGATGATGATGACAATGATCTGGATTGTTATATGATAATTATAGATCTCGATTATGTTGTTAAAAATGTAAGGGAAAGCTTCTCAAACTACTTAAGGAGTAACGTAACGTGACGCAACGATAACTTTGTGTGTAAATGTGATAGTGGTGGTGGTAGTGGTATATATCACAGATTACACACAGATATGAATCAAAAGTTGAGAAGTCTTAAGCAAGAAAGGTACATATATTAATAGAAATAATATGCAGATTTTTGTTTCTGTCTCGCTCTCGACTTTACGTTTTATTTGGAAAGTTTTTGACACATGTCACGTGTTTCACATGTGTGCATAATCTGTGGTACATATCTTGTTTACTGAGAGATTTAGAAATAAGTGGAATATCGTATGATTTACATACAATCACCTACTACTCACCTCAGTCTGAACTGAGGTGGAGGGCGTAGCACTGGAAACAGCAGCCTCATCAACGAAATTCGTTTGCGGCGATGAGCCAGCAATATTGGTGCTGCTACTAACCACAGGTGGTGAGGTTGTACCACTTGTGGTAGACGTAACACCAGATGTGGATACCACTTCAGGCGATTGTTTGGCTGCACCAGCCTGTGAAGATCGAGGGTTTGCCGACGTGCTAATTGCCCCAATTGGTGGTGTTGGTGGTGGATGTTGTTGGGGTGTAGTAGATTGATGTTGGTAGTCCGTTTGGGTCTTGGGCGGTACGTTAGAGGTAGAAATAGTGGTAGAAGGAGTAGAAGTGGTACTTGAAGTTGTAGTAGCTAGAGATTTATTTGGTGGTAGTTTGGAATTTTTGCCTCTTTCCGTATTACGGGGAGAAGAGCGACCATGGGAGGAGAGTTCTGTATTTGTATGTGTCGTCGCTATTATGCCGTGAGGCGTTACTTTTGCAGCGATCACTTCGTTAACCATCTGCTGATGTTGTTGCTGTTCTGTGGTGGTGGTAGTAATTGTAGTAGTGGTGTTGTAAGAACCAGAATTTTTACCTTGACCAGGACTGCCATGACGGCGGCTAAGCGCCTCCGCTGTTGCAATTGGACTAGGTTGTTGATCCGCATCATTTGGGTTGTCTTTGTTGGCTATTGGTGTCGCTGTGGTAGTTGTTGTTGTTGGAGAAGGCGGTGCTTTGTTTTCATTTAAATGCTTATCCATCTTGGGGGATTCCTCGTGGTCTTTTCCGAGCTCAGTGGTAGTTTCTACTCCATTGACTTCATTCGCAGAGATTTGCAAGTTTGTCACTCGCACCGATTCAGTATTGCTAACTGTTGACGGAGCATGATTGCTGGAATTCGAATTTGAACCGGTTAGATCCAAAGTAGTTGGCTCATGTGTGGAAGCCGATATGCTAGCAGTGGTTGGTTTTTCCATAGCGGCAGCTTGTGGAACAACATTTGCGATATGATGGCGCATGGCGTGTGGACTATGGGCAGTTCTACTGCTTAGATTTCCATTCTGACCGCCGGCTGAAGATACTGGCGTAGTTGTTGTTGTCAACTTTCCCGTCATCGCTGATGTGGAAAATGACACTGGATTCATAGAAGCAGACATTGTTAGATGCATTGAGCCTGGATTTTGATTTGACGAACCAGATAGGGAACCTTGGGCTGCGGCGTGCATTGCTGCCAAATGGCTGGGATGATGAGCATAGTACAAAGAACTGCTCATTGGAGACATGTGAGTGGAGAGCGAAGAGGTAGGCTGTGCAATGCTTCCGCTCGACTGTATGGTCGGCGCCGAAGATGTGATCAAATTGGCTTCAGAATGTCTGACCGACATTGCACTACTCGAACTAACGACATTAAGATTTCCATGGGGGGACGATCCAGCTGATGTTGTCAGCATTGCAGTTGAGTGAGGCGGAAGTTGATGGCTAGATGTTATAGCTGGGTGATGGGGAGACATATGTGGATGGGTCATGTTCATGTTGTGGTGAGCTAAGCCCAACGCAGCTGCGGAAAATCCCGGATGTGTTAGCCCCAATGCGGCATGTTGTAAATGTTGCGGCATATTTGACGACACATGCGATAGGGGAGAAACTCCAGGCAGTCCAGGTAATCCCAAATTTAAGCCCATTGCTCCGTGAGGACTTTGTCTTTGGCTAGTAACATGATAGGGAGACATGGACGAGAGGCAAGCCTGAAGACCGGCCGGAGGAGCGCGCAGACCTAAATTCAAATGAGGAATCATAGAACCCAGAAGATTTCTACTTAAGGGATTGTACAATGGATTAGAGTAGTGGTGGGACGCAGACAACAGTTGTTGTCGCTCTCTTTCTCTCGCTTCTCTCTCTTTTTCACGCATCTCTCTTTCTCTCGCCTCCTTTTCCTTTTGCTCCTTTTCGCGTTGCTCTTTTTCCCGCTGCTCTCGTTCTCGTTGTTCTTTTTCACGTTGTTCACGCTCTCGTTGTTCACGCAGTTCCCTTTCCTTTTCACGCTGTAGTTCACGTTCTCGTTCTTCTTCGCGGGCTATTCGAGCTCTGTGTTCTTCTTCCAGTTTAATTCGGTCGTGAAGACTTGGCCCTAGGCCCAGTGCAGCACCAGGAATCATGGAGTACAAATGAGAAGCATATGGCGAAGCCATAGATGGGTACAAGGCAGCATGAGGATGAGAAGGATGAGCACCAGCTGCCCTAAGCAGTTGAAAACGCTGGTCCAAGTACATTTGTTCGCTGTAAGGCAGGCTAGCAGGATTGAGGAAGGCACCTGAAAAGCCATAAGCAAAACATATGGGGTACCTGATATCAGTGAGAGAAAATAAACACGCTTACCTGGTGGCATGCCTGGTATTCCTGCGAATGGAGAATACGCGTCCAGAGGAAAAGCACCTGCTGGATGTAAAAGTCTTTCATCTGATCGATACGGTTGAAATCCACTTCGAGCCAACAACTCTGGTTGTATGGTAGCATTTGGTTGAGAATTAAGGCGCGCAATCTTCTCAGCTGGTTGCGGAGAAGGCGCAGATCTTTTTTTGGCGGCTGATGACGAACGATCGTCGTTGCTACTCTGTTGACCAAGGGATGATGAACCAATTCGCTCATTTTGCAGCGAGGTCCTGCTGTTAACATTAGGATTGGATATTATTGAAACATTAGTATTTGAAGCACCCACACTGGAGGGAGTTATATTAGGCGCCACGTTACGATCATTTCTTTCGCGCGACGACACTTCTTCTTCCTCCTTAATATCTGCTTGCTTTGCCAGATTACGCAAAGCAGAAGCAAATGGCCCACGTGCTTGTGTTGCAGCCGGGTTTAATGATCCCGGCACTCCAGCCAATTGCTGCTGAACTTGAACAGCGGCTGCTGCAGCTGCAACAGCCTGTTGATGGGCTTGATGCTGTTGTTGAGCTAAGGAAGGTGAATTTGCTCCAAGATGATTGGGAGCTAATGCATGGTTAATAATGCCAGGTGGAGCCGTATTGGGAGTAGAGTTTTGCTGCGTAGCATTTGTGGAATTACCTGCGCTTCCTCCGCCCAGAGCAGCTCCGGTGGAAGTTGCTGTAGACGGAGACTGTAAGTGATGGGGAGAAGGTGCGACGGGGGCTGGACTGGTAGCAGGTCGCTTTTGAGCTGATTTAGGTGGCACTAGAATAAGAAAAATGTAAAAAAAAAAAGTTCAGTGCTTTGATCAAAAAAGTGAGGATCCCCCTCTATTTCAATTCAACTTTTACCAAATCATATGAATTTAATGATTAAAATTCCAATAATTCTAATACAAAACGTTTAATCTGTCAATAGGCAGATTAAAGCCATTATTTAGATTAAAGTCATCGATATGGTTTTCATAAAATTTCTTATTAAAATTTGTTAACAAAAAATTATTTGATTGAAATATATTAAAATATATTTCTAAAAATATATAATTTTTGTTATTATATATTTTTTGCCGTGAATAAATATTAAGAACCATGATCTTACTTTTTCGCAATTGTTTAAAATATTTCTACACCAAAAGCAATAAAGTTTCGATTAAAAGTTTTGTTGAATTTTTTCCAAAATGTAACATTTTACTTAAAGTCACATAGTTTTTTGTTATGATGTATTTATAATATCCTCAATAAAAAATATTTTCTGGACATTCCAATTTTAAATTAATAAAGCAATTGAATTCGGTGCGGAAGGTTTTTATTCCAAATTGACTTAAAAGAATAGTTATTATCAGAACAATATTTATTATCAGAACAATATTGTACATAAGATGGTGCCCTTTTATTTTTCTCACAAAAAAAAAAATTCAAGAAGTTGTTTAAAAAAAAGTAAGGATACAATATTGTACATAAGATGATGCCCTATAATTTTTCTCACCAAAAAAAATTTTTAAAAAATTGTTAAAAAAAAGGCATTTAAAGTGAATATCGCGCAAGTAAGGATTTTGTTTAACAAGCTGTAATTTTTTTTAATTCTACGAATTTTTTGACAAATTTTCACAGTACATATATAAAAAAATGCTATCGAAATGTGAAATAAAAAAAATGAATAAATAAAAAAATCTAGAGATGGTTAACCCCTTAAAGGCAAGTTTGTAATTTTCCTAAGGTGAAAATTGTCAAAACTTTTGAAGTAGATAAAATAAAACTCCAATTCTTGGTCAAAATTATATCTTGGTAAATATAATAATTTAGCCACAAATAAAGTTTAAACGAAAAAAATTTATTAGTTTCAGGTGCGAGTTATGTAAAAGACATAAACGCTACTGATTGAATTAAAATTTTTTTAGATTCTGTGGCATATAATCTTTATTTCAGTATAACATTTTAGACCTAAAGATATTATCCTATCCTTTTTTGGCAGCAAAAAAACATAAAATGTAGAAAATTGGATTTGGATTGTTTTGTTTAAAACAGGATATTTTTAACAGATTTATGTAAATCGTAAAAAAAGTAGTTTGCTACGACGTAAATTGGTCGATTTTTAGGAAACTTTTTCATGACAAAATTTCAAGTTTTAAATTCTGTTTAGACAAAAAATTGAAGATGTCCATGATGTCCTATAACACCAAAATTGCAACAAAAAAATGAAAACAAATGGGCTAAATTATTTACAAAACGTCTGAATATTCTAAAAATAACCAAAAAATCTATTATATTTAAAATTAAATTAAAAAATCGAAAAGCGAAAATCCGGCACATAAAATATTTAAATGTGCAAAAATTTTTGAGTATTGTCTTTAATTTAATACGAGTTTTGTCTTCATTGTTTCTATTATTAATTTCGATAAACCTATAGGAATTTAAAATTTTGAATGATGCGAGAACATACGATAACGTTACCAACAACTCACCACAAATTGGAATTGGCGCATGAATGCTGGGTAATCCTCTTGGTAGCCATTCCATCATATATTTTAGATTCAATCCAACAAGAATTTGAGTGTTGTACAAAAGGAAAGTCGCAAGTAAAAGGGTACAAGTTGTTTTTTACGTTTTTGATTATACTTTTTTTTGTTTACTTTTTTTCATACCGTTAAACACTAACATCAACAAAGTCAATACGAGGATACAAAGCTTGAAAATAATTAATTCTTGAATTCACTTTTTTGAGATGAATAAAAGTTAACACAAATTTCATTTTATAAAAGCATTTTTTTGGAATGAATTAAAGAGTTAAAATTCTTAAAAGGTTTCAAAATGTAAATTTCAAATACGGACAAAAAAAATAGGGTGGCTTCTTCATAAAACAATTTAACGTTAAAAAATGAACGAAATTATGGGGGGGGGGGGGGGGGGGGGGGGGCAGTGGTTTAATTTGAAATACTATTTTTAGGTTATTGTGCAACAACAACTCCATTTAATGAAACAATCCGAACTTTGTTGTTGCAATTTAAAAATAAAACAACAAAATATAGAATAAAGAGACACAAAAAAGGTCAGTTTGGAAATACAATAAACAATTTTTGAAAGTAAATCTTTTTGTACTTAAGTGGTGCAGTCTTCTTCTGTTTGTCTTGTAATTAAGAATAAATACCAATAAAATAATATAGCACAAAAAAATATTGAAAATTCAAGATCCCAGCCTTTTTTTTACCCTTGGCTCCAAAGCTGGTGCATTAAAGATGCAGAAATTAGCCTAACTATTAGACACCGCAATCAATGTATCGGCAGATTTGTTTAATTCAAAATTTTTCACACAATTTGGTCCAGAGAACCGTGGAAAATGAAAACATCCTTATATATTAAATCAAATTATTTAATAAATTTTAACATTTTAAGTTCGACATTTTAAGTTGAGACAAAAGTGCTAAAAAAAAAAAACAGGATGTTCAATTAAAATCCAAAAAGTTTATATAACTCGAAACAGTTGAAATATTTGTGATCAGCGTGACATTTATACAAAAATTATGTATTGCAAGAGGAGGTACTTCCAAAAATTGAAATTTGTCGAATAGTGTTATTTGACAAAATTGTTCGATTAATCGAACAACTAATCGAATTAACAACTTCCCGGTAGAGATGTAAATAAATTATGGATATCTTGCACTTGTTATAGTCAAAAATTAAGTCGCATTGAGTTGCAGGTAAACTCTGTCCTAACATTCTTTGTTATGCTTAATTCAGAAAGATTTCACATACTTCTATGAATCATCCTTTTTATGGCATGCTTCAAAGCAAATTGTCCGTTTTGCTGGAATGTGTTACTGAATTGCGGTGTAAATAAAGTTAAATCAATTCTTGAAACTTGAAAATATGACTGGAATTACACTTGATTTATAAAGTTTGGTTATTAGCAGGGCAAAGAATAATAATCTAAGACTGAAATGTACTAAATATTTATGGGAATCATAATATTTAGAAGAAAATGACATTGATTTTTATTTGCATAATTTGAAAAAAATGCATGCTTTTGCATTTGTTGATTGTAAATGAATATGATTTGGCTTTCACAAATCCATTTTTTTTCGTTTTACTATTCGTATAACTTACGCTTCTTTACTTACAAACATTTTTTTTAAAAATCATAAGGATGTTTTATGGATTAGAATTTAGCATTTTGACCGAAAACATATGTTTACGAAAATATTTCACAATTTTCGAATACTAATTCGAAATTTTACATTTACAATGATTAGAAAGCATCAAAAGTAAGGAAGCACAGGTCATGGGCTATTTTTGCTTTTTTAATGCATATTTTTCACTTTCTAATGCATATATCGCACACCTAGTTCAAAAGTGACTCAACTTTCGAATACTAATTCGAAATTTTACATTTACTAGGATTAGAAAGCACAAAAAGTAAGGTAGCACAGGAAATGGTCTCTTTTTGCTTTTTTAATGCATATTTTTCACTTTCTAATGCATATATCGCACACCTAGTTCAAAAGTGACTCAACTGAGCCAGAGTACACACTGAATTTTTTTTATATAAATAGAACATTTTTGGTCTTCAAAGTTTAGTAACGTCATGATGCTTGTTAGGAAAAGACCTAACCACGTGCTTGATTACTAAGAAGACAAGAATGGAGCAAAATTGATTATTAGTAGGTTTTTTGTTAAAGTTCTGATTGAAATACTAGTATCAACCTAGCTAATATGTTTGATTTGCTTTATTTTTGTAAATATACGGAGGTTGAAAGCTCGTTATAAATTGAAAATAACATAAAAATACCTCGATGTATATAAAAACAAAAAACTAATATAACTGTAAAAAATATTACTTGAACCAGAGTACACACTAAAAATTTTTTATATAAATAGAACATTTTTGGTCTTCAAAGTTTAGTAACGTCATGATGCTTATTAGGAAAAGACCTAACCCCGTGCTTGATTACTAAGAAGACAAGAATGGAGCAAAATTGATTATTAATAGGTTTTTTGTTAAAGTTCTGCCTATTATGGAGGCTCTAGCTTTTCTAAAACTTCGGGTTCTGATGAGATCTTTAGCCAGATCGAAATACTAGTATCAACCTAGCTAATATGTTTGATTTGCTTTATTTTTGTAAATATACGGAGGTTGAAAGCTAGTTATAAATTAAAAATATCAGAATTTTTAATTTTTCAGAAATTGAAAAAAATTATACCAATTGTAACATAAAGCAAAACATAACTGTTTTTAGCAACAGTTAACAACAACAAAATACACTGATATTTGTTTTATAGATAAACAAGTGTATTGTGCATAGTTTAAGCATATAAACTCGAAAAATTAAAATTTTGCGTTGAGTCACTTTTGAACTAGGTGTACTTTTTATAAATTTGTTAAAAAATTTTAAAAAAATACATATACGAAACATTTTTATATTTTAATTTCAGAGAAATAATTTTTTCATGTTTAAAAAAGCGTTAGATTGATTCTGTTCCTATTGCTGCAAAAATAACTCCATAATTTATATTTGTAATGTTATATTTTTTATGTTTTTGGCAAAAACTGTTGCTTTAGCTGCATATTTTTTATGTTTTTGGTGCGTAATTATCGACTTTAGATGCATTTTTTAGGCACATATTTTTGTTTTTTTTTTGTGCATGAATTTTCTAGCCCTCGTAGTTATGTAGTATGTATAGCAGTATCTATGGTTCGGTTTCTTTCGTTTCAGTGTTGTTTGGTTGTAGTCCGTGTTGGTGGTTTCGGTAGTCTATGATATGTGTTGGTTTTCACTAGGTACATTCCAATGGTGTTAATCTTTAAAGGAAAATTATATTAGACAACAACAACAACGATGATGACAACATGTCAAACAATTGCATACAGCCTAAAAAGTCCTTGTATAATGCATACACATCCATACATATATTACACAAGCCTCCCTTCACCCACTGTGTATGTGTTTGTAAACCACAATTGTGACGAAAATAATAAAAAATGAAAAAAAAAACAGGAACCATACTCAAAAAAAATCTGTTGCGGCATACAAGAGTACCAACAAAAAGGAACATGCAGGGAGATCGTAAATTGCTGATCTTGTATACACGCAGAAAAATACTGAGTGAATATTATCGAATTTCTATGTAAATTTTTATAAATGTTTTACTCAGAGATCCTAACTGTTATGAATTTAGTTTTAATAAATCACAACCCAATAAACCAAAGAACGATATGAAAGCGAAAGCGCTATCACCTTAAATATGCTAAAACGATTTTGATTTTCAGTAAGATTATGATATATGATAGCATTTTCGATAGTTGTGGCGAAAAAGTATGCATCAAAATATTGACTTTTAATAAAACATAAAAAATAAAATGTATAAGAGTTTGGAAGTTTTTGCATAACGTTGGCGATATTTCTATCGCTATTCCAGGGAGTTTTGATATCGAAAACGAAATCATAATTTCTTGGAAAAACGATATCGTTAGGAAAGGTACATTATAGAACAAAAAATATATCGTTTTCGTATCACAAGTGATTATCATATATTATAATAAGTACCACCTAGGTGGTATTGTTTCGATATCGTAACGATATCGTTTGGTTTATTCTGAAAGTAGATTTATTTTTGTTTTTTAAACAAAACGCTTATTAATAAATTTTATTTTTGATATTTTAGAATTACTTTATAAGTTATACTTGTCTGTTTATTTTTTTTATAATATTTATTACTTTGTAATTCTCAAAAGGTATATGCATATATATATATATATGTACTTAAGAGAATATAAGTAGCTTAGTTTTGCCACTTATCATTTAAGTAAGCAATTTCATCTAGCTTTTAAGTTAATATTAAGGAAAATAATTATAAGAATAAACGTTTGAAATGTGAAATTTATTACTTTTATTTTACTTGACAAAACTAAAACACTTATATAATATGAATTATAAACCAAATGAGAATTCTATAGGTTTATAAATTGTATACTTCCTAAAGAAATTTTTAAGAAGGTTTTATTCTTAATTTAAGAATTTAAAATTTATAAATTAAATGTAAGTAAGGTGCGTATTTGGTTTTAGTTGTTTCATACAGTTTTAGTTTTCTTAGCTTTTAGTTTAAGATTAACATTTAAGAGTTTTTACTAAAGCGAAATACATTTTCTAACATTTTTAAGAATTATAACTTAATTCAAGAAAGGAAAATTAAAGAAAATTACTTATTATTTTTAAGTTCGTGAAAAATTAATATGAACTTAAATTTAATAAATTTGCTTTATTCGTAAGTAATTTTATTCACTTTAAGGAATCATACTTTTTAGTTTATACTTTTTTTTTTAGTGTAGTTATTAATGGGGATTTATAAAATAACAGTTATTTTATATTAACACTTAAAAAATTGCTGTTATTTTTGATTTTAAATTTAAAAAACAATTTGAATTGTTAAAGTTGTTTTTTTTAGATTAAAATCAAAAAATAAATTTTAATAAGGAATCTTTAAGAATACATCTCTAGGAGTATATATGCGTATGTAACAGCATTAGTAAAGTGATTTTTTTTTTATTTAAAACCTTTAAGAGTTACTAAGGATCTCTGGTTTTACTAAGCATGTATATATTTCACAAACAAAAGTAAATATTTTACAAGAGATTTGTAAAACTAACTTGAAACCTATGTAGTTGTATTATAAAATAGCACTTCGATAATATTCTACCAGTTTTTTTCTGCGTGTACATATGAACTTGTGTAACTTTGTATTTTTATTTTGCCCTTTCAAAACTTTATTCATCTAAGCTTATGCTTTTAATTGAAATTTTTGGAGTTGCAGTTATTGCAACTCAACGTCTGGTTTATTTTACTCGTGTTTGCGATTCTTTTTTGTGTTCCTTGTAAGGATAACTTGTCAAACTCTCAAAGTTGTGTGTTTAGTAGATGTGGGAGTAAATGCTCATATAGTTAGTATTATGTATATTCAGCAGAAAACAAACACACGCGCACATGTTTAATTTAAACGTTTATTCATGTTTACCGAACAACTATTTTTAATGTTTATTTTTTTTTTTCTTGTTTCTTTTTAAGTTGAACAACAATTTCCGCGCACATTACCGTTAAGTATTTACGCAAAGACGACTAATGGGATAAAAACAATACACAATCTATGGTACGATGTGGTGTTTTGTAAAGAGTTGTCTGTCGTCTTTTTCTTTTTCTTCTTCTTTATTCTTTATTTATTTTTCTTGTTCTATTTTTATTTTTAATTCTTTTCACTTAAAGTGACAACAAAAACGCCATCATTTCATGTTATTTTTATTACAATTCTTTATACATATTTCGTTAATATTTTAACATGCGGGTGTTTTTTATGTTTAGTATTTCATTTTTATTTTTTTTAGCATGTGTGAAGGAGTGAGAAGATTCCATTATCTTTAGCCCCCTCGATGCATAATTTTCCAATTTTTTTTTTCAAGTTATTTAAGAGAAAAGTAACTTGTATTTTATTCTTCACGTTATTTAATAAAAATCCATTTTAAAATAAATGGGGGATTCTTTTTTTTTATTATCGCTCACTCTTTCCTTATTTGCCACAATAAATGCTCATATTTAACCTAAACACTTAAAGGATTAACGAAAAGTAACGACATCATTCACAAAGGACACAAAAAAAAAGAAAAATAATAAAAGAGCAAGATACACACAAGGCTTTTCATCACAAATGTTCTTTAATATACAATTTTTAAAGTTGTAAGATGGTTTGTTCATGTATATTTTACTGCATCAGTCACTGCTACAGCAGTACCAATACTGGATGTAGTGGTATGTAAGTAGCAAGCGTTAGGTAAATGCGTACACACACGTTTTTTCATCCGTTAAAATTTTGACAAGAACACGACGACGTTTGCGAAAGGACTAAATTGGAAAACTCTAAACTCATTTTGCTCCCGTTTTGTATGTATTGCTGCTGCTGCTTCTGTTGTTGTTGTTGGTGTCTGTTACTCGTAAGAATTTTCAAATGGTGTACAAAATACAAACAGGAGCAGCCGAGTAGAGGTAAGTAAACATTATGAAAAGTTGTGAATAGGGTGGCCAGTTGCAATAATTTTTAGCTCTAGAAATAAGCAATGGAAGCAAGTTTCGCTTTAAAACTAATTTTCTTTTCTTTAAAACATTTGAAATTTGGGTTTTGTTGAATCCAAATAAGGGCAAAAATAAAAATAAAAACTGTTTTTTTTTTTCGAATAACGTATGCGGAATGAAGTTGCAACGCACCAAGATACGTTGTAGTTTATTCTAACACTAACTTAAAGTAAATTTTATTTTTTTACTTTAATTGACAGTTCACTGCATTAATTTAATGTAAAACAAAAATTGCCACAATTAAACCAATTTAGAGTCAGTTTAGAGAAACATTTTCCATAGCTAGTAAAAATTTCGATGTTGAGATTTTTAAATTGTTAATTCGAATTTGTGGTCCAACTTTTTTATTTGATCGTTATAAAGTTATTTACTTCATTGCCATCTAACAAGGAAACTTCACAGTGGTGAATCCGCAGATTTCAATAAGAGTGATTATCAAAAACTTTACAAATATGTTTTTGAAGTGTTGTTTCTTTTTTTGCCATTTTAAAAACGATTATGCTATATTTGCATAAAATTTATGTAGTAATATCTGAAAATATGTGTGTAAAGGTAAAAGTTTGATAGCACAATTATTATTTTTTAATCAAACGTTAAATCAGAAAGGTAAAAAGAAAAATAAGAAATTTGTGGAAAAAAGATAATATTTAAATATGTACGTTACACCAAGTAAGCGCTTTGAAGATATCTTCTAAGGCAAACAAAAATTCGTTGATAAAAAATAAATGGATAACGAAATGTTTAACAAAATTACATACTTCCTAAACTTATTTCTATTAATGCAGTATCATAAAACAACAGATTTTTGGTAGTCATTTCAAATAGTTAATTACCAACCTAGGTAACAGTTTCCTAAGTAATAATGTTGGGAAATGCTTTTGACAAATCGTGCGTTTTGCATACGAGGCCCCATATTAAAATAATTGTTTTCTTGCCGAGACTACACGTCCTAAAAGGCTCTATCTGCTGAATGAACATTTGTTAAGGTCAATTGCTAGTTTAGCGATAAAATTCGCTTGAACCGTAAAAATTGGGTAAAATTAGAAAAACCGATTAATAGCGGGTTTAGTATTAAGTTTTGTGAAACAAATATGTATCTCAAATAATAATACAGTGATTGAGTTTACATTTCAACAGAAAGGAGTCAGATTGATTGCAAAACTCAGAACTGCGTTTCAATGAATATTTTTAATTGCATATTCGGGTTTAGGATACCAATATACTTTGGACAAGTTTTAGTGAAAGATTTTTAGTGGACGGAAAATAATGAAAAATTTCAGTAAACTAAAAAAATTTCCTTAACAAATTAAACGAAAAAATGCTTAAAATTAATGAAAGACTGAATACTAGTGTTATAACCAGGGACCGGAAGATCAGGCAAGTGCATGTTTTCCCTTTTATGTCAGACTTTGATTTGCGAATCAAAGATTTTGCTCTAAAATGGCATCGATATAGCATATTTTTTGCATATGTTGCTATAAATGCATGTTTTTGCTATTTTTCTTTAAATCCATATTTTTATTGCATATTCTTACTTATTTTGCATATTTTTATTGAATTTTTCTTAGTTTTTGGTAAAAAAAAAATTTTTATTATTTTATATTCGACCAACGAGAGGATCCAAGCTCCTGTCCCTGGTTATAACTCTTTTGTTGCGAAAAAAAATTACATGTCACCACTATATAGACAATATTATAGTGTATCGTTTTCAATTTGGAAGAAAAACCTTCCGAAACGAAATCAATTATTAAAAGATTTTTTTATTTAAATATTTATTTTAAATAGTGTAATACAATGTGTAGGTGTGTGTTGGACGGGAGAAAAATAATTTTTATTGAGTGAGCAAAATAATTTTAAGTAAAAAAATAAAATTTTTATTCAAAACTTCATTGCGTTTGGTGCGGGAATATAAGATCATGGTTTTTATTTTTTTTTTTCCATGCTATGACAATTAATTTGTGATATTTGCAAAAAAAAATAAAAATGCAAAAAGTTATTACCCTACTGCACCATTTTATAAAATTAGTTTTTGAATAAAATAGAGTGAATGAAACTTTTACTAAATATAATTTTATTTTTCATAAAATTTTATGAAAACTTAATGAAAAGTTACAATGCAAGAGTTCCATTGCTTTTATGCAAAATAGCATTAGTATCATGTAGATAAATCTCTTAGTGTAGTGTTGTTACATACAATCGTCGAATTTAAGTTGATTAACTTGTTCTCAAAGTTTTGGCGAATTACTTGTTCTCAAGGTTTTGGCGAAATGAATTGTTTGACAAGTAGAAGGCTGCATGTTCAAGAGCAAGTAAAGTTAATGCTAGCAAAGGACTAATAGAAAAAAAACTGTTTAATTGCTAAATCTGACCACCCTAGTCTTTAGTCACAGGACTAAGGGCTCTACTATAATCCATGCACGTAGCTAGCTGTATGCGTATATAGAAATGTTGGTGTTTTTGTTTTATTATTAATTTTTGCTGGAAAGACTCAAAGATTACAAACAACCATGTAGTCGCAATACTCTACACTCTCACTTGCTTACACTTTTAGATCTAAAGAGAAATATTAGCGTGCGCCTTCCCAAACTCAAAGTAGGTACTAAATGCACACGTTTGTGTCAAATAATGGTATTGTTTGCATTCTGAGGGTACAAAAGAAAATCATACCAACAGTGACCCTCAACTGGTTATAAAACAATCATCATGTCATGCACATTCGAATTGAACAAATTGGTGGTTGTTGCCAACAGGGCTGCCATAATTGCCGATTTTTTGGTAAAAAAAAATGTAGAAAAATTCTGATTTTTAGAGACAAAGCAGTTTTGGTAATAATGCCTTTTCTCAAGAATATATTAACAATGACGATGAACTCTATAACATCCCAGGCAGAAAAATATAATAGGCACAGTACTGTCAAAGCGTAGGCGACGCTCTGTTATGCGTTGGTAGATCTTAATAAATCTTGAGAGTATTAACCTGTTACCCTATCGATAACAGAAGCCAACCGTTGCTTGACACCGTTGGCATAACGTTTATAAAACCCGCACCTTCTTAAAACAAGCAGCCTAGTTCGGTCTTAACCCCTGATTTCGATAGTCGGAAATTCTACTTTGTGCGTCTTTATTAATAAGGCATTAGTCTTTTAAATAAATAATTGCAGAATAAAGGAGTAAAATATAACAAAAAAATAAAAGATAATGCTACTAAATAGTTGTAATATTGGTAGACACAATAGGGGCAAATAATTTTGCGTGTGATGGTGGCAAAGCACTTGATTTGCAAACAAAATTGATTTTGGTAATTTTTAATATACGATATTGGATTTTACCTGTGATTCTACCATTTTAATTTTAAAGTTTTAGTAAAACAGTTTTTAAGATAATTTTACAAATAAGCATGAGAATTTTCTATAAAAATTTAGCAAAATTTGCATAAAAATTCAAATTGAAATTATTTAAAAAAGTTTTAAAATAAAAATATCTTTAACGTACATTTAAAATGGAATCTATAAGTTTCACAAATTGTAAAAATTAACCAAAAATAAAAAATTTTATAGCAAAAATCCAAATATGCCATGCAGTTATAAATTAAAAAAAACGTGGTCCTAATGTGGGCCTACACCTGATTTTGGGCTAAATAAAAAACCTAAGTGGAATAATTTCGAATGTTGGAATTTTTTTTAGCAACTTCTAAAGATGTATACTTGAACCAGTTAATTTAAAAGTGGCATAAGTCCCTTTGTTTTTAAAACGAGATATTTAAGGTTTGCATTTTTGGAATGCGTTTAAAAATATTGGTATCATGTTTCGAAGAATTTTAAATGCATCAGATAGTTAAAATTTTAAAATGATTAATAACATTTAACAAACGTTCCGAAAATATGCATTATTTATAATGGTAAAGGACTTATGCCACTTTCAAAGTTAACATTTTTTAAATTTTGTTTTCGAAGTTCGATCTAAGTTTATTTTGCTTGTTATATTTTACTTATAACACTGCAGACTTTGAAATTTTTGGCGGGTATGGTTAGTCTGTTGTCACACTATAACCCAGTATGCTCACAATTTCTGTTAATTTTTTTACCTAAAGCTGCTTTAGACAAACCGATTATGTTTGATTTTTTAATAAAATTTTGTCTAATTCTCAGTAATTTTGTATATTTTAGAGCGGCGGATGTGTAAAAACTAAATTCAGTGGTGGCAACACTACAATAATTGTGGATGGAACAACCACGCCCTCCTTAAGTTATAACAAGTTTGGTTAGGTTACTCTCTGAGCCAACACTTTAATGCGGTTTAAGAATTCGACGTGGAATGGTATAAAAACGCAAACAAAAAAGGTATAGTTTCTGTTACATATTTTAAAAGAGGTTATTTTTTATTGAATTGTAGTGTAAGCAAAAAAAAAATGAAGAGAAAATTCGGAGGCACTAATGCACCCATCCATCCATACATGCAACATACCCTCTTCCTTTCTATAAGTATTCAAATGCAAGACTCTTCTTAAACACATACAACCTGCAAAAGGAGGTGATGCTTAAATTCAGTGATGGGAAGTTTTATAACCAGGGCAACCAGAAATATGATGTATCATCTGGCATCGATTTGTTAGTGCATATTTTTGTATATTTTTGAAAAAGTACAATTATTGAGCATATTTATGGATTTATTAGAACAAAGACAAGCTTTTAGAGCATATTTTTTACTTTCAAAATAATTTTACATTAATTTTTTTAATATTTAACCTAAACATAAATCATGCCGAAATTTTTTTTATTTAATTTTTAGACTAAATGTTGAAACATATTTTCCGATTGTTTTCATACGGCTAATGATTTCTCTTGAAAAAAGTATTTCCTGACCGGTTTAGTTTCATGTTTGAACTAGTTAAGACTTGGAATATGACCCTTCCAAAATTAAATTAACAAGCCATTTTTATTGATAAAATCAGCATCGTCTTTAAATTGCTATTTCAAATTTACAGAAATTACTCGTGTTTGCAAAATCGGTATTACAAATACAGAAAATATCGACTATTTGTATTTGGTAACACCAAACTTGATACTATTTTGTTTTCCCAAGTTGTAGAATATAAAAAAAAAAAATTAAATATAAAAAAAAATATTTTATTCGAAAAAATATCATAGTAAGTAAGAAATTAAAGAAAAAAAATGAGTGCCTTGCTCGAACAAGGGTATAAAATCCAAAAGTGTTCAGAAGAGGTATAAACGGTTGGGCAACGGTTAAAAAATTTAGTTTTGATAAATTTTTGTTTTCTATTCTACAAAAATAGGCCACATGTACCTATGTACAAAATTTCATTTAAAAATATTAAGCAGAAGTAGTAAACAAATTGCACTTGGATTTTTTTATAGTGAAATAAGGGTATATGTAACAATTTTATTTGTATTTTCATAGATTTTTTAAATATTTTGTTCTTTTTTTTGTATTTGAACCACTATATGTAAATTCGTAAAAGTTAGATTGCGTACAAAAAATAAAACATGCATCCTTTAGTTATTTACTGTCTACCCCACTGGCAAATTTCATTAAAATTTAAAAAAAAATTATGGAACACTTTTGGGTCGCGCTTAAACAAAAAAAATACTCCCGATTTTGTCAGTGTATTGCAACCTAAATAGTGAGTGCCTAATCTTAAGTTTATAATGGTAAAAATTAAAAAAATCTTTAAACTAATATTTAAGAATAATGTTTCATTTACATACCGGTATATACCCTTTTTCTGTGTTCATACTTTATATGTTAATATTTCACGAGTATAAGAGTTTTTAGCGAATTAAAATATCTATAATACATATATCTCTGGGATGTTCTTAATACATAAGGTAGCAGAAGTATTAACATTTTGGTAAACAAACAGTTTCACTGCAAAATACATTAATCTACCCTTTACATTTTATTAAATTTCTGAAAATAAAAATATTTATTGAGCAAAAGTCGTCTTTTAAAGTTAGTTTTTGGACAACAAAAAAAAAATTTTTTAAAATTATTGGCATAGGTATACGTATTAATCCTTGATAAACCATAGATATCTGCAAAAAATGGGTTTTCGAAAAACTGTCGCTATACCCAAAACATTGGTTTCCCCAACAAATCGATGACAAAATTCGTCAATTGTTCTTAAATGGACGACGGACACACTCAAAAAGTTTAACAGTTACTACATGACAGTTGCTTGTGTAGTAATCAGTAGTAATAGTTGTTTTTAACTGCAATTACAGTTGTTTTTCTATGAAATTATACAAAACAACTAGGAAAACAACTCATGCAAATTGCTGTATTCTTTAACAGTTCTTTGAAGAAGTTTTATTTGTATTTTAATAAACAATAGGGTGTCCCGTTAGAAAACAATTTTAAATAATATCACTCAAACGATAAGTTTTCAAGAGCTGAGAATAAAAAAAAAAATTTGGAGCGTACTTTTATGACCCGACACAAGATTTTATACTATTAAAAATATCAAAGTACGATAATTTTTTACTTAAATATAAATCTTGTGTAAAGTTAGCTATTCGGTTTTTTGACCGGTTAAGGTTAAAAACAGTTCCTCAAACGGTATTGAATCGTTATCGGTATTTTAGGGTCAGTGTTTGTCAACCATGACTTTAACTTTCCATTTTAAGAAGGATGTAGGAAATCACATTTTTATTGTAATTAAAAGAACAAATATTTATTTTTTTAAAACAGATTTTTAAAATGCCGAAAAAATTACTGTTAAAAACAGTAGTTTTTACCAATTTTTACAGTTGTTTCAAAGTTTTTGTAATAAAAAATTTTCAGTTGTTTCCACATGTTAGTTGTTTTTATTAAATTTATAAATTGTTTTTCAACAGTTAAAAACCACTACATTTTTAGTTTTTTTTTTTAACGGTAATCACCTTTGTCTAATTTTTAACTAAAATTACAGTTATTTTAACAGTAATTTTCAGAAGCTTTTTTGAGTGCAGGAATAAATATGATAAGAGTAAATTTCTGGTTGCCCTGTTTATCACATTTAATAGCTTAAATGCCGAAAAGTAAACATTTTGGCAAATTTTAGAAATGTTCAAAACCCATCACTGATGTGAATAAAAAATTTGTAGTATACATAAATACCGATACTGCAAGTGTGGAAACCTCTTTCATTTGCACTTCAGTGTGTACACAGAGAAATTATTTTTCAGAGAAGAAACGAATGGTAGGGGAAGGTGAGGAAAGAATCTAATTACTGGAACATGTTAAATACAAAAATGCCAATACATATTGGGACACATACCATACATAGTAAGTACTGTTAAGGACCTTTATTTTATACATATGTGGCTTTACACGCCGACAGCCCCGCTACAGGAAATAGTAAATCGCATCAATGTCAAAATTGTAGAATTTATTCTCCTATATGATATGAATAAAAACGGGAACCAATTTATGAACCCCCGTTCATCCCCCGCTTTATTGTTAACAGAGCATTATATAAATCATTTAAATTTTTAATCCGCATATTGCTTGCTTCAAATAAAGCAATTACAAATTCGCTAGATTTGATTTTTTGCCTTTTTGTATTGGCCTTTGCATTGTCTATAGCATTTTTTAGTTTCATTTTGAAAGATTACTCGATTTGGGTTTCTAATATATCATTGTCACTGCTGAACATTTCAGAAATGGATTGATCAAACAGTCGTTTATAAGTTGGTTCAGCATACAATTGTAAAGAGCTTTTGTATACATTATAATTGCACACAAAAAAAAAAACATTGCCTAAAATTGCAGTGCGATTTCAATTATTTCCTAAGGCAACATAGATTTTAATAAATAATATACCACTACGACTTCTTGTACCACTTTTTTGAAAAAAAATTGCATAATTTTTGAAAATGTTTAAAAATCATATAGGCATAGACTTTTTTGTTGGTCAGTTGACTTGAAAAGCCACATACATTTGTACTTGGTGTGGCATTTCTAATATAAACGAATTGTCGAGTTTAACCAGGATGTTGATGGAAATTCAATGATATTTTATATATATGTATAAATATGTATGCAACTTTTGATTTGCAACAGCTTCATTATTCATTAGTCAAAACTTTCTTTGATTTTTTTCTGAAGTTAAAAATTTCACGAAAATTTCGATCAAAATGAGGATTTTTTGGGCTTACCGGATATGAGCAGAGGCAGGTACATATTTATTACTGGTGGTTAATAATTACTAATTTATAGGTACGGATTAAATTATTTTTTTTTTGTAAATTTTGCTCTATTTCGCTTGGTTTTTAAGATTAGCCCATATGGTAAAAGTTTACTTTTTCGGAAAACTCTCAAAAAATATGATTCCCTCTGGAATTAAAAGAGAAATTTCTTTTTTATCTGGGATTGGGCTATTGTTACGAAATTGATCGACTTTTTTGGTACGTAAACTTTTTTAACGTTTTTTTGGTTGTTTTTGTAAAATTAACTGTAAATTTAATGATTTTTTTATAACAGGACCCGTAAAAATTGTGTGGAAGTGATATTACAAAGTTCAATCACTTTGGATCGTTTGTTAACCATCCACTCGCTAGTCTCAACATTGTGATTATATATTCATAACTGAATTCGTAAGGAAATTTTCGTTTTTTTGAGTACCCAAAGTTTATGGTTAGGACCCAAAGTTTAGGTTAGGCGTAACGGTTTTTGTGGCCCCGGCCTCAAGCACCCTTAACTGTTAATAAAAAAAATTTAATTTTCAATTCTAAAGGGGGTCACATACTTTTGTTTTGAGGGCTGCCCGAATATATAAACTTCAGCCGAAGTTTATATAGTTATTCGACCTAGGCGGTTAACCGGTTAAGGCAAAAAATCGCTTAAATTGATAAACCGGTTATTCGGTTCGGTTAATCGACCAATTTGGCGGTTAATCGATTAATTGTTTAAAACAAAATAAATGTATTTCATTGGTACTTTATCAATAAAAATACTAAAAACTGTGTTTTTTAAGTAAAGTCGACTGTCTTGTGATATTGATGACACTAAATCTTTAGCGTTACTGAGTTTTTCGAAGCCTTGACAGTACAGTAAAAGAAGAAAACACGGAGAAAGTATTTTAATTTTTGTACCGTTGGCAATTTCTGGATGGGATGTTTTAGAGATGTAGTTTGTAAAAAATTTTACAAAATTTTCGTTTTAGAAGAAGTAGATTTCCTACAGTTTCAACATGTAAATTGAGAGTTGAGTGTATTGATTTAAAACAAATGCAACCTTACAACTTATTTTTAAGTAGAATAAAATAAAATAGTAACGAAAGTAGTAAATAAAATATGTTTTTTCGACCTTTAATTGTGCAATGAAAATGAAAATTATGCAAGTTCAAGAAAGAAGTGACAACCCCATGCAAACATCAAATATTCATATAACCTAGTTATCCCACTAAATGAGAACTAATATATGAGCTCGAAGTTAGAGATTATCACCATTGATTAAAAATAAATTGAAAACTTGTTCGTAATGTGCAAGCTCTACCTTTGGTAGATATACAATACACGCTTTTTGTATATCAACCAAAGGTAGAGCTTTCACATAACGAACAAGTTTTCAATTTATTTTTGATCAACGGTGATAATCTTTAACTTCGAGCTCATATAGTAGTTCTCATTTAGTGGGATAACTAGGTTATATGCACACAGAGAAAAATTTAGGTTACTACGACTCAAATTCGGTTATTACGAATTTCAGTCGGTTAGTAAAACTGAACATTAATTTTCACAACAAACTTGGGTTAATTCAACTGAATTTTAGTTGCACAACTCAAAATATTCAGAAATCTAATGTTAATATCGTTATACTAACTGAATTTATAAGTTGTTACCATTAATATACACTTTTCAATTCGGTTCGCACTTTATTTCTCTGTGTGTGAATGTTTGATGTTTGCATGGGGTTGTCACTTCTTTCAAAACGTGTTCTGAAGATGTGAACCTAGAAAATTCCCGAAATATATATATATATGAACCTAGAAAATTCCCGAAATATATCTATCAACACATTCCTGAAAGTGGTCAATTAATAAATTTGAAAAGAAAAACTCTATAGATTATTTGTTAGGACAATATCTTAATAAAGAAATATAGAGTATGGCCTCGAACTTGAATAAATTTCATTTTCATTTAATACAACTAAGCTAAAACATTAGTAAATTTCACGTCAAAAACTAATTTGGGAGACTAAATTGTTAAATCGTCTTGTAAAAAACTGGCATAAAATTTACATTAATTTAAATTTTTTAAAAATTAAAACAAAAATAAAAAATTGTCTATCTTATTTTCTTAAACCGATATAGCTTTGCCTTCGAGTTGCTTAAAAAAGTTAACAGTTTCAGTATCGCTCTCACTTGATGTTAAACGATTTTAAATTTGTTATTTTAAAAGTATTTATTTTTTCTAAGCTTTTCTTGATATTTGTCTAGCTAAAGTTAAGAATATTAGTTTTGGCAAAAAAATAAAGGAAAAAAATCCATATAAAAAATGCAACCGAATAATCGAATAATTATTTGATCTTTGTTTCGACATTAACCGAAATATAGGCGATTAATCGAGGAATCGGTTAATCGTTTAATCGATTAATCGATTAATCGAATTGGAAATACTAATATTTTGTTAATACCAGACATGGGACTTAATAACAATATTTTTGTATTTAATTACAGGTCAATTACTTTATTACGTCTAATAACATGTAATTGAGTCTCAAGCATTAATGATATAGAAAAATAACACAAGTGAACAATTGGTAAATGTAACTGACAACAACCAGTTCTAAAAAGCATGTGTTTAAGGCCTTGGCTATAGATATAATTTAAAAACTTGTTATTCCAGTGTTACCATAAAATGATTGTATAGATTTTTCCCAACAAATATTTTAAAACATACGTGTAAATTTGTTTTGAAAAAATTTTCTCGGTACATAGTCTTTTCTAGGATATCAGATCTACCTTTTCTATATTAAACTATTGTTGATTAACCTTTGCCAGACAATCATATTTGTATTATCACTGTTGTTGTGTATATGTGTGTTTTTTTTTTCTTTTTTCAAGAGAGGTTTCATTGTGGTAGAGGTGCAAAGTTTACAAGTTTGTGTATACATACACATAATACGATATGACGGGTTATTATAGAACGCATCAGCTTTCGTTTAACTTTCTCCTTCTGCTCTTAAGGAGGTGGGGTATTTTTTATCGTTGCTATTAAATAGTTTAAAGAGGCGATAAAGATACTACAATTCATTTTGTTAATCGTGTATAAGAAAACTCCATTATCCTCATTCCATACAATCTTAGATATATCCTCTATAGGATCTGTTGTTAAATAACACTGTAAAGTTATCCGATTGTTAACTAAACATCGCTACTGCATCTCTGACAGCAGAAAAGAGGGTTGTGAATTTAATTGTAAACTCTCTTGTTCTTTAACTCTTGTATTTTTTTTTTTTGTAAACGCCAACTCATGAACTCCAACAATAGAGTGGATCGAAGTTAAAAACTATTGGATTCTAAAGTTCCACTAAAAAAAGTTGTGAAAAATATTAAAAACCGAGAAAAATTAAAATTTGAAAATCGGATGATGTCTTCCGAAAACGATTGCAGTTTCTTCAAGGAATTAAAAAAAAAAACCTTTTTTTTGACGTTGACATCCTTTTTTTTAAATCAGTTGACTGAATAAATAAATAAATTAAGACACAATTTAATCATAAACTGAGTTGCCATATTTTGAAAAATATTCAACAAATTTTGAAAAATGTTGGCATATTTGTTTTCAGCGTATAAAAATTAACTAACAACGAAGTAACTTTTAAAACTAATTACCGAAAACGGAAACAATTTTAAAAATTTTTTTTCCCTATTTCGAACTCAATTTTTTTAACTTCCGTCCTCTCTAATCTTACAGAGCCACAGCGGAAATACAAGCAGATTAAATTTAAAATTTATATACTCGATGTACTAAAAACAAATACATATCAGACAGGTAGTCTACATACTAGTGTACACTAAACAAAAAAATCAATGCAACATTTTACGAAAAATAAACTTTTACCTAGTGGCATGGCTATCACTATTTTTTTGTCGCTACAAAAATTTAAAGTACAAAATGTCCTTAATGTACCATTCTATTGTAAAGAATATTCACGTTTAAATTTATAACTGTATTTTTGCATATTAATCCCATTTTACATTGTCACATTTTGTATTAGTATTAGTATTTTCTTTAATACATTCACAATAGAAATACACATACAAAAATCGTTGTGAAATTATTGTAAACATATCAACTAATAACATTTGTTTCCATAAATTATGCAAAAACTAGAAGTTTTTACTTTATTCTGCTTTTATTTGCATCATTTATGAGAAAAAACATAATTAATTGATATGTTAACAATAACTTTGCAACGATTTTGTCCTCTGTATTTTAATTGTGATTGTGAAAAACAAAAAGCAACTCTGATACTTAAAGAAAGTGTGATAGTGAAAACAACCCTTTACGATAGTTTTGAAGAAATTAGTACCTTAGGTCATATAAGTATAGAAGTTATCGTTAATAACCCCTTTGACCGGGTCGGTACAATATATCCCAATATTGTATAGCCAACAGTTATTTTTTCGGTTTGAATGGGTTTAAGGGACAATGCAAAAAAAAAGCCGAAGGGCATTAAAGTGTACTGAATTAAATCCATGGTTTTAAAAGAAAATTTATAGAATTCTATAAAAAAAAGGTTATAATTTGTTAATTTTTAGGTAAATTTTTTAAAAAAAAATATGAATAAAAGTGTATATTTGTTCAAATTAGAATGCATGTTTTTATTTTGTGGACCAAAACGGTATAAATTATTTTTGTAAAATATATCTTTCAAAAAACATCGCAAAGACCAAAAAATGTGTTTTTTTTTTAATTTTCAGAAACACATGGCGCAGTATCGGTATTTAAATTTCTGCGCCCAAGGAAAAATACTAAAAATGTAAATATGCAAATATGCAAATAAACAGCTAACAGAACACGGAGTGAACATGAATATACAAATAAAAAAATAAAAAAATAAAGAAAGAAAAAAACACAAAGAAAACTTTCCAAGCATAAGGTGTTTTGAACAGTATGTACCAACATTACACATAAGAGGGAAGCAGAGATGATTCAAATGACTGCACAGTGGATGAAATGATATCATATAAAATTCTCACACGTACATCTGTGAATTAATACAACCTTATAAATAAATATGCTATAAGAAACCCATTTTTATGATGTCTGTCGTCTTTATTTTACTAACCCCTTAACAGTAACCAGTGTTCCTCCCCATCCGACAATCCGACCGACCAACTAACCAACCTATAAAATAAATATGTTCAAAAACATAAAACATTTATTGACATTGTGGCCATGTGGTTAAGGTCTTTACTCCTTACATCACACACACTAACAACATACATATCACACTTACTTAGAAGGAGGGGGAGTGGATGATTGGGTGGTATGTCCTTATGATATGAAAGTTACGTACAGAAATACAGGCATTTAAGTAAACAAGCAGCTTAAGCTGAATTTGTATTTATTCATGATACAATCTCATTTACAAACACCCATACATACATTCGGATTTTTAAGAAAAACTAACAAACGGGATTATGGCTTCTAAACAGTGATACTAAAAAAAACACAGTATGAAAAAGAATGTTTAAAACATCAAAAAAATGCTTAACCGTTTTATTTTGAACAACAACAATAATTTGTGTAATCGTGTTTTTTAACGTTACACGAATAAGTTTTTTTTTCAAAAAAGGGCTTCATTTTAAAAAAAGGTGGCAACGGTCACATGCACAAAAAATAAAAACTTTCAGTAAACTAATGAAACTTTTTCTCATAAAGAGAACGAAAAATTTCTTAAAATTAAAGAAAAACTTTATATTTTTTATAAAACAAGTTTTTTTTTATAAAACAAGTTTTTTTTATAAAACAAGTTTTTTTTATAAAACAAGTTTTTTTTATAAAACAAAATTTTTTTATAAAACTTCTTCATTTAGTGTATGCTGAAAAAAATGACCTGCTTGTAATATAAATGCTGGTAATATACTATTGTTTGGAAAACATTTCCGTTTCCCATGTTTCTAATATAACACGTTTGCTTGCAAATATAATTATGTTTGCCTGTAAACATATATATGTTTGAAACTAGTGAAATCGTCTACCGACAAATATATATATGTTTGTTAAAATCATAATTCAAGTTTTTATTTTGTGGACCAAAATGTTAATACCAGTTTTAATAAAATAGCAAATTTTATTATTGTAAAAATATAATCTTTCTTGGATGTCCCGAACATAATATCTAAACATTTTAAAATTGCAAATATATCTGAGTTTAGGTTTGAAAATTTGAATCGTTGTAAACATACATACTTGTATAATTACCTTCTAAGATATTCAGAAGTGTGCTTTTTCTGCGTGTGAATGAAAGTTTTAATAAATAAAATTATAATTTTTAGAAAAATTTGTTAATTTAGAGAAAAATTTGTCATGATCTCCGAACAAATAAAATCTCACATTATAATTTTTCATAAAATTTTATATAAACTCCCATTAGTTTAATGAAAAGTTTATATAGACGACTTCACTGCATGCAGAGAATTATCATCTCAGTGTGTAATACGTTCAAGTAAACAACCAAAACAAAAATTAATAATTCATAGGTTAAAGATTTGTTAAAGATCTGCATAGTCTGGAGGCTCTAGCTTTTCTAAAACTTCGGGTTCTGATGAGATCTTTAGCTAAATCAAAATACAAGTATCAACCTAGCTAATATGTTTGAATTGTTTTTTTTTGTAAATATACGGAGGTTGGAAGCTCGTTATAAGTTAAAAATGATATAAAAATAATCTCCAAGTATATAAAAACAAAAAAAATAATAAAACTGTAATTAATATTACTTGAGCCAGAGTAAAAAACTAAATTTTTTTTTATATAAATAGAAAATTTTTGTCCTTCAAAGTTTAGTATCGTCACGATGCTTGTTAGGAAAAGACCCTAACCACGTGTTTGATTACTAAGAAGACAAGAAAAGCTCTACCTATTCTGGAGGCTCTAGCTTTTCTAAAACTTCGGGTTCTGATGAGATCTTTAGCCAGATCGAAATACTAGTATCAATCTAGCTAATATGTTTGATTTGCTTTATTTTTGAAAAAATACGGAGGTTGGAACCTCGTTATAAATAAAAATAAAATATATAAAAAAAACTTATTTAATTGACTATTAATCAATTGATTATTGTATTTAACTGACAAAACGTTAGAAACAAATGAATTTTGTTTTAGAAATTGCAAAGTTTGTTATTATTTGTAATCACCAGGGCTCACTCACAAAATTCTTGTTTTCGAAATTAGCAGCTGGGTAATCAAAAGTGTTTACAAATGAAAAATAGCAATTAGACCTGGGAGTTAATCAGGACACTAGAAACTCAAACTTAAAAATTTAGATTGCATTAACTATTTTAATTTTGTTTTCGAAAACGTTGTTGCGTACCCCTGGCTGGAGACCTCTGAGTGCAGTTAAGTTTGTGCCTCTGTGTGTGTAATGTATACATGACTATGTCAAAAGTGTGGCAATAAGAAGGATAATATAACTGTAATACGATAAAAATAACAACAATGAAGCTGCTGCAGTAGTTGCTGGAATATATAATAAAAGCCCCATACGAACAGAAGGATAGAAACAGGCAGAAATATTTCCAAAAAATGAGAGGCATGATGATATAGGCATGTTGGTTGTGGCGTTTCGCTATTTCCCTTTTTTTATATTGTGTAATAGGGAGTTTAGACAGCGAAATTATTCTACTTGAATTCTCCTTTTTAATCTTTCTCGATTACATATACATTTTTTGACAGTTAAAAGTTAGCGATAGCGATCCGCCATAAGGGAAACAAGGAAAATGTCGGTGTTAGCAAAAATTTTGCCGACAGCGGCAAACATTTTTTTTGCAGCAGCGTTTTACGTTAATTTTTACAGGACTTTTTTTTTTGTTTTCCCAACATTTAAAGCTGTTTCCAACAATCTTTAAGCCAGTGCTGGCATATTTGAGCTACCAACGGTTATTATTCACTAACGTTGTAAGCTACACAGAGAGAAGTAATGAAGATTTCTTAACAAAGTCAAATGAACAATTTCTTAAACCACGTGAAAAAGCTTCATTATTTTTATGAAACTGTTCTTAATTAAACTTTTTCAATAGGCGTATGAAATTTTTAATAAATAAAATGAATTTGTTTGTAAAATTTTATGAAAAACTGCATTAATTTAATGAAAAGTTTTAATGGCCGATTTTAATGGATCTAATGCAAAAATTCATTGATATTATGCAGACAATTCTCTCAGTATATCAAGTAATATATGCCTATTTAAGCTTAGTAAGACAATCTGATTGCCGGGGTTCGAATACGGATAGGACAAAAAAAAATATTTTTAATTTAATTTTGGAAAATCTATTTTTAGGACACCTTTTCCATGTTATTTTTTAACATTTTGCCAACGTTGTTAATTTTGTTTCCTTATGTGGAATTCACACTATAGTGTTAAACGTGTTGAAATGAGATGTTTTGCAGCACATTTTCCTGACTGCAAAACATCTAAAATTATTAAATGTTAAACACGTACTTAAACACGATAATAATGTTATGAAGTAAGTGTGATGAATGCAATTTTGAAGCAGAAGAAGACGTCAACAAAAAAAATTAAAAATTTAATAATTGAATAATTGAATAAAATAAACTAGATTTTTTATGTGTTTTGACATAAACGTGTTTAATACCATGTTTCTATTATAAGAAAAACAACATGTTTTGACGAAAACACTTCAAACTGTTTAAAGTTTGACGTTTGTAATTTTTTTCCTTTGTTAGTCACTCTTTATTCCTATTATTTTGATGTGTTTTTTATTGGAAAAAATGTTCTTTAATTTAATTTTAAATTATTTTTAATATTTTTATTTTGTTTGCTGTAGCCAAGTAAAAGTGAGATTTTTTTGACGTTTGATTTTCATATGACGGTTATAAACACTTTAAACAAAAACAAACACTGTTGCTGATATCTTCATCTTATTTTACATAAATAACATTAATAGTTACGTCAGCGAATATTTTGCCATCAACAACTCATTTTCGTCCAGTTTGTAGATAGCTCAGTTTTAATACAAGACAACGATTTATTTAAAAGAAAAAAACTAGACTCTACATTTAACCAAGGAAAAAGAATGGATGGAGTGAGGTATATGAAGTTCCGGAACATTTTGTGAAACAAAATGAATACGATTTGTATCTGATAGGAAATTGGAATACACCCTCTTTGAAATATGAACACAAATAGTATCTACAACTCCAACAACAAAAGGGCACGTACTCGTATAGTTATAGACGCAGGGTTGTCAGAAAAGGTTAAGCTTATGTCACAATTTTGCAGGTTGAAATCCCCAAAAAACATTAATATAATTCCTTGAGTACCCGAATTTTTCCCCAACTTTGTTGTTTCTAATCATTACAAGATTTTAAAAGTGGTAGTCGTTCGTTCTCATATAAAATTTGACATTAGCCACATTAAGTGTTAACCTTTTCACACCTGAAGAGCAAAAGTAAAACACTTTTCGAAAGTAAACACTTTTCAATATTTTTTATATTACTCAGTGTACAAATAATAAATTTAGAAATAACAGGATCGTTAACGTGCAACATTAGAGACCTAGTTTGAAAAAAAAGTTCAAAATCTACAAATACACTTATATGAAAATCTTCAATAAACATTAAATATTGTTTGCTTATTTTACCCATATTTAGCACATTAATACGCATTTTTTGTCTGTTATTACTTTAAACAAATCACAAAACACCTATTTATCGGGACAGCCTAACTCAAACATATAAACACATTTGCAAAGACACTTTGCAGTTTAAAGTACAAAATGTTTGCGGGTGCAATAAGCATAAACTCTGTGGTTTTTATGTGTTTTTCTCTATTACAAAATATTTTCTCTTACTTTAATCACTTGCAATTAGTGTTTTTTCTGTCGTTTTCTTCGTACGTTCGGTCGTTTGCTCCGGTTTTATTTATTTAGCATTGCAACCAGGAAGGGGACAACTATTGGAAATTTAATAGAAACGAGTGCTAAAAGATTTTCCAAGAGGCACAAAGTGTTTGGTCTTTAGATTTCAAAGAGGATTTTTGTTTGTTAACAAATAATTTGTTTGAGAAAAAATCGACAAACAGAAAATTTAGCTTCGCTATCATTTTAAAAATCAAATTTCCCATCCCTGATTCAAGTCTTAAAAAAAACTTGGTTTTATAGAAGTGTTGCCACATCATGTGTGATTACACAAATTGCGTGTAATTTTGACTTGTTTGTGTGGTCCATGTGTAATTGTCATGTGAATTTATGCCATATTCTTTAATAATTCTTTTAAACTTTTTTCTTAAATTTTTGTAAGTTAAACTTGCTATATACAAACTGTTTTATATTGTTAGGAAATAGAAAATAATAGAAAATATTTAAGGTTTTATAGTTTTAAGTGACATAATAAAGTTGATTGTTAATGTTGGTCTACCAACTATATATGGCCCGAAGGGCTCGGTTGGTTTTTTAAATTAAATAAATTTCAAATTTATATACAGTATTGCTTGTTTTGAGAAATATTTAATTCTGAGAATTTTTTTGTTGAAAACTTTAGAGATTCTTATGACAATTTTATATAAAAAAATTTAAAAATATGTTAAACACTAGAAACTTTTTGTTGCAAAAATTTTAAGGAATTGATACACCTGAAAAACTGCAACATTTTTAAAACATTTTTATAGAAAGCCCCGCGTATCCTAAAGACTGTTTTCAAAAGAATTATCACTATAATTATAATGACATTTTTATGTAGAAAACGTGTGAGACATTTTTTTAAACAGAAAACCGGGTAAACTTTAATGATGTTTTTCAATTAAAAGCGTAGGAGAGAAAAGAATTTGGTAAAGAAAAGCTTTTGGATTTCAAAAGATGTTTAGATTCCAGGTTGAATTTAAGGACTTTTTCTCATAAAAAAATTCTCAAAGGAAAAAATACATTTGTAATTTGGAATTTTTTGTGTAATTTTGATCCCCAGCATATGTAATTTTGAATTTCCCTCGTGGCAACACTGTTTTATAGTCGGCAGAACAGAAAACGGTTCGTTCGTTTAATATGTATCTACTACATTAAGTTGCACGTATACGTAATATTCTACTACAACATTCTTGTTGTATGGTTATGGATTTAAGTGTTTCTAAAATGCTTGACATGATAACACCAAGTAATTCAATTCAGAATACTTTACATTATTGATGTTAATGTGTTTGATATTGCTCCTGCTCCTGTTATAGTTGTTGAATTGTTGGTTGGTTGGCTGGCTGGCTGCCTGCATGACAGACTGACGGACTGAGTAACTGAATGAATGAGTGTGGGTAAAGTTTGCAACGGTGGTGGATGTTTAGTTTTTTTGGTTTTGTTTTTATTTATTCAAGTATTTCGAATTTTATGATCTTTTTTATGTTTGCAGTTTTTCTTGTTATTTTTATACATATATGGCTTTCCAAGCCAACAGCCATGCCAAAACAAAATAAGGTATGTCGTACAGTATTTATTCTCGTATGCAAGAGAATAAAACATGGAACTACTTTTTAATTTTTTTTTAAGTGGACCAAATAGGCCTAGTTATATTGTATGTATTTTATTGTATTAATGAAATTTTACTGTATCAAGAGATATTTTGTTTTAGAATTTAAAAATAAACTAAAAAATTTAAATGTAAAGAACCAATTAAAAAAAACACATTTTTTAATTTACTTATTAAAAAATTATAGATATTTTTATCGATCCAGAAAATTACACCGTGTAACAACCCAGGTAGAAAAATACAATCTTTAAAACGTTTTAAAAGCATTTTTCATGATGGTACAAGCGTTTTCAGAACATACCAAATTACAAATTTAAAGCGTTTTGAGAATGTGCAAAATGATAACCCAAATTTACGGTCTGAGGATGGTATTTTATAACGTTCTCAAAACATTGCAAAACAAAATTTTTGAAATGCTTTTTCAATCGTTAAATAAGTATTTGCAGAACATTTTGGCTTACAGTTATTAAGCGTTATGAAAACGACCCAAATGATAACCGCTTTGAGGGTTGTAATTTTGAACATTGTCAAAACGCTCGAAAGACAAATTTTAAAGATCTTTATGAATTGTTCATAAATACCAATTTACAGTTTTAACGTTCTCTAAGCGTTAAAAAAGCTAGAATTAAAGTACTTTGTCATTGTTTTCAACACAAATATCAGAATAATAATTTTAAACAATTTTATATATTTACATTTTGAAAAATAATATTTTTATTGAATTTAATTAAAATATATTTTAAAGTAACAAAATATAAATTAATAAGCTTGAAACATAAAGTATTACTTCAGGGTTTTAAATTAAGGGAAATGTGATTTAGTATAAAAAATATTAACATAAAACATAATTTTGACGAAACGATATTGTGACAACCACAAAAGAAAAAATAGATTTAAATTTGATATATAAAAACATATCAATAAAATCAATGAAATTAAAATCGAATATTCAAATATGAAATAAAAAGCCCTCTATTGGAAAATAGATATATTTCATTATATAAAAAAATTGCATAAGAAACCGAGTTCGCATATAGATAGACCCCCTTATGACAGTGTTGTTTTTTAATCAGTAAAATATTTTGTAAAAAAAAAAGTATTTCTAAAGTACTATTGGCAAATGTTAGAAAAACGCTTTAACGCAATGGTTTTACATTGGTTTCATTTTATAAACCGTTGTAAATTTTGTACGATAAGAACTTCTAAAGTACTTTTTACAAACGTTGGAAAAACGCTTTGAACCAATGTTTTTACAGTGTTTTTATTTCACAAATATTTGTAAGTTTTGTATAAAAAGTATTCCTAAAATACTTTGTCCGAACGTTCGAATAGCAATCCAAAATAATGTTTTTTAAATGCTTTTTTTTCGTATTATTTGCAATTATCGCTTTGGAAACGCTTTTATTTTAGTACCATCAAAACAAACGTTTTGAAAACTCTTCGTTTTTTGTACCATCCCAAATTTCTACCTGTGAAGGTTTGATTTTGAAAAAAAATAATCGTTGAATATTGTAATTTTAAATATTTCAAAATTTTTTGAAATTTAATGCGTATGATGAATAATATAGAATTGTATTATATGTACCTTATAATGAAATTCATCATACGCATTGTAGTTGTAACAAAAAAAAATTTGGAGTTTTATATAAATTGAGTTTTCATATTACACCCTGCAACAAAATTAAATTTTCTTTCTCACACATAGAAAAATCAATATGTACGAGAAACTAGGGACCACATATAGTTAAACTGCGTTATTACTTTTTCGCTATCACGTCAAAATTCCATTTAAATAACTTTAAAGTTTTAATTTTTTCCAAAAGTATTAAAATTCTTATACTCATTTTAACAGTCAATATGGGTGTCAAACGAAAATCTTTGCTATTAAAAAAAAAAAAAATATTGGTTATAATTTTACTCGAATAAAAATTACACAAATGTCTTCAAAAAAATTTAATCTTTCAATATCCTAAATACGAAACGAACAAGCAAGCGGTGGTGCTTAGTTTTACCGAGATTAATTGACATCTTTAGGTCAAAACTAATTGTGGAGAATATTCGATTTTGTTTCTATAAGAAAACTTAATTATTTTTTGGAAAGATTTTACTTCGGACAAACTTATGAAAGATTACATTTTTTAAAGGACATTTTTGAAAGTTTTGATCCTGCAAAATTATAATTAATATTTTTATTTCACAGCAGAGGTTCTCCCCTTTCACTTGATCTGAAAATTTAAGTCATATTATGAGTACAAGTATATTAGAATTTTTTTTTTAATTTTAAAGTAAAAGTCCTTTTTATAGGAATTTCGACGTGAGGGCAAAATAACTCAATATTAAACCACGCCCTTTGCGATCAATAGTAGGAAACATTGCAACAGTTGTTTAATTTCATATTCGCCTAACATAGGAAAACAAATACTGTAAGTTTGACATTGATACAATACACGTAGCGGACCAGTTCGCTTGGAAAGCCTCATATATGTACATTAGGGATATAACGATTTGCATTTTTTGAAGATATCGATTCTCCCAAGGCATATTCTTCAATAAGAAACAGTTTTCTATCATCTTCATTCAAAATTTTAATAAAATTGCAATTTTGTTTGCGTTTTCACGGATTTTTTAAAATAATTAAAACCATTTTAGAAATCGCGTTCAATGGATGAAATTTTTAGAAAATTTTATATAAAGTTGCATTAATTAAATGAAAAGTTTAAATGGACTAATTCCATTGCAGCTTATTTGAGTGTATGCAAAAATTCATATATATCATGCTGGTGATTCCCTCAGTATGGGAGCTTGCACACAAAAACAAAGTTATACCCCTAATGTATGTATGTACCTACTTATGTACACTCACAGTTAGGAGGATTACGATGTTTTGTGTTCGTAGAACACTTTTTCTTTCTTTTATTGCGTGTTTTTGTTTTGAAGGGATACAACGGCGATGGTAAATAAAGTGTTATGTAAATGTGTGTGTAAGGTTTTAAATTGTAGAAGGATATTTTAGTGTAATTGTATTTGAATGAATTACAATCGTTAAATAAATGAATCAGCCCCAAAAGTTGTCAATAGCTAAAGAATACAATTTTGCGATTTTTCAGTCAACAGTTCAATTTTGTTAGTACAAAACTTCATAAGAGATTTTCAAAATTCTTGTTATTATAGATATATGTATTTATAGTTTGCAAATAAAAATTAGAAAATTTCATTGTATCTCCAATGCAATAAAATAAGGGTATGATCTCTAATGTTTAACTACATTTGGTATTTGGGATATATAAAAAACTAAGTAGAATATACCAAACACATCAGCTTATGGGCCAACCAACAATTTTCAAAACAAGTCATTAGCGAGCATGTATTCTAAAGTGGATCTAAAATAAAAACCCAGGCAGAAAAACACAATCGGCACAGTGTCGGCAAAGCGTTGGCGAAGGTCGATTATGCGTTGCCATAACGTGGATTAACAATCTTAACATTATTGTCCCGATTGATAGCAGTGGCCAACCATTGCTTTGAGCGTACTTACCACCGTTGGCGTAACGTTGGTAATTCAAAAAATTTGGTGCTTTCAAAATTGTGATAATAAAATATTAAAAAAAAAAAATTGCGCTTCCAATTGGATGTAATATTGGCAAAGAATTTTGCGGGTGGTACTGGCAAAATACATGCTTTGCAAACAAAATACTGTTTTCCTAGTACAATATTAGTTGTACCTTTGGTTTATTTTAGTACTTTTTTTGTATTCAATTTAAATTTATTTAAAAAACTTAATTTTTCAAATTTCTGTATTTATTATATTTTTTTAAGGAATCAATCAATTAATTTTAATTGATTTTAATTAATTGGAGAATTCTTTAAACTGGCTTGTATTTAATTTTTATGTTAATGAAAAATTATACTTTATGCTATGTTTTTTTACAACGACACTATAAAAACCAGAAAAAACGTGTGCATTCTAGTCGAAACTTTTTAAAGTAGTATCGAACATTAAACTTGATATTAGTTGCAAGCTTTGACATATTCATGAAACAACAGGAAAAAACGAAAGGTCCACTTTAGAGAACAGGCCACATTAGCATCAATGCCAAAACCAAAACCACCCAAGTAATCAACCGTTTGTTTAGCTAATATAATTTTTTGAATATCAGTATCTTCGGTTAAGATTGCTGTTGTTATTTTATAAAATAATTTCTACTAAAACCCCACGCAATTTGTATGATAAGTTTAGTTTTTCAAGGTCTACTCGCTCACCCCAAATCATTATACCTAGAATTATTCTTTCGATATTTGAACGTTCTTTTGCGGTTAGAATTTCAAGAGTGTCGAACGATTCGTATGTGGAACAAACTTCCCGCAGAAGTCTTCCCTGTTACTTACAATTTAGAAAATTTAAATCAAATATCCACAAACACTACTCCCTCTTTCCTCCTTCCCATACCTTATTTTCCTGATCAATACAATGCACTGCATGAGTAGGGGGCATCCCCTGAGTATTGGTTAAATTAAAAAAAAAAAAAAAAAAAAAAAAATCAAATCAATAAGCTTAATATTATTCCTTGTTATATTAAATTTTAATAATATCTTTAAAGTAAGTGAATTTGTTAATAAATCATTATTTTTAGATTTAAGTGTTTTTTACATTGTTTTTGCACATTATATTATACTATTAGCCGTATATGGCCCATAAGGGCTCGGTTAATTTATTCTTATTCTTGATTTAAGTCAGATCTGGGACTAATTTATTAATTGTATTGCCATTTTATAATTAATGTTAACTTGCATTTTGTAGGAAACACAAAATTCGACACAGACGAATATAATGCTCTTAATTGTTTAATGTACATATGAATGAATGTATGTTGTGTAACCATACCTTAAGCCGATTTAGTTGAAAGCCATGTAATGTAAGTATTATATTTTGTTTTCTCGTATTACCAAGTTAACATTACAACAACAACACGAAGAAAAACGACAATAGTATTAACATCATCAAGTACTTGACTATATGTTAAGTGAAGCCAATTGATATTTATTGACTATTCTGCTATTCTGTTTTGTTACTCTCCCTCTCCCTCCCACTCGTGTAAAACGATTCACAAACAAAGAAATCATATGGCACATGTGGTCTAAAATCATTTCAAAAAGAAATATTTCACAAAAACGAAATGTGTGTCGGTATTTAAAGCACTTTGTTCTATTTATAAAATATAAATATATTTTGTGATGCATTTGATTTTTGACAATTCATGACTCCATGCCACATGTGACGAAATTCGTAAAATTAGCTTAAAACAAGAAAACTAATGAAATTTTGTGTAGAGGTCAAAAACGAAAGGATTCGGGTTTCTGATATATTTTATGATGCAGAATACACACTCAAATAAAAAAGTTATTAGAAGAACTAGTAAAACGTTTATATCCCAATTTACAGTTTTTGTATTAATTTTTAGTACTAAATTTTTTTATTTAAAAATTACAAAATGATTTACTAACTTTCGTTTGGATAGAATAATATGAAAAAAAAAATGAAAATTATTCAAGTTCGAGGCCATACTCTATATTTCTTTATTAGGATGTTGTCCTAACAAATAATCTATAGAGTTTCTGTTTTCAAATTTATTAATTGACCACTTTGAGGAATGTGTTGGTAGATCTATTTCGGAAATTTTATATGTTCCCATCATCAGAACACGTGACAATCAAATGTAAACATCAAACATTCATATAACCTAGTTATCCCACTAAATGAGAACTAATATATGAGTTCGAAGTTAAAGATTATCACCATTGATCCAAAATAAATTGAAAACTTGTTTGTTATGTGCAATACAACGCTTTTTGTTTTTATTCTTCTTTTTATTTTTATACTTGTTTTGTTTTATTTAAAAATAAGATGCAAAGTGGAAGACAACTAAGAGCGGTCTTTGTCTTTTTTACAAGTTTGATATAATTTTTATTTAGATCTATAAACACATTCCTGAAAGTGGTCAATTAATAAGTATAAAAACAAAAACTCTATAGATTATTTGTTAGTACAATATCCTAATAAAGAAATATAGAGTATGGCCTCGAAGTTGAATAATTTTCATTTTCATTATTAATTTTTCGTAAAAATATTGGTTGATTTTTGCAAATCCATTTCCATTTAGGGTATACTAAAATTTTAGTAACGTTTACTAGCTTTTCCAACAGCTTTCCCTTTACTATTTATAAAAGGCGCGTTTTTGCTAAAACTAACAAACGGTCTGCTGGACTAAAATAGTTAATTTGTCTGTAACTTTTTGAAATTTTTTTATTTGTTTTATCTCAAATCTGGTATCTCATGCAAATTTTGGAATTTTGTATGAGTAAAGCGTCAATTAGATTTTTCTCTTCATAACCTAGCAATTTATTACGATATTTTTAGACATTACGATATTTTTGGATATATTTAGTAATCTGGACAAAGATAGTGGTAACGTACGGAAATACGTTTGATGTCTGGAAGAATTTGATCTTGTTGTACAACAAAACAACATCGAGTTTATGACATCTTATCGGTATTCAATTTATAAATTTAACGATTTAAACTATATGTTTATTTATTTTAACTGTATTCATAACAACTTACCTTCTCTTGACTTGTCGTACAATTTGGGTGAACTATTCTTTTTTGCTGAGGCAACTGGTCTTATGGCAGTGTTAATTGGCTAAATCATAAAAAGGTGAATGCAAAACAAGAAGAAAAGAGTTAAGTGTTTCATTTTGGAAAGAGAAGGCAAAATAATAATACATACAATTCTATCGGAACGTTCGCCACAGGGCAAACGGGCCACAGAAGCATCTGGACTATCCTCTGGCGGTGGTGGTTGAGGTACCCAATTATATGCCCTCTTGGATATGGGTACACCAAATCGATCATGTTGTGAAGCTTGTTGTCTTAAAACCGAAACAAATAATAAAATATTTTTTATTTAACTTACAATAGCTGTTCACTGATTTTGTACGGTAGAGTAGAATTAAATTGTATGTGCAGTCATTTTGTATTGTAAGACATTTTAATAAGGAGTGAGATTGAAAAATTCCCGACACACATTTTCACGTATAACTGTTTTATGCTGAAAAGTAAACTCTTTTTCTTATCAAGTTATCTTTAAGAAGGTTTTCAGATTATGTGTGCAACAAATTTAAGAGATCGGCTCATTGCTTCGCTTACAAACACAATCTGAACAAAAAGTGAGTATGAGTTTTTTTGCAAGGATCCAAAATAATTATGATCATATTTGAGTGTTATTTTAAATGTTGATTTATAATTATTAATCAGAAAATAAAATAATAATAAGAAAATAATTATTACTTTGCAATTAATATCGATCATAGTTTTTTTGGACCCATGTTAAAAACTATATTAAGAGTGATTTGAACACAAAAACACACCTAAAATAAAATGTTCCTATTGAAATTTACACCAATTGAATAATAAAAAAAATATTAATTGGACAGTAATAATTACGCGTAAGAAAAAAAATATAAATTGTTCATAATAGTTATAAATTTACTTTTTTCTCATAAAACTAATAACTGTTATGTACTTGTTTTCTTGGCATCTTACTATCCAAATTACTAGTAGAGGACCAATTCCAAAAAAAAAATAACAGTGTTGGAAACTTTTTTGTAGCCTTCATCAATAATTTGAAAAGAATCTTAATATCATTTAATTGTTCTAAATTCTGGGCAATTAAATTTTCTTTTGTGATAAAATGAAGATTTTTTTTAATTGTACTTTTTTTGCCTTCACTTTTTGTTTAAAGTCTTTTTTAAACAAAATTATAATCCGATTGAGCTAAAATTGTGTACACATAACCTGTCGGCTTTTTAAAAGATAATTTCATCCAAAAAAGTCAACTTTTAAACATAAAATAGTTATAATGAAAATGTGTGTCGGAAATTACTTCAGCAGTTTTATGCTGACTTACCTCAAAACTCTCATAGCAATCTAAACATACAACGGCATATTCTCCATTTTCTAATAATAGGCCATCTTCACTTTTTCGGTTTTTCACAAATGGAAACTCATTAACGGGTAAAGCTCGCACACGTTTTCTGTAGGTAGTAATGCCACACAAATGACAAATATAATCGTGCCAATTATATTTACGATCTACAGCATTCGTAGCAGGATTTTGGGATTCACATCTGAAAAGTAGATGTACAAAAATTTAGAATTGTATCAAAAATTTGTTTTCTTGAAACAAAAATTTACATTTGTGCAACTAGTTCAATTGTTTAAGGCCAATAGAGGTAAAAAAGTTGCGTTCGCCAACTGGATAATTTTTAAAATTTTTTACTAGATGGCTTTCGTTAACACAAATACTCAATAAACAAAAATTTCTCTTAATTCGAATTTTTAAGTAGAACAAACATAGTACAGATTACACACAGATATGAATTGATTGCAGAGAAGTCTGGAGCGAGAAAGGTATATCAATGCAAACTATATTGGGGATTTTAGTTTATATCTCACTCTAGACTTTAAGTCGATTTGTTTTTGTTCCATTGATTATTGGAGAGCCGCACCGACCAAAAACATTTTTTCGAGAAAAACGATAAAGAAAGTTTACAAACAAAATTATTAAATTTATACAAGATAGGTTTTCTTTTTTGTTTGCTATATCTATGGATGCATTTATTATAAACAATATTGTTAATTTTTACGCCTTTTTGCACTGAGTCTCCAGAGTTATTAACAATTTTTTAAAAAAAAGATTTTTTTATTATATGTCCTATAAGCCGTTTTTATCACAATTTTATTGTTTTTCTTTCAAGTAGGTCAAAAGTTTTTTTTTCTTTTAACCATTATAAAACTAGGTTGTCATAGTGCAAACCAATGCTTAAACTTTTTTATTGTTTTTTGTTTTATATGCGTTGCTTATTTCAAATGTGTCAAACCAAGATTGACGAATAATGTTTTTATTTTTCTATAGAAAGTTTGACTCATTGGCCATACCAATGTTAAGAAATTTGTAAAAATAGGGATACGCAGCATATATGGGGCTGAATATCTCCTAATTGATACGAGGCATATAAAAACGGATTAAAGATTTAGAAAGAGGACACATTAATCATATATAATCAATTCCTAACTCAATTTTGCCAGAAATGGTCTATAGGTCTCACCAATATTCATACGACGATATGTCACTAAAAGACGATGGTCTTACCAAAAAAAAGCAATAGCAAAACACAAATACTTAATACTGATAATATACAAATTTTAGACGCTTTGTCAATACCTGAAATGGATGCTTTCCCAGCTCCTAATTTGCGAACATTCTTTAGTTGTTGCCGTTTTTATGAATTTATAAGTCGAATTAGTTTGTATTTAATAACACAAGAGGACAAAATCTTAACGTTTCAAATTTAATAACGATATGACCACCAATTCTATATATTTTAGTTACGCTGATTATAATGATTTACTATATTTTTTGAAGTATGGTACAGTTTTTCCATGAAATAACTTTAAAGTTTGGCTATTGCTGTTTTCTATATATAAAGTTTTTAAAATGCAGTCAATCTGACATTTTCCTGTTGAAATGTATGGCCAACTCCAGTAGTCTTGTTTAAGGTAATACAATTTTCTCACTAATTACAGTTTAAGATAATTTTTTCGCTAAACTTGCAATAGAGCTTGACAAGTGGTCATGCAACAGAATGAGATAAAGAGGTGTCTGTCTCAGCAAGAAAATAATTATTTTAATATTTTTCCTGATATGCAAAATGTAAGATTTGTCAAAAATTCTATATGGCAGTATAGCTTTCCGAGATGAACTCAGAGTCCAAGTTTTAGTATGATGTGTAAATACGTTTGAAAAGAATATGTGCAAAAAAATCAGCCAAAGATATTTATAAAGGGTCCCCCATCTAACGTTTTTTTTTTTTCAACTAGTGCTTATTTCGTGAATGGTAACACTTAACTCATGTCTGATAGATAATTAGTTTTATCCTTCCGCTGAACGAATATGGTCCGTATGTTCGTTATCTTGTGAAAAAAATTAAAGAAACTGGCATCCTCATCGATAAACCAAAGCGTGAAAAGCCAAAAACAGTGCGTACACCCGAGAATATTGCTGCTGTGGCAGAAAGTGTGCGTGAAGCGCCATCAACATCAATTCACCGTCGTTCTCAACAATTGAACATTTTGGAGACATCATTGAGACGAATTTTGAATAAAGACCTTGGTATGACGCCATACAAAGTCCAATTGGTTCAAGAGTTCAAAAAAAAAAGTTATTTGGCGGACCCTTTATTTGCAAAAAACCTACTTTTGTGGCAAATATGTACCAAAACGGTGGTTTTTGATAGGAAAACTGTTGCAAATAATATAGTTTTGCCATAAAAATGTCGACATGAGCTTTTGAAAAGCATTCACATATTATACTAAAAGTTGGAAATTGGGGTCATCCTGGAAAGCTATGGTGCCATGAAAACATTTCTTACTGATATGCCTTTTCCTAAATGACTTTTTCCACTGCTTGAACATTTGTGTCGGTTGATTATTTAGTGTTCGAATTCGCGAAACCCGAAACTCTTGTCCTTGAATGTTTTTCCAACACTTTGTAAAGTATTGGCACCACTGGAAAAGCGCTTTATTTGTCTTTTCTGTATGCTTTTCCAACGTTTTGTTAAGCATTGGCACCACCGTGGGACAGTGTTATAATTTAGGCCTTGGCAAAGCACTAATAGCAAGTACTAATACCACCCATTTGGATGCTTTGAAAGTACTGGCCTCTTTGAATTTTTCATCCTGGGCAGGCTTGCAAAAACGACAATCGACAGTTTTAGATGTTTTTCATGGGATAATACTAATACTAAAGAAGTACCTGGATGGACAGATGGGTATTTTCCAGTGTCGGGGAACAAACTAAATACTTGTGCTACGAAATGGATAGGAGACAGTGTTGTCACCCTAGGCGTGACAACACTTTTTTCATTCCGTGCCAAAAACAGACAAATTTTATTGTAAAATAGTGTAGCGTGCCATCTTAATTACCAGTTCTTAAAACACATTTCTTATTGCAATCTTGTTTCTTTTAAGAACTAGAGGAAAATTTTTCCTCTTTGCTTTTTTTGGGGTATAAAATTTTTGAGCGCTATTCTAAATTTTTGTTAATATTTACTGGCTTAAAAAAAAATTATATATTTTTTAACTTTATTTTATTTAAGTGTATTTTTCCAGCATTTATTACTTTTGTTTTTTCCGGTATTTTTAATAACAATTTCATTGCAGAATTTAACCTTTTTATGTCTAATTCTCTGGCATTTATTTGATTTTTCCGATTATGAAGCTTTTAAACTTCTAAAAATCAAAATTCCAAGAAATTTTTACAGATTTTTCTTACTCAAATTTAAATTTGTGATACACATTTTGGTGAAATTTCAACACTTTCGTCGATTAAAATGTTTAAAATAAACCATATTAATAATTTTCTGAAGTATTTGCAGAACTTTAATTCTTGTAAAACGAATTTTCGAAATTCTGTAAAAAAAAACTTTTTAACTTTCCACTTCACTTGTAAATGTCCTGCACTATCCTTCAGAAGATTTAATATTTTTAGTTTCATAATGCTATTTTATGGCATTTAAATTATCATACTAGTTTTCACATTAAACACAAAATAAATTATTTAAAAAAAAAACGTCCACAATGTTGTTTAACTTACTTTCGCCATTGTTTTAACAGAGAATGATAACAGAAGGTACACACATAGGCTGAATAGTCGGGACGTAATTGCTCTGCGTTTGGCAAGGAACTGTGTTTTAATAAAAAAGGAAAGTATGGCCTAGAACCCTGTAAACAAAAGATAATAATGACATAAGTTTGATCAAGTTATCAAGCTGACATAATAAGAGCTTAGTACCTCTTTACTGGCATATAAAACTCTGGCCAAAGTTAAATCTGAATGTAAACCACATAAAAAACAATATATAGATGTGGATGTGGCTGGTGTTGAAGAAACCGATGGTGTGGATGGTGGTGTATTCATATTCAAGCCACCATGCCTGGAACCATTAGGAGATGTAGAGGTTATAACCGGAGACGGAATGTTATATCTACAATGAAAATAAAAAATGAGTGATTTGACGGCTCAACAACTACTTAACTACTCGTGCCTTCTGTGCTCTAGAGGTATTCTTTCTGCATCCATTGTTTCCCATTGGCGTGCCAAATGATTAACGCAATCCTTGCAGGCTAACACGCGATTACCATTCGGGTCATTATTAACGGCAGAGCCGCTACTACTGCTGAGGTTTGTATCACGACTATTGTTACTGTTGTTGTTGTTGCTGTTATTAGTATTATTATTATTGTTGTTGTTGTTTGAATTCGAATTCATATTAGAGTTTGAATTTGTATTGCCTTTTAGGCAGGGAAAATGCATAGCGTGGGAATTCATGTGCTCAGCACTTGTTGACAACCACTCCATTTTATTGGAAGCGCATAATGTTTTACAAATATAACATCTGATAAAATAAAATGATTAAAATTAATTTCGGATAAAACAAAGTGAGACAAAAATTTTATTCTTTTTCTTACGGATATTGGCCAAGACCATTTTCAATTTGAGGCTGCTGCAGTTGTTGGGTCGCCCCTTGGAAGGTAGGCGAAGTTGATCTTGATTCACTACATCCTAATGATTTAAAATCTCTTTGCTGAGTTGCTGATGAATGATTGGAATTACTTTCACAAGGCTAAAAGTAAACATTACACATGTTTTTAAATAATAATCTTTGGTTTTGGCTTTAGTTACTAAATTTAAACTGCTTCAGATAATTTTTTTAAATTTATTGTATAAGGGTAACATTAGGCAAACCATTTTTATGTTCTTAAAATGAAATCCAGTCCATGGATCATAAATCGAAATCTAGTTAAACTGGATTTCCCAAAAATGTTCTCTCATTTTTGTTAAAAACACTATTATCATGTCATGCTCTATACATTGTTAAAATTCTAATCTAAATTTGGAGCAAAAATCGCAGAAAAAAGTTTTTGATTTCATTTTAAACAAATTCTAAAAATATAAAATCTCATTTTATCATTTCATGAAATAGAAACAACCCATCCAGAAATTACCGATGGTAAGAAAAAGCAAGCACTGGCAAAGCACTGATTGCCAATAATACTAAACATAAATTGCCCATTTCGAACGCTGTGCCAACGTTAGTAAAAAGTGCTTTTGAAGCTTTGATTTTATAAAAACTATTGCACTTAGAAAAAAAAAAATTAAATTGACTGTCTCACTAGAATAGGGGTACGAAATCCAAAGCCCAAAGTGTACAGGTAATGTAAAAACGTGGAAAAAGGTGAAAAGAAATGAATTTTACAAAGTTCTGTTTGCTATTCTACACTATTTTCACTATCAAACTTTATTAAAATAGAAACTGACAAAATGTTGACAAATTATTGGCATATAACGTGTTTACACTTGATAACACATATTAAAAAATAAAAACGCGCTTTCAAAAAGTAGTCATTCCAGCGAGACCATCAATTAGTCTTTTTTGTTTGTGGAAAATTTTTTTTTTCTAGATCAACTTTTTTTTTTGTGTCAGCGTTTTAGTGTAATCAACGGCTAGCCCACTGTTATTTAGTTTTATAAGCCCGTTATCTCAGTGGGTAGAGCTATTGGCTGCCAATCTTGCTGACAGTGTTCGAGTGCCGGAAGGACCAAGAAACTATAAATGAACTTTTTTAATTTTGTTTTGAAAAATTTATTTAAAGAACATCCATTTCATGATTTTGCCAGCGTTTTGCTTAAGTTGGCCAGTTTTCCTAATGCTTTGCCAACTGACACGTTAAAAATCCAATGTTCTGCTAACCCTGGTACCACCGTCAAAAGAGCGTTCGTCTTTTTTTTGGGTGGAAATTTGTGAAATATGCACAAAGAAGAAAAAAAATTAAAAATAATTTTCAGTGAAGTAAAATGGTGTGACCCAAGACGACCCCTCTCTAAAAAAATACGTCCCTGGTTTGAATGTTCATTACAAAATGTATTATCTTACATTTGTATCATTATCAGAATTATTATAATACTATATGTATGTACATATGTAGCTGCTGCCTATTGCTTGCAAGTATTTTCTGGTTTTTATGATGTTTAAATTTGGTTTTTTATTCACATATTGACATTGTATTTTGTGTCGCTGATAAGAAAGTAAATGCATTATGTCTTTTGACTGAAAAAATCAATCATTATTTACTTTAAGATCTGTTAGACTGATATGGGAAAATTTACAAAACCGTACAATTTCAGATTTTAAAAATGATTTTTTCTGGATTAGCTTATTTGAAATACATTAAATTAAAAGCGATAATGTGTTCGCATGAACAAAATTTTTAAAATTTTTGGGATTTTCGGGGATGCGACACGTTTTCGAGAAAGCCTTCAGTGCACATCTGGTTTTTGCGGAAATTGAGGTCAAATTTAAGAATTACGGAATTAAATCTTATTTTAATGATATAATTAGCTTACCTATTATAATATGTAAGCATCAATTTGTTCCCAAAAATAAATAAAAACTAGAAAAAAAAAATTAATCACAAAACTGAGTGGGACATCCGCGGTTTAAAGAATTATGGGGTCAAATATGTCTTGAACGGTAGATATCATCATTACTATTATATTATTATATTTAAATCCCCGGAATGCGGTTCCGGGATACCTCACATTTTTCAAACCCAGAATCACTAGAATTTTTAGCAGGATTTTTTTTTATTTTATTTATTTAATTGATCCCCAAGGGCCATATACGATTAATACATTATTAAATTTATATATGTAATGAACAGTAAAAATCTTACAATTAATCCGGTGCAGTTCTAATTTAAACAAAGTCCTCAAAAGTGCAAACAAAAAAATCCAAAGAATAGTTAGAGACAGAGGCCGACAACCTTAGCCCATTAATATACCTTAGTATTCTGTTATATATCAAGCGCAAGCGTTTCATATTAGTTCCAGTTCTTCCACTAGAAACGTCTAAGCAATATAAAATATGTGTCATAAGAAGAGAGTGAGCCAATCTAACTTTGACGCGTTATTGTAAAAAACAATCTATGTTATACAACGTTATAGTCGCTTCATGACATAAAAAAATCTTGCATAATGGCATTCCAACAAATTCTATGAAGTTGTTAACATACATTACAAATAACAAAAGGCCCATTACTGAGCCCTGGGGTACACCACTAGTACAACGCCTTATAGTTGAGTTGTGGCCATTTAGACCAACAAATTGCTGTCGACCAGATATGTATGAATGCAATAATGTACATGAAGTAGAGAAGAAATTAAATCTGGAACAAAGATTCCTAATTAATAGTTAACCGAATCAACCGCTGTACTAAGATCAAGGGAGACAAAGGTGGATATTGTTCCATTGTTATTATTTCGACGTACACTTACCGTTAAGCTAAGTAACAAAGACGAGGTACTAGATCCCTTACGAAGCCCAAAATAGCAATCGCTGAGCAACATCCCCGATTCCAAATGCTCCAAAACCTGATCCTTTAACACCAACTCAAACGCTTTAGATAAACAACATAGAATACTAATAGACCTAAAATTATCCAAACTTGTGCTAAGAAGATACCTTTCCACATATGGGTAAATGTTCATTACAAATATAATTGAAATATCATATAAACCAATTGCGTTAGACCTAACACTTGATACATAATACAAAAGCTCATCCCTATTAATACACCTAAAGGCAAACCCAGTATTAGAGATTTTAGAAAAATTTGGGAGCACACCATTTGATTGAGTCTGCGAGGATACAAAATAATCCCGAGATTTTTTATTCTTTTACATGATTTTTAGTTATCACTAAAAATATTGGATGCTCTAAGTGAAACTGAAACTGCATTATTGGTTTTTTTTAATAATTTAAATTAGGAAAATATGGATTATTGGATATCGTCGAAACGAGAATGAATCGAAAAAATATCTTTCCAGGGTTTTTGAAAGTTTATGTGTTTCTATATGGTAAGTAAGACGTGTTTAGTGATAATAAATTTAACATTTTTATAATAAAAGTCGAATTAAGTCATTATCTAATGAGCGGGAAATCCCGGGTTTCTTTAAATAGATCATTTTAAAACAAAGCACACATGCACTTCAATTAACACCGTACTCCACATGGTACATTATATATACATAAATAATATATTATGTATTTTATTTACGTTTTTAACTTTTTCATCTTCTCAGTTTTCGACTCTTCTTTCCTGTTCTCAATTAATCTTGTCTTTTGCCAAAACTTTCACTCTAATATCAGTAAGTGTAGTCCACCTTTAATAAACCTTTCACCCTCTGTCATGTCTGTTTGCGTGATAACCCCAATGTTACATCAAGCACCTTTGTGGTGTCTTATCTCTTAAATTAAAATAAATAAATAAAAATATACATGCTGTAGTACTGCTGTTTTTTATTTCTGATTTGAACAATGATGATAATAATGTTTATTATTGAGATTGAACGTATTGATTTCTCATTTCATCGTTTAGATTTAAAACCGATTCAAAACAAATTGCCATTAATTCATTCTGATAGAACATTCAGTTTATTTTTTGTTTTTGTTGTGGTACTTATGACATTTTTGCTCAGTCATCTATATTTTTAGGAATTTTTGATCATTTATCTACGTAAAAAAAAAACTTCTAGGTTGTTTGCTTTTAACCTTTTAAATGTTATCGAATAACATGTGAAATGAATTTTAGTGCAATTTGAGAATGTTAAAATTTTTAGCTCTTTTCGAATGAAATTCGAAGGATAATTACAATGATACGTTTACATCATATTTTAAGACTATATTGGATGTTCTAGCTTTTCTTAAACTTTGGTTTCTGATAGCATCTTTCGCCAGATCGAAATACATACATGTATCAAACTAGCTAAAATAATTAATTTGCTCCATTCTTTTAAATATACGGAGGTTGAAAGCTCGATATAAATAAAACCCCTTTATTTTATACCATTTTTGTAATATTCTTTCATTTGAGCACAATTTGTGCACATAAAAAAGTTTAAAAGTTTTTCCAGCGGGCTTATGGGCCACTATTTTTTTAATCAGTTTATACAAAATATATTTGCAATTTTTTTTTTGGCTATTTTTTTAAATATAACAGTTACTTTTTTGGGGCTTTTCAAAAAATCCATCTAGAAACATATTAAATGTAATGTCCGCTCTTTCTGAGTGTTGTCTTTCGGTTTCGGAAAGGGATTTCTCTTAACAATATTTAAAGAAAATTTAAATTTCCGAGCCTTTAATAACATTTATAACTTGTTTAACTTACCATTCTCGGGAATGGAAAAAGTTCGGGAGATTTGAAATCTTAGTACCTACATACATATGTCTATTTACGATTAAAGTAAAATGAATCATTTGATTACCTTTTCTGCAGACGAAACAACTAAAGATGATTGTTGAATACCTTCTGCGCGACTAGAGTGTTTTTCATAACAAGTGGAACATATCTGTACCATGCCTATAACAAAATGTTCGTTAACTCAAAGGATTTCAATTGTATATTGTATTTAAACTTACCTTGTGGACTAATTGGACTAGCGTTTTTGTAAGCCGTCATTTTTTTATAAACGGATAATAAGGTTCGCGTTCTGCATTCGGACAACAATATACAATCCTTAGTTGAGAAGAGAGTGTATCAGTACCACATGTATAGCAAACAAATTTGGCTCGTTCCACTACCGAAGCTGGTTTTTACGTAAATAATAATTACGTTCATCCTCTGGTATTTGATTAGTCTGGAGAGAGATTAATATAAATATGAAATAAGTAAAAACAAATTAAAGCTCGTGTAAATAGTTTTTTTTTTTAATATTAGGTTTATAACTTTTTTTACCTATCACCATGTGATGGGCATTTTCTAAAAAAATTATTTTTTTTTTTTTAATTTAATTTAATTTATTTCAAAAAACCAACCGAGCCCTTCGGGCCATATATAGTTGGTAGACCAACATTAACACCCAACTTCATTATGTCACTTAAAACTATAAAACCTTAAATATCCTGTTTTCTAACAATATAAAACAGTTTGTATATAGCAAGTTTAACTTACAAAAATTTAAGAAAAAAGTTTAAAAGAATTATTAAAGAATAAAGAATATGGCATAAACTCACATGACAAAAAGTATTGCAGTTTAGAGAATTCTGAAAATTTTGAAAATTTTTGAAAATTTTTGCACATCAAATATCATTTACAGAAGCATATTCTACAAGTTTACACTTGAATGTTTTTAAAGATAGATCAAAAGATCTAAGTGGTAAGGGTAAATGGTTCCAAAATTATATTTCCATTTTACCATTAAAGTTGCAATAGTGGACAAAAATTATTGCACAACTAGGGTTTTTAAACTTTTTTTCTACTCCCGAGAATTGGAAAATTTTCTTTTTTCTCGGGATTTTCAAAATAAAGGTGAATTTCAATTAAACACTTTTCTGTAATTAGAGTTTCCGTATTTTTTATGAGAAATTATTTTGTATAATAAACTAATTAATTGGAATCTGCGAATTTTCTATATCAACATTGTGATTGTGGAGCAAAATTGATAATTAGTGGGTTTTTTTGTTAAAGCTCTGCCTATTATGGAGGCTTTAGCTTTTCTAAAACTTCGGGTTCTGATGAGATCTTTAGCCAGATCGGAATACATGTATCAACCTACCTAATATATTTATTAGGTAAATATATTAGGTAGTTCACACTGAACTTTATTTAAGTATTTATGGTGTTCAGAAATGTAATTCTATTTATATTTAGATAAATAAAGGACATATATATATATATCTTTATTTTTGTAAATATACGGAGGTTGAAATTTTGTTATAAATTGAAAATAACAACAACAAAAATAGTCTCGATGTATATAAAAACAAAAAAACTAAGAAAACTGACAATTTTAAATTAGATAAAGAGAGATGTCAAACAAATTTGAGAGTGATTCTATGCTGATGAAATTTGAGTCAGTAGCCCGATGAATTTTCGTTTCATACTAATTGCAAGAGATATTTTTTGTTTGATTTTTGTTTAAACTTTGATTCAGTTTATTCTCTTATACGTTTGGACTTAAAAAACGTAATTTTGCGTTTATTGTGTATTTTAAATATACTATAAATGTTATTGAAGAAAAACTATCACATGTAAAACAAAAAAATTAATCGAAGTTGATTCCAACATACAATATCGATAAGAGTACGAATAAATACAAATAACACAATAAAAACATTAAACAAATTATTACAATCATTAATTTAGAAACAAATACACACGCTTAACGCCATTTAAATCAATACGCATAAACAAACGAAAAATAATGAATTAAATTAATACAATATTATGGGAAACGTTGCAGATGAAGCCAACAAACATATCAGCTTGGTTACAATTTGATACTGACGACCGGCTATCAAACAAGAACGTTTCAAACCTCAAGTGAAACACGAGCTACACAATCGACTGACTCAGTGCTGCCAGTTTAGAGGATTCATCAGCAAATAGGAAAACGGGAATCGAGTTTTGGATTGAAAGGTTCAATATTCCCCAGAGACCTAAAATTATTGTTATCCATCAATTTTTGTTGTATTCATTTTAAAATCCTGGTAACCCATTTTTTAACAACGTGTTTTTAAAGACACGTCTATTTTTAAGAGCCTAAAACTTTTGATAGGAAATCGATATAATGACGCAATAACAAGTTTGAAGTCTTGGCTACAAACGTGGTTTAAAAAATTTTAAAATTTGTAATTACAGGGTTGCCATAACATTATTTGAAAAAACAATGTTGGCTTTTTTTAAAGCAGTTTTTTCAAAAAATATTTAAAAATATAAGAAAGACCGGCGTATTAAAACTGACCATGGATGGTAACCGATTCGATTCGGGTATCGGCAAGGGTAACGCTATTTATTTTACTTCGGTAACACTATTTTAGGGGTAACGATATTTGAGTTATTTCGGTAACGGTTTTTTAGCGATAACGGTATTTAAGTTATTTCGGTAACGGTATTAAAAGGGTAACGCTATTTAACATACGAACAAAATTTTAAATATTTATATTATTTTTTAATTATTTATCATGTAACAATATAAAACGGGTTGGTAAAGTTAACAATACGACTTAAATTAATAAAAAAAAAATAAATTTATTGCTGATTTAAACAAAACGCTTTTTTAGATTATTTCGGTAACGGTATTTTAAGGGTAACACAATTTCATTTATTTCGGTAACGGTATTTTAGTTATTTCGGTAAGGTTATTGTACGGATGTTGGCATTTCAGTTATATCGGTAACGGTATTTTACGGATAAGGGGTTTTGAATTATTGAAAGGGGTTTGAATCGATAACGGTATTTTAGCGGTATAGCCTGCCAACAATGATAAAGCCATATAAAGAAAGATTTAAAAAAATAAAAATGCAGGGATTGCAGGCAATACCGCTAAAATACCGTTATCGATTCAAAACCTTTTCATCTAACTATTGTTATCCCTAAAATACCTTTACCGAAATAAATGTAATATCGTTATCCGTAAAATACCGTTGCCGATATCCTTCAAATACCGCTACCGAAATGACATTACCGAAGTAATTGAAACAGCGTTATCCTTAAAATACCGTTAACAAAATAATTTAAAATCGCGTTACCGTTAAAACATCATTACCTTTATTTTTTTTATTAATTTAAGTTGAGATCAAAAATCTATATGGATTTATTTTCTCAAAGTTTGATCATAAACTAGCCAGTTATCAGAATTCTATGATGGAAATATCCTTTAAATGCCGACATCGAAATAACTAAAATAACGTTACCCTTAAAATAGCGTTACCGAAATCACTGAAATATCGCATTCGAATCGGTTACCATCCATGGAGAAATGTTTTGTTCAACGTGTAATTTGAAGTATGCCCAAAATAAACCCGTTTTTGTTTTGAAGTTGCCAAATAACAATTTGAAAACAAACTTTAAAAATACCAAAAAATTTTTAAAAATTCTTAAAAATAATAGAAAAACAATATTCAATTTTTTTTTTAATTTTTAGATATCAATTTGATTTAATTGTAATTTGTAATTGAATATTATATATATTTGTAATTGAACATGTAATGAACTACATACATTGAATATGTAATGAACCCTACTACGAGTAAACATGGACCGATTATAACCAAAACTAATAGGATTCGTCATTGGTCATTATTATTGGAATACACATAATTAATACTTGTTTTGTAACCACTTTAACATAAACAATTTTGTATTTGAAATCATACAAGTTTTGTGCAAAATAAAATAAAATATTTTTTGTCAGTTCTCTACATGGATCGAAAAGATGGATAACAATTAAAAATATCAAGAGCTAATTTAAAGTTTGATACACATATCTGTCAACAGACGTCCAGATATTTCAGCAGCTGTTTCAATTTTAAGTCAGCATGTCAGTCAGCCTACAGAACTAGATTGGGCAGAGCTGAAACGTTTAATAAAATATATAAAATGTTCAAAAGATATGAAGCTAAACCTTGGTGGCAACACATCCGAATAGAGTTGACAGAAAGTCAAACAGTGGTTGCGTTTTTAAATATAATGGCGGTTGTGTACGCTGGTCCTGCCGTAAACAACAATGTGTAGCACTTTCGTCTACGGAGAAAAAATTGGTTAAAGTTGAAATTTCACTAACAAATGGTTGAAATTAGGGTGTGGGGGAAAATAATAACCAACTGGAGAATATCTAGTCTTTCAGAAAATTATAAAGACTATGGGTACATGAAGAAACTTTTAATCTAGATGCAAGAGTCTTGCTACCTTTTTGACCAAAAAATTACTAATATCACCATTTTTTATCATTTTCAACTTTAGAGCTATTTTACTATATTACTAAAGACAATATTTTGGAAACTTAAGTTTTTCTGCGTGACCGTAAATCTTAAATGTTTCCACCATTTTTCTCAGCTAAACATGCTTTTTGATTGTGTGTCATAAAAAATATACTTTATACGGAGCCGAAATCAGCGTTTGTGGAGGCCGCGTGCATGTGACGAGTTGAAATTAGAAAAAAAAAAAGTTACACCATTTTTTTGTTGATGCAAAACCGTAAAAAAAGTCATAATATCCCAAAATCAAATTTTCGTGATGAAACGAGCAATAAAATAGCAGTTCTAATTGAAAAAAAAAAACATTTTAAGGAATATTAATGCAAACTTTTAGTAGTTTTGGGGGATTTATAAAATGTTATACCCATGGAGTATTTATGTGTATAATTTAAATCTTTGTTGATTTCCATTTATTATGCGTGTAATGGCCAAAAAGAAGTACGCTTACCAGAGTAGTCAAATATTCGAAATTTTTGAAAACCCGGTTTTCGAATACTTAAAAAATACGTTTTTTTAAAAAACCGATTTTCATTTTTTTTTTTAATTACAATAACCGGGTTTTTGGCTTTTGTTTAAATCGTTTTTTATTGCAGATATCTGAAGTTTTTTTTTAACAAATTTTTAAAAACTACTTAAAATTCAAATATTGACATGAGAAACTAAACAAATATGCTTTCTAAGATCATTTTAAGTTGTGTTTTAAATACACTCAAAAAACTTTTACAGTTACTACATGACAGTTGTTTGTGTAGTAATCAGTAGTTGTTGTATTTAACATAATAATACAAAACAACTATTATATGATGCCATATATGATTATATATAAATACATATAACTATATACAATTATCTATAAACTTTTTTACTCGGGTACTGCTATTTTATTGCAAGCAACTGTATATGAAAAATTAAGATTTTTAAGAGGCAAATTATGTACAATGACATTAAATTTAAAGATGTCACGCGACAAATTTATACAAAAAAAAAATCAATTTTTGACACTCAACGAAAATAGTCTTGCCAGCCCTGCACTAGGATGTATACATATTATAACGTACCTTATAATTATGCCATTGCTTCATTAAATGTTCGTAGCACATGCCGCAAGCCTGTATCATGCCCCTGGGATCCATGGGACGTGATCGCGCCGGTCGTGGATGCATATCATAGAAAATGGGAAAATATGGACGATCTATTTTGTCATCTTTTGATTTCAATGTGCTAATTTCAATTAAACTACCACGTCTCTGTTCCTCACCACAAGCATAGCAGACTTCTGTGGTGGAATTCTTATCGGGCATAGAAAGATCTAGTATGCCAACCTCTACCGGAGTCGTTGATACATTACTGTTGGCATTGTGTGAGGTCGACGGCATCGACTGTGACTGCGACGGAGTCGTTGTAGCCATTGCGGCTGCCGATGTATTTGACGGTGTTATGGATAATGATCTCGTATTGGAGATATTACGTAAATCTAAAACATCTTCCGTCTCCCTAACCGAATGTTGATAATCGTTGTTATATGGACTTTGCAGACATTGGGGTGTGCCGGTAATTGTTCTGTGCATGCCTGCCATTGGATCTGTAGTCGGCGACATGGCTGAGTTATCCTTATACATTTGAAAACTGTGGCTTGTGTGTGGCTGATGATGCTGTTGTTGGTGTACCGACAACTGATCCATATGCAGTTGGTGGGGCGAAAAGTGTAGTGCTGTGTGCTGTGGGGTACTGCCACCGTAGGCGTTGTGCATCACCGAATTCGAATAGGATAGTTGGCCCAATTTAAGTTTGTGATGTGCATATGATGACGGTTTTATATTTAGAGTCTCATAGGCATTACCCTGTACGCTTGATGGTCGCGACGAGGGTGAAGTTAGTGGATAATTGCCTCCCTCGCACGATTGCGGACGACTTAAAGACTGTGGCCTTTCATTTGTATTTCTGGGAGTCGATAATGGGGAATTTCTAGTGTAATAGTCTTGCGAAGTATTAGGAGCTGGGGATGGTGAAGAATTCCGTGAAGTTGCTCCGCCTCCGTGTTGTTGTGATGCTGTGGCAATCGACGGATATGGCGCTTCACTACGATATTGTGATGGCTCACGAGAGGTTCTTTGAAACCCATAAGACAGTTGGGAAGCATACTGTTGGTTCTCTAAACTAGATTGCGTTAAATGCTCGGCACTCAAACCCAACATTTGGGCAGCATATTCCCCCTGAGTGGCGATATCAGCTCCAATATAGGGTTTGTTATCGACCCTTTTCATATGGTAGATGCGTTGTATGTGTGGTTTTTTCTCTCTTTCGTAAGCATCCCATTGCTCATTAAGTGACCGATAACAGAGATGGCATGCCATGACAAACATTTGATTGGATGTCACCTGGGGCACGCCAGTAGGTGCTTCGTGTCTCTCCAAAAATGGAAAGTACGACTCAGATGGTCTCTCATAGTTGAGTCGAATCCTAATGGGTTCATAACCACCCTGGCCACCGCAAACATAGCACAGCGATATATCTGTGGTGGCCTCTGGCTGTTGACGTGCCGGTGTAGTTTGTCCACTGTTACTAAGAGGAGACTGTTGATAATATTGTGATGCATTTAAACCATAATGTTGATGCTGCTGTGGTGTTGATGAAGATGATGGTCTCGAGAGAGATGCTGCCGAGTGTTCCGTGTGCTGGTGTTGCTGTTGTGAACTAGCACTTTTCAATTCATTCTTTATGTATGCTTTAGCTTTTTCCATTCTTGTGCAACTAAAGAAAGTAAGTAGACATAAAAAAAGAGTTAAAATAATATTTTTGAATTGCATCTAAAATCAATTTACCTGATTTTCTGGTAGTACTTTTTTTTTTTTTTTTGATATTTTCTAAAGTCCTGACATGAAAAGATGTTGCTTCCTCTTCTTATTCATGTAGAATACATTGAGGCACTTTTTGTGTGTGTGTGTTCCTGTCAATTGCATGCAGCAGTACGTCGTAGATGGTGGTTACATGTGTTATTATTACGCTCTATAGCTCTATGCACTCTATGAATGTCGATATGGATATGATAATTTCAACATAAATAATAATTTTTATATTATTTTATAGCCTTTAAAGCTAAAGTAGCTATGCAATTTATAGACAACTGTTTTTTTTTTTTTTTGGTTTGTTTTTTTTTTTTTTTTTTGTTAATTTTACTTTGGATTTGTATGCAATTGCACAAAATCCCACCCGGAGAGTATAAAGTAGTCACAGAAGTATAAGTTGTTGTTGTAGTAGTTGTTGTCTCGTCGTTCGATTGCAGTTGCAATTGAATGTATTTGATACAAACAAAAGGGAGAGCAGCCAGAAGAACGAACAATGACGGAGAGGTCTGATTCTGTTTAAAATAAGTAAATGTGCGAATGATAAATGTATGAGAAAAAAAAATATATATAGAATAAATTTCCACTTTACGCCTTCGTTTTTTATTTAATTTGTTACTTTTTGTTTTTCTTTTTTTGTTAATTCATATTTTTATATTACACAGCTCACAAATTTGTTGTGTTATATTTGTTCATGTTTCTTCATAACCAAACTGAAGGCAAAGAACAAAACCTTAACGTCGTCATCGGGAAAAACCTTGCTCCAATTTTAACCCAACACACTTTAATTTAGCACATTTATATTTAAACATTCGGTAATTTTTCTATTTTGTGTATCGATAAATCGAAACTTTAGTAGTTTAATGAAATGTTTATAAAAGAAAGAAGAAATTTAACTTGTTTTCTTAGTTTTTATGGTTTGTTTTATTAGAAAAACCTCTGGTTTAATAATAATTTCAGGCTAAAATCTTTTTTGATGTTTTTGACATACACTTTCTTTTCGTTCATTTTGTTTCGTGACGTTTTGCGGAGACTCGGATATTTGGTGTGCATCGACTTTTTCGTGTCATTTTTTTCACTTTTTTCTCTTAATTATTGCAAATTCAACACAATTTAGTGCTTAATACGCTTTCACTTAATTAGTTATTAATATAATGGTAATAATTATGTATTTTAAGTAAACTATTCGTGAAGTTTTATTGGACAGAAACTACGGTTAATTTTTCCATCGGAATATGAAACAACAAAGCGAACAGAAGTTCAGCGCCGGCCTGAACTTGACAGCGGCGTCTACAATTGACTTGTGCCGTTCGTCAACGAACTAGTTCAATGGAAACTGCTCACTCAATTGAACGAAATGACCTAGTTCATCATTAGAGCACGGACTAAACAGACCCGACGCAAGTAACAGTTGCCTAAAAAGTTTTTAAATTTTTTTAAAGTATAATTTTTATTTTAGGTGACATTTGAAATGGGTAACAATATTTATTGCTGTACACATAACAATTTTAAAAGCTGATTCGTTAAGTTGAAGTTACACTTTTACGAAATCTAGTTTAAATTAAGTTACAAATTAGCAGCATTTACATAATTTGCAACCATTGACAATATTAATTTTGCTGAAAAAACTGTTTTTATTAGGTAAGAAACGCTAAATTTCTCCAGTAGTCCGGAGAATTTTTTGCATTTGATGCAAATTGTTTTTCAAAATTTACGCTCTTAGTTTTAACTTTGATTGTGTTTCTACTAATAATAAACGGCGTTTTTTGGTCTAACCCATTATGAACACGTTGCAGATTCGCTGGTCACTTTTAAATCAAACATTGCATATTAATACCAAAATAATTACGGTATTCACGATGGTCATTTGCCCCCCATGCAAATATACTCAATCGGTTATTTGCTCTTTCTCAGTCTTCAGCCGGATTGACAAGACAAGCTGTGCATTATTTATTTTCTAAAGCAATGCAAAGAAATTTATTTCTTTAACATGTTATTTAATTTTAAAAAAAAAAAATATGTAGAATTATTAAGTTTGGTTTGACCGAATTTTCATATACACTCAAAACAGTTTTACAGTAAAATCTCCTGAAAATTACTGTTGAAACAATTTCAGTTAAAAAGGTGATAAAGGCAATTACCGTTAAAAAAAAAATAAAAATCTAATTGTTAAGAACTGTAAGAATTTGTAAAAACTACTGTTTTTAACAGTTATTTTAAAAATATTCTTTCAATTACAATAAAAATTTGTGTTTCTTACATTCTACTTAAAACACAAGGTCAAAATTCCAAACGGTACTCCAGTTGAAACGTTTATAAATAATTGTTTTGTATTATTTCATAGAAAAACTGTAATTGCAGTTAAAAACAACTACTACTGATTACTACATAAACTACTGTTATGTAGTAACTGTAAAACTTTTTTGATTGTAGGAATAAAAAAACGAAATAAATTGTAAAAAAAAACTTACCAGATTTGGTACGATGTTTACACTATATACGAATGTTTTTTTTTAATCAAAATACGAATAGACCCCCTGATTATGCAAGGCGTAGACGTTTTAAGGAGTTTTTACAGTTAAGTCGGTATAAATTATTGCAATATTTAACAATAAATTAAGGCTTATATTGCATCAAAATAGTATTATATTTTTGCTAATAAAATTTTAATTGTTCGTAATTTAGTAGTTTTGAAAAATGCGATTTGTATGAAGACGTTTTACTAAAAATACGCCAACGCCTTACATAATCAGGAGGAACATGTCAGTTTTTAACAATAAACATATTTATTGAATATACATACATAGAAGCAACGATAATATTATGCAATTATTTAACTTTTATTGGATTTTTCTAATAATTTCTAAAATATCAATAGATTTATGATTTTTAATTGTATGTAAAGTGATTGTATATTTCTTTTCTTTTTAAATAAAAAATGTTTTTCTTTTGTAAATTCCCTAATAAGATTACATTATTTTGACACATTATAGTAGAAACTTTGAGTTCTGATTTATTTTAATTTAAATATATTTTAATAAACCGAAAAAGTATATTTAATTAAAGCGATATGATGTTGACTTTTTTAGGGCACATCTACAAATACAAAAATGGCAAATTTAGATTTTTAACATGTTTTCATTCACAAACTGCAAATTTCCCTAAGTTTTTGCAGAACTTATAGCAAACACTTTTAGGTTTTGTAATTGCGAAAACTGTCTTCAAAAATGGCCTCAATAAAAAAAAAAGTATTTGAAGCAAAATTATTACGGCATTATGGCCATACATACTCTCTACCACAAAAGTCTTTGGAAGATATAGCAAAATATGATATAATTTGATTCAATGCATTCAAAAAAAATTGTTAGTAAACAAATTTGTAAACGATTTTAAATTGCACTTCACTATTTTTGTACTAACTTTTCGTACAATTCTGAATTTAAGTACTGTTTTTTTTTTGCTATTCTCATTTTACGAATTAATGAGTTTTGTACTAATTTTCGTTGCTAATTTTAGCAAAACATTTTACTAATTTTTGAAGGTAATATTCATACATTAGAATTTTTTCGTATATATTGCTTAATTTTTCTTAATTTTATATCAAAATCATGATTTTTTTTTTAAATATAAAATTACACAAAATGATCTTTAATTTGAGTATAATCAAGTCGGTGATTGTAGCAGAATATAGCACTGGTATTGCAAGGAAGTTGAAAATTTTACTTTTTTAGTTTTATCCTTATAAATGTTATGCATGTTGAAAGTCTTATATGGAATTTTAATAATCAACATTTCAAATTTATTGTTGAAATTTCATATAATTTTTTTTTTTTTTTTTTGCAATTTTACATTTCTTATATAAAACTAAACATACGTGAAAAATTTGAATTCAAAATTTGAAGACTTTGTGATCTTCTGTAGACTTTTGTGGTATAGTGCATATATTAAAATTGTAAAAAAAAATAAACACATACACATTTAGTTTAACCTGAACTTGTTTGTTTTTGTTGATTTCAAATAAATTTTGTTCGTTGTTTATGTAAAAAGTAAAATAAAATAAGGAGTACATATACAATTTGGTTTTATATCCTACCCAGGCACCACATTACAAAAATTTTAATATTTAACAAATTCTATTTAAATAACAGTAAAAAAAACAAACTAAAACTAAAAAAAAAATAATCTTAAGATATTAACAATACATTTTTGTACGGAATATATTTTTTTGGACCCTGTTTTATACTTGTAGTTTTGTAAAATTTAAATGTTTTATCGAGATGGCAATATATTTCCAAAAATATTTATATTTACACATATTCTTAACAATAAGTTTTTGTTTTATTTAATGATAAGTTTAGGTCGATACACAATAATGTAGTTACTCTACGTAAGATATGGAATTTTGTGCCTTTCTCTTTTGCACTTAAAGATTTCTTTGTAAAATTCAGTTTTTTTGTTTTCAGTTTGTAGCGTAGAGTACGCCAGTATTGTGAATGAACCTTGAGTTTTCAAAAATGTTTTTTTAGTATTTTGTTAAGTAAGCACTTTAGAGCTTACGAAATAAAAACAATGATTTTTATGGATAATTCTTGACGCTATGTCACCGGTTTGGTAATGGGTTTTTGGGCTGTGCGCAATCTTGTTAAACAAAATGTTAACTGAAATCTGGATTTTAAGTTATTATGGAATGTGAACAATCTAGTAGGTTGTAAACCCTGCTTGCATTTACTAATCAAATTTCATATACATTTTGAGTCAAAAACTTGAAAACTAACAGTTTCTGATTGTAGCATAACTGTAGTATAAATTAGTTATTAGAATCAGAGTTCGAAATTAAACACAAGCAAACGATTTTCTATAGTTCTGTTTTGCTTTTTGCTGAAACTCAACACAATTGTTTTGTTGTGCACAGTGAACATAAACACAACATTTCTTTATTCTCATTTTGATTTGTAAACAGAACACAAACACTTTCAAAAACTAGTTTTCGATGAGAGGCCAAACTAAACGATTTTGTTCTGTTTGCCCAATATTTCAAGCAGTTTGTTTTTTGTTGTGTTTATGGAATGGAACAAAACTATCCGTAAACCGTTCTTAGTGTTTATGTCATATTACAAGTGAAAAAAATTTTTCAATGAATTTTATAAATAATTGCATTAGTTTAATAAAAAGTTTCAACGGAGGAATTCCAGTGAAATTTCATAAAACTAATGCAAAAAAACATTGATAACATGCAGAAAAATCATTTCTTTATTTTGCCAACCAACTGAATGAACACAATAAAAATAACCACTAAGAAATAACAATGTTTGACGAAAGAAACATTTTCGTTTTGTTCCGTTTGTTATATTACAAACAATAATTTGAGCACTTGTGTTGTGTTTATAAATACGAACGAAACAATAGAGATCGTTGTATTGTTTTTTTTTTTTTTTTTGATAGGAACATTATGTTAGTGGTACATTAATTTTCGAACTCTGATTAAAATAATTTACACGGAAATCTTATACTTTATTTATTCTACAACCAAAAACTAGTAGTTTTTTTTAACTATTAGTTTTTGATAAAAAAAAAAATGTGTATAATTTGACAACTAAATATAAGTAGTTTTCAAAACTTCAATACTACAACTTAAAACTAGTAGTTTTTAAAAACTTCTAGCTCTTGATTAAACATTTGTATGGAATTTGACAAGTAAATACAAGTAGTTTTTAAAAACCACTAGTTTTCGGTTTTATTTTTATTTAGATTTAATTTAAAATGAATTTAGTCAACTTGCACAGGGCCTGATAAGGAAGATCTGGGTTGTGGTTCATTCCGATTTTCATAAAGTTCATAATAGTTCGAATTTTCGTTATTTTTGGATTCGTTTCTCAAAATATATATGTGAGCTAAATGTAAAATTTCGAAAGTTATTTAGTTTTACAGCCTCTAGTTTACCCAACTAAAATATAAATATCATTTTCACATATACGAGTTTACTTAAAATCGGAGTGAATCACTTCGCAGACTCTTCTTGTTAGTATATAATTTATAAATATTAATTTCTAGTGTCCAACCAAACAGTTTGGCCAAAAAACGATTTTAGATCGTTTTTATTTTTTTTAAGCCAATGTGAACAAATTTTTATAGTGGAAATATATTTGCTGAGAAGACCGATTGCATTCAATTTCGAGCATAAAATTAATGGAAAAATCCAAAGTCTATCTACGGATTTTTCTTTAAATTTGACACTCAAAATCGCATCTAATTAGCCCAATAAATATTTTTCCATTTGTCAAATTTATTCATAATGCTTCAAAATATCGAATACCGAAAAACAAAAAACGTTTTCTGGCCGAACTGTTTGGTCGGACACTATGAATTTCAATTATTAAATGTCAGTATTATTAAAAATGATTGTTGTATTCATCCTGCTATGTGTCGGTTCGTGGTAGTGTTAAAACTTTATTTGCTATTGACTAAATTTAAAAACTCTTCTCTAGTTTTGGGATCATCTCGAAATACGCCCAACATGGTGGAAGTCACAGTTTTGCTATTGATTTTTTGAACGCCACGCATTACCATGCACATGTGTCTATATATAAAAGAATAATTAAAACGATTAATACAATTGTATGTAATTGATTAAACTTTCAATACTTACACTCCTTCTACCACAACGGCCACACCAGCTGGTTGAACGGCTTGAGTAACAGCAACAGCTATTTGTTTAGTAAGCCTTTCTTGGACTTGTAGACGTCGTGAGAAAATTTCCACAATTCTGTATTTGAAGAACATAAATAAAATAAATATGTTGTTTCATAATTGATTTATTAATCTTAATATTAATTTTTAGTTGGGACTGAATTGGCTTAACTAAACAAGTGATATATTTTTGACAATTCAGAAACATCCCTGCCAGCAAACAAGCTCAAAAATGAGTCAGAAATGGACTTTATGTTTTATTAAAATTTAAAATTTTTGTAGGAAAGTGGTTCATCCCCCTCCCCTCTTTTTTGATTAAAAAATAACTTAGAAAGGATATTTAAAAAAGATTCCATAGGATCAAAAATCAATAATTTTTGGACCATTTTTTTTTAATTGTTTACAAAATATTCAATTACATTTATGAGGCAAATCTTTTTTTGGTTTACAAAATATACAAATTCAATTACATTTATGAGTCAATTCTGCCCCTTTTTTTGGATTCAACAATTTTCTTCAAATTTTTGTCTTTTATGATTCTTTTTAGAAGGCTCATATTTTCATTAAAAAAATTAGTAATTTTTGACTTTTTTTAAATGACCAAAAAAGAACAATGTCGAAAACACTTTTGTAAATTTTTTGATAATCACTCTTATTAGCAGAAATCGAAAAGGGAAAGAAACGGAAAACGGATAAAGGGGACAAACTGGACACATTTAATTTAAATATTTCTTTTGGTTTTCGAAATAAAAAAAAATTAATATGGATGACATTTTTCTAAGATATGATGAAGAAGTTATAAAGCAGGAGTGCCCAAAAGTTCCTTATGGAAGAGCAAACACCAATACATTTAAAGAAAAACTAATTTTTATTCAATATTTTTTGTTGTAAAAACCAATACATACAAAGAAAAAAATATTTCAATGTTTACCTGTAAAGCATACGAAAGTGTTGTTGCTTTGCGCTTGCGTGTATACAGTGAAGAACGACAAAAAACTAATAAGACAAAGTTGTTTGTGTATTTCGTATTGCTAGTGTTGAGCGCTCTATATGTGTATTAAAACACACAGCCTGTAGCTAAGTGTTTTTACAAAAACAAATGAGCACCAAGCGCATAGGCCTTGGGCACCCCTGTTATAAAGCATGTTTAAAAATGATTTATAAAACGTGTTATCATAATTTTTAAAACTTTATAAATACGATACTTCAATAATGAAACTGCTTCGTAAATATGATAAACATGAGAGCAGCGTGAAGAGCCCGACGAAAAAAGTTTATATATGTCTCGATACAGGCGCAGATCCAGGAAAAGTTTTGGGGAGGGAATTTAGAGTATTTTTGATTAACTTTTTTTAATATTTTTCACATTTTTGTACTGAAAAATTTAATTTTGGGGTAGGAAATGTCCCCCTGGAACAGCACATGCTTGATATAATTACATATGTGGACATATGTAACGAAATATATTTACATCTCATATTTATCTGTACGAAACATTTTAATTCAGCGCATTTTAGTACAGCGCATATATCGTTATATCTCATCATATGTACTTGATATAGCTAAATATGGAAAGTCAATACCGCTAAAATACCGTTATCGATTCAAAACCCTTTCAACTAGCTATCTGCATCTCTAAAATACCGCTACCGAAATAATTAAAATACCGTTATCCGTAAAATACTGTAACTGATATAACTAAAATATCAATATCATTAAATACCGTTACCGAAATAGCTAAAATACTGTTAACGCTGATATATCGTTGTCGCTGAAATACCGTTACCGAAATAATTGAAATAGCGTTATCCTTAAAATATCGTTACCAAAATAATCTATAATCCATGATTATACTTAAATTTTCATTATTATTTGGAATGTGAAACAAAATAGTAGTGCAGATCTAAAGAATTTTATGAAGTTCATCTCATGAGATAAGGTTGTGTATGCCATTTTTCGGATCAGATAATGAATGATAATGAATTATATATATGACTATATATAATTATAATTACCTATATCGAAACTTTTCTCATCGAGTGCTTACAACCGTTCATGGAAGTGTTTTGAAACATTTGTTTTGAGTAGAGATGCTGTCGTTTGATTGACTTTTGACTCACTCACGCCTACGAACAACGTAGGAGTGAGTGATCACGAAACAGTAAAAATTACTTAAAAACTATGATGAAAACACTAAACCCACGCTCATGAACTTTCGTTTTGAACTACAGCTATAAAAAATCTCTATTTCATTGAAAGCAAGATTTCAAAGGTTTAAGATGCTTTTAATAACAATCTTTTTAAATGTCCTTGCAAAATGAATGTTGCCAAAATTTTGCAATAAGATAAACCAATGCATCCGTGGAACGTTGTAACTATATTTTTATTGTAATCTTACCTTGCCAATTTACTTAGACCCAAAATTTTATTACAGGGTAAATAACCTATGGAAACTTTTCCATAGAATGGTACTAAATGATGTTCACACATGGAAAACATTTCAATATCTTTAACTACAACCATTTCATCGTGATCCTCGTCAAATACAGCGCCATTGAGAACATCTGCAAAAAAAATTATTTTAAAAAAATTAATAATGCAATTCATATCTATTATTTTCCAGTTGAATAAGGATAGTAATGCAGGGTTAAGTAAAACTAGTAAAAATGGTAAAACTGGTAAAAATATCAAGTAAATAAAACACTGACTGTAAATGCTTTTAAAGCTTGTTTTACCAATTAGCTTTAACATAGGGGAATCGATTATTCGACATTTTTCGAAACCCAGTTTTCGGACTTTCCAAATGGTTGAAATTTAAAAAAAAAACGGTTCAGTCTTCAGGAATTTTTAGATAAAATTGTATCAAATTATATATAATTTAATCATATTTTATAGACCCATTTTTCGGATCAAACTATATGAGATTAGATCCCATGAGATCAGCTTATGTATGCCATTTTCGGATCAGATGTGATGTTACGTTATATATGATACTATATATTAACATATATGATTATATCGGAACTTTTTTCTACACAAAAATACACCACAAAAAGTAAGTATAGGGGTTGAAAATACTATATTTACGATTTCAGAAAAGCCTTTTTCCAATCAAATCTGTAGACAAATTTAAAATGTGTAGTCACATGCCTAAAATATTTTAGTTCGGTCAAGAGACCCTAGGTATAGTATAATACATATTTTTCTACATTTGTATTTTTACGAAAATACAATATCAAAAAATTTCAACTGACGATTTTTCCGAAATGGGACAAGATATTAAAAAAGTTAAACCAGAGCTTTGAAAACAATAGGGAGAAATTTCAGATGACGTAACAAATCCTAGCAAAAATGTGGCAGACTTCACTGGATTTTTTTTTTTGAGTGTACATTTTGCATAATAACAACAAGTGATTCATCTTTTCATCATTTGTGAGAAACTTTGCTTTCACGTCCTTAAACAAACAGGTTTCAATAAGTTACATTAACTAACAACAACATTATGGAGATTTTACGAATGTGTGCGTCAACAAAGCTAAAACTTACTCAAATGTCAAGGACATTTCATCCCTTCTATTTTTTTTTTAACTTTCAATCACATTAAATGTGTTTCTTTTCTTTTAATATCCATTCACAAAAGAACTCTTACAAATGGTTTGATTTGATTTGATTCCTTTTATTTATAACTCTACACTAATAAAAAAAAGTTAGTACAAAAGTCTATAAAACGGGTTCGAATTCATTTTAACTAATTTTTTCTGTTGGTATCGTTGAAATCAGTAATTTACGAACAAATTTCATGCGTATTTAAACCATTTTTTAAAAACTAATATATTTTAAAACTAATATATAAAATTTACGAAATTCCCAGTTAATTTAAACCACAATTGTTTTAAAAAATAAATTTTGTGTGTCGCCGATATTTTCTCATAATTGTTGTTTTATATTCACAAAATAGGCTATGTGTCGGAAACTAAACGAGGTAGCGCAAATGGACCAAAAATCGTTTCTTTGTACCTATTAAGTATTTTTTATTAAACCAACTATTTTAAGACTTTAAGAGACATTTTAGCATCGATTTAGCAGAATATGATTTTCAACTTTATTTAAAATTCCGCTGGCGCATATTCTGGTACTTTTTTCTGTTGTTGTAGCTAAATTCTTAACGTTTTCTTCGGTCTTTTTAAATATCACTTAAAACTTTTCTCTAAAGAATGCGTACGAAATATTATTTTCAAATTAAATTTGAATCGTGTGTATATCACAAAGGAATATAGAGACTGAACTAATAACGATTGTTCTTATTTTGTTTCTTGATTTTGCCTTTAACCCTCAAACGGGCCTAAGCGAATAATAAACAATAAGTTGTTCTATATGTTGCTTTCGTTAGCTACTACCAATAAAGATGTAAAGTGAATCTAGTAAACAAATGTATACACTAATAGAAAGAAAAAAATAGTAAATATTTTAGCTAAAACAACTAAAAATTAGTTGCAAATTACGTTACAGGAAAAACTGTTAAATATACAGTTGTAACAAATGAATCTGCTAAAACGAGCAAAAATTTGATAAATATTAGTGGATAAAACAAAATCTTTTTGGATAGTTTTTATGCGAATAAAAATCTGCACTTCTGAAATCAGCAGTCCACAATTTTTAATCAAAAGAATTCTGTTGATTTTAGCAAAACTTTCTGTTTTTAGCATTCAACTAAATTTTAATTTTTGCTGTTCTTATTTTACTAATATTTAGTGAAAAAAGGGCGAATTTTAGCAGTTTTTTCTGCAAATTCAGTTAACTAATTTTAAGTAGTATTTTCTGCTACTTTTACTTGTTTATTTCTATGAGTGTATAAGTTAGGGCATAAATTATTTCTCTTGCAGTCACTTTAGAAGATAAGGACATTTTAGTTTTTCTTCGAAAAGAGAGAAGTTGAGCGAAAATTTGCTAAAAATCAGTAGAATTGATTTGCTAAATATTACACTCAAAAAAGTTGTCTCTAGAAACTACTGAAAATGACACTTGTAACAAATGTAAATGTCATTAAAAAGGCAACAAAGATAATTACCGTTAAACTAACTAAAAAAAAATAGTTTTTAACCGTTGAAAAAAAAACTAACAAATGCAGTACAAATAACAGACAATTTTTTACTACGAAAATTTAAAAACAATTGAAAACAATTGGTATAATCTTCTGTTTTTAACAGTTATTTTTCAATACAGTTCAATACACTCATAAAAACCCCGTACAAATAGTTGAAAATGCAGCTACGACAACAGAAAAAAGTACCTGAATTTAAGCTAACAGAATTTTCAATTAAGTTGAGAACCGTATTCTACTAAATTTAGCTTAAAAAGTTAGTTTAAATTTTTAACTAACTATAGACTGTTAAATACATTGGCAATACAAGTTACGTTGGCTAAGAATTTAGCTAAATCAACAGAGTTTTTAAGCTAAATCAACAACAAAAAACAAATCTGCTAAAATGATCTCTCCGGATCTGACCAGTGGCAGGTGCATATTTATTACCGGGAATAAAGAATACCTAATGTGGTTTAAGTTAACTGGCAATTTTGTAATTTTGCGAATCACGAACTAACAAAAATTAGCTTGAGGAACTAGTTCAAATAAGGATGAAATTTGCTCTTTTGGTGAAATAAGATAACTAATAAATTTAGCTAAATGATTTAAACGTATGAAAAATTTAATTTATTATAGTACGGAAGCATAGCGTTACAACGCCCAGCGAAAAAATAGTAGTTTCGACTTTAGTAAATTAAACAAAATTCAACATAGAGAGAGCATTTTATTTTTTTTTTTTTATCAAATTCATTTCTATTTAGGGTTTACTAAAATTTTACTGAATTACAGATTTACGGTCTGTTTTTGTAAGACGTGTCACTCAAAAAACTCGTGTAAATGAGTGAAGAAATTCATTTTGGGGTTTTGTATCGCAAATGTCACTTTGAATTGAGTGAAAACGTAAGAGTTGTCGTTTTCGTCTCTTTTTGGTTTCCACAATGCGATTTGAAACGTCACAAACGTCAAAAACAGACGTTCACAAAAAAGTATTCGTCAAAGAAAAAGGCAACACAATTTAATATTAAAAAAAAAATACAGTAAAACTCGGTTAAGACGAACCCTCGGTTAATACGAACTAATTTAAAAGTCCCGACGTTTTGGCAAAAATTTTCATATAAAATAAATCTTATAATACGATTACGGCTAATACGAACCCTCGGTTATTACGAACTGTTTTAAGCAGTCCCAAAAACTCGTTTTCATACAAATTACCATGTTTAGTACACTCTTTATCCGTTTAATGGGATAGACCTAATATGAATTTCATATCCGTGGATGACTTTCTAGATATAGATGCTAATGTTTTAACGTCACATACTTTATCAGGTGAAGAAATATTGGAAATTGTTAATCCTGCCGATGTTGAAAATTTGTCAAGTAATATATTCAAACAAATCGTGTGCCGAAGAAGCTGACAATCATATTTTGGTAATAGAAAAACTTATAACGAATGAAATCGTTAATTCAGTCATTCAGAAAAAAATAACAGATTTTTTTTTTTTTAATGAAGAATTTTAATTGAATTTTTAATTGTGAATGCATGAAATGCTAATTTTATTTTTTATTTATATAAAAATCTTGTTTTTGTTTTAATAAATACATGTTTTTTATCGTTAAAAATACCCGCTTAATACGAACCTCGCTTAAGACGAACTAATTTATTTGGTCCCTCGGAGTCATCTTAACCGGGTTTTACTGTAATACTTTTTAACAAAAAATTGTAATAAAGAGAAGAATAACAATTTTTATTTTCATTTATATTTATATATATTTACATTTTTAGTTGTAAATGTTTTTGTTTTTTTTTATACAAAATATATTTTTATATCCACTTTTATTGTTTTCTAAACAAAATAAATTAATTTTTTTTTTAAGCAAAAATCAGCTGTTTTTGTTTATATTTCAATTATAGTGTTGGGTTGCCATCTAGCAACGAAAAATGAGTTATTTTTATATGAAATAAACTAACAAAAACCGAAAAGCAATGTGATGGCAATCTCTACTGTTTGACATAACATAAAGCTTAACGTACTCTAACGTAAGTCAGGCGAACGAATTATAAAAACTCATTTCCTTACGTATTCGTTCGAGTGCCACACGTTCGTCTGAAATTATACACGTATTGTAAAAACAGACCGTTATTTACGGACTTATTTATTTTTAAAACACTAAAAATTCAATTTGATTTGTAAAAGTTAGTCCCGTTTGGCATTCCTACTAACTATCAAGCAATGGTCATCAGTGTTAAATGTGATAACAAATAAAAACCCAAACAGAAAATCTTCCCCAATTGAAAAATAAAATTTTAACAATTCTATTTTTTATTAGGACAATACAACACATACAACACTTGTACACCTTGTGAACAATGTAACAACAGACTACACAGACAGGTAACCAATGACATATGCCAAAAAAGTAATCTTCAACAGTATGAATTTGTTTACATTATGGTGATTTGCTGAGTGAGATTAATAAAAAAAACCCCCATATAAATTGTTTGGAACATTTTATGAATATATCTATCCCATTCTCTATATCACTATAATTTTGACATTTCATTTTACTAGGGTGATCGAATATTCGACATTTTTCGAAACCCGGTTTTTATTTTTTCCGAATAGTTTGCATTCAAATCAATTTATTAAAGAAAACATTTTTAATGACCAAATTCTTTTTTTAAAATGTCAACAAAAATAAAAAGATGAAATTTTTATTGTAAAAAATTTAAATATTAAATATAACATGACAGAATCATAACACAGGGACATTTCAAAAATAACCAAGAAAAATAATAATTTTTTGAAGTTATGGATATTTTAAAGTATTTTTTATGAGTAATTTTTAAGTAAAAAGAAGCTCTCTTTCATGAAAAACTTTTATGAAAAACTGATTTTTTTAATACAATTTTCAAAAACATTCCGTTTTCTAATATATTGTAGCTAAAAAAGAATAGTTAAGAAAATACCGTGGATTCGTCTAAAACCGGTTTTTAAAAACCGACCCGATCAACCTACAGTTTACTCATTTTCTTACCACCATTTTGTATACTTCAGCTGAACCCTGTGTAGTTTGTGAATGTAACTACAAATTTTTTTCAAATTCTGAAAAAAATATAACAATTTTTGTAAGCCAGTGTTATTTTATATTTTATTAAAATGTATTTTTTATACATTAAACTGGTTCTTTTTAGAATTGCTTCGATAATTAACAAAATATATATTTATGGCTATTAGGCAAAAAGTTCTATATTCATATTCAATGTCATTGAAAGTTGTCACCATAAAGTAACAAAATTAATTTGGAAAATGTTAACAAATGCTGAACTAAATAACATTCTATATTTTCATAAGTTATTGACAATTTTACAAAAAAAAAAAAAATAGTTTCGGTACAGTTTTAAAATATTTGAAAGTGAATTTCTAATCCAAATGAGCGTGTTTGCAGGTCTGTAGTTTTATTGCAGAAATTCCCGTAAGAATATGAGATAATAATCTCCCATAAATCAACGATAAAAGAAGTTGAAAATATTAAATTTTAATAAAATCGTGTTTACAAACAAAAAATTAAAGTTTAAATAAAAAAAAAAAAAAACTAATTATTTATGAATAATTTAATAATTAAAGTGGATTGAGTAGTGAATACGTAATAAAACTGGAATAAAATAGCGAATACTTTTATAGTCAGGATTAAGTTTAAAATTTTTCTTTTTTTCTAAAACAAACCAATTATTTTTTCGTCAATTACAGTTTGTTTTTGAGGCATTGGTGCCATTTTATTGCCACTGCTCTAAACAATGACAATTAAAAAAAATCATTGGCATTGGAATGGTAATGATTTTTTTTTTTTGCATTGGCATTTTGACCATAAGTAATGCCAATTAAATTTCAATGCCAATGAAAAATTCCCAAGTATGTTTTAGAATAATAAGAACTATTTTTATGTTTTTTCATTTTCCGTCACATTCTCTTTCGTGAAGGAAATTCACGGGACCGAGTGTGCATACAAATTTTCGGAGTGTAAAGTTGCAGACATTTAACTAATGAATCCTCTTCAGTCTTTACCTAGTTGTTCTAACACAAGTTTTAAAAGTAGCTTTGTGTTTTAAGTACTTACGATAACTTTTGAGATAAGAAATATAGCAGTTGTAAGTTTTTTGCAATAAATCCTTAAGAATAACTTTGTTTTAATAATAGCACGGATCTACTGTGAAAATTTACTCTAAAAGCAATCTAGTGTAGGCTGTAGTTCTGGTTGTGTAGATCCATTATCAATATTTAGATTTTTAATACATCCACAAAATTAGAAGTTATTGTTAAAAAGCTATTTTTAAGACTTCACAGACTAAATAAATTAAAAGTTAATAAATTTTTAAGCGATTTTCCATTTTGAAACGAATCTATCGATAGTGGAGATTTTCAAATACAAATTTGTATGCTTTAGGGTGTCCCTTAAAAATTGATTTGTAATTACACCGCCCAGTTTTATTACAAAAAGTACCAAAAGGAAGAAATCGATTTTTTTTGAAAACGTTAACCCGTCCCGAAAGTCGGCCGAAAATATCCCTTTTGGGAAAAAATGTTTTATATCTACTCCCAAAATTTGAAAATTATTCAGATATGGAATTCTGACTTCATCGGATATCATTAACCCATTTTAGTCTAGAATTCAAAATGAACCATTAACTTATTAAAAATGTTTTTTTTTTTTTTTTAATTAATTTTTAAATGCCTAATTTGGAGATGTCGATTGCTATTTATTTATAATTATTAAAGACAAAAAAAAAATAAATTGGAATTATAATTAGAGTTTTTTAATGTTTTTCGTTAAAATGTCAATTTAATTTAATTAGACAATAATTATCTTTTCTTTTATCTAAAAAATGTTTAAAAAGACTCATGAAACTTAATTTTAATTATGACTACAAGATTGTAGTCTTTAAATTGTTAAAAAAAAATATTTCCAAAAATAATTATTTTATGTAACTTGATTCATATAGGGTTAATTTTTACACTTTTGGCCAAAAAAGACCCACTAGGAAATTTACAGAATAACATCCCAAGTTGAAATTGCCAACCGTACCATAAAAATAGTACTGACAAACCACTGGTATTTTTGTAAAACTCACCGTGTTAAAAATTACCAATGGTACAACTAATATTGTATGTACTAGGAAAACACTATTTTGTTTGCAAAGCTCACTTCATTTTCGGAAACATAATTTTACTATTATTTTCATATACATACCATTTAATATAATTCGCAATTTACGTTTGGCCCAGAAATCTTATTATTATGAAATATAATATTTCGACAACTTTTTTCTGTTTGTTTTTCAAACTGGCTTTTTTTTTAAATTTAAGTGTGAATGAAAAATTTATAAATGGTTGTATATATTATTGTTGTTTATAAAGGGTGTTTTTTATACAGGTATAGAACTTTAAGTTGGCTGCTGTAGATAGTAGCGTAGAGGAAGACCCCAATCCGCCATCGTGCACAGGGATTTTATATGTGTCCATCCACTTTATGAAAGATTTTGCGGAAAGATCTTGGTTTGCGTGGTTGGCTTGGTTTGCGTGCAAAATCCAACTCGTGCAACAATTGAAGCTACACGATCACCTAGCAAGGCGTAGATTCGGTGAATGGGCCCAAAACAAGATTGCCGTTGATCCCGATTTTTAGTTTCGCGTCGGACCCCGTTTCAGCAGTGGCAGTCATATGCCAGAAGTCATATTTAAATTAAATGCCAGAAGATTATCTTTCGAATAAAGTAAATTTCATGTCAATTTTTAAAATTCATCTTTGTTTCATTCCATTTCTAAGTTATATACCTCTATAAAAAACATCCTTTATTTTATAAAAATTAATAAAATAATATTAAACTTAATACAATTATATAAGACCAAAACTCCGATAAAGGTTTATCAAATTAAATTCGATCAGATGCAATTTGATTAATCTATTTCTCGTATTAAATTTTATACAATTTTTGAATTTCCCACGTTATGCCAACGGTGACAAGTTCGCTCAAACCAACGGTTGGCCACTGTTTTGCTAACAATGTGCCAATTGTATATTTCTGCCTGGGAGTTTTTGCAAAAAAAAAATTACTAGTTTACTAGTACTATAGTCATTTTTAAACTTTAGCAAAATTTTTCTAATATGGAAACTATTTTGAAAATTTTCACAACTTCTTGGGTGAACTTATAATCATTTTGTCCACTGTCTGCACGGGTTGGGTTAAAGATAATTCAAAAATTCCCCCATCATCCAATTAGCGATTTGATGTAAATTCGTTGAAATTAAAATGAGAGTGATATTTTTTTTAATTTCAAATGACAATTTATAAAATATTGCAAATTTTTGCTTTAGCGGTCATTAAACCTACAAAACCTCATCATGGCCATCAATACAAAAAACAAAATGTATAAATAAAATTAGGGTATTTCCTTTAACTTGGGTAACCACCACCTGTTAAGTGATCGAAGCTTACAACAACCAACATCTTCCGGTTATAAACATTATTTAAAGAATATAACATATCAATGTATTTTAATTGTTTTCGGGGATTTTTTGTTAAGAGAAAAACTAGTTTGAGTATTTTAGGAATTAGTTTATCAAAAAAAAAATGATTCATTTCAACCACATGATTGTTTTAATTATTATCCAGATGTATTATTCACAGAATTAGTGCTTCTTTAGAATATGCTAGGTAAATTAACTTAAAAAAACACTTACCTTCTAAACATTGATCGTAACCCTTGGTAAAGAATAACATGGCCTTGGCAGCTCTTTCGGGAGTTTTAATCAAGCCTTGGCGATCGGGATTTTCACCTAAACCACCTAAAAGTAAACGATATGATCTTGCCATGTCTGGTAATAAAGCCTCTCTTGTTGGAGGTTTGTGATCCAATTCCAAATCGTGATGGAATGTACAATTCTCATGACCTAAATAGAGAGAAAAATTAAATGGGTACATGAAAAATACGAACATACACTGGAGTTTATTATTAAATCTGAAAAAAGTGGTAAAGAAATGTAATCTTTGTGTCATAAAAAAAAATAATAATATGTGATGCCACCTGTGAAAAAAAGTTATAACTTAATTTACTTAAAAAACTTTAAAACTAAAGTAAATATTCCTAATGTTATAAGAAATAAAGCATTTTTCGAAATAAGTTGATTTTAGGGGTCCTCCATCTTGTTGTATATAAGATGAAGACATTTAAGAACCAGAAGGGAATCAATTTACATACCCAGGTGTAAATACCCTATCGTACAAACATAAATAATACTGGCAATCTGCTGCTATTTTTGAAAATCCACCCAGTTAGAAATTATCAAAGGTACAACTAATATTGTACTAGAAAATCACAAATTTGTTTGCAAAACGTGTGTTTTTTCACCAGTATCACCAGCAAAATTATTTTTACCACTATCTTTTTTTAATATTTTATTATATTTTAATTGTTCAATCAGCAATTATTTATTTAAAAAACTAACAAGGAAACTGCACAGTGGAAAATTCTCAGATTTGAATGAAACTAGGAAATGTTGTAAAGGACAACAAAATATTAGACACCCTTAAACCCTAAACGTGCGATTCCGCACCTAAAAAATGTGTGCCAAATATTTTTTGTGCTCAGCTACATATCTAAGTTTTATTAAAATATGCGGATTCTGTACTGTGTTGTTTCCTTATAAGACAGAACTAGGTTGCTGGTTTTAAAAGATGCGTTTTCTAAAAACATGTCGCAAAATTAATTGACCTTTAGGTATTTTGAAACCACAAGTTTTTGTATTTTCCATCGTTACCTATGTTTAGTGTTTGCTAACAGAGAGAAACCCAACCAAATTTTACCATCTCTTTTTTTTTTTTTTTTTTTTATTTATTTATTTATTATTCTTCAATTAAATAACCGAGCCCAAAGGGCCATTTTTAGCATCTATACCTTATTTGATCATCTATAAATTTATTGTATCGTTCTATTTTCTATTCTTGTATATTTAAAAAAAAAAAAAAACCCCAACCATCTCAATTTTCGATACGACAATACAACAAACACAATACTTAGCATACCCATTGTGACGAAATAATATGTGGTTTTAATCCTTTGCAACGTTTTCTCATCATTGCAAACTAGTACTATATCGTTAGTTTAAAACAGACATGTTGTTCACAAGGAGTGTGCTTAATGTTGTATGTGATATATTGTCGGATTGAAAATATGTAGATGTGATAAAATTTTATTTTAAAATATACAACAATATATTTTCAAGTATGATAACAAAGAGAAAACCCAGCATAAAATCTTCGTCAAAGTAAACAAAAAAAGTTTACCATCTCTAATTTGATTCAGGACGCTACAACATATGCAACACATACACACAGAGAAATAAAGTGCCAACCGAATTTAAAAGTGTATTTTAATGGCAACAACTTTTAAATTCAGTTAGTACAACGATATTAACATTAGATGTCTTAAAATTTTGGGTGTAGCTAATAAAATTCAGTTGACTTAACCGAACTTTGTTGTGAAAACCAATGTTCAGTTGTACCAACCGTCAGAAATTCATTATAACCGAATTTGAGTCGTAGTAACCGAGTTTCAGTTGGCAAATAGCTAAAGTTTTTTCTGTGTGTAGTAAACCTTTAGAGTCATTATGACAACAAAATTGTTTACCGACGAAATTATTTGGTTATCACAGTGAAATGTATTCCTGGGTCAATTGAATTTAAATGCTTTAACCGAAATTTTGTTGTATTGACGAATTGCACTGCGCTCATAGAAATAAACCAGTAAAAATAGCAGACAAAGCTACTAAACATTAGTTAAAAATCATGTTGCAGAAAAAAAATGTTCAACTTAGCAGATTTTTTTTGTTAAATATTAGTAAGATAAGAACAGCAAACATAAAGCTGTTAAATTTAGTTATATTCGCGTTGAATTTTAATTATTGAAAATAGCAAGTTATTGCTAAAATCAGCAAAAGCTTTTGTTAAATATTTGTAGACAAAACGCTGCAAACAAAAACTGTAATATCAACAAAATGTTTGTTTTATTTACCTTAAATTTAATTGAATGCAAATAACAGTATATTTTTCTAAAATCAACATAAATATTTGCTAAACAATTTTAGACTGCTGGTTTCGGAAGGGCAGATTTTTAGTCGCATAAAAAAAAAAACTAAAAACACATTAGAAAATTTTACATTTGTTTTTGTCTACTAATAATTAGCAAAATTTTTTGCTGATTTTACCACATTTATTTTCTTAGTTTTAATTAAAATTTAGCTCAAATATAACAACATTTTGTAGATTTAACAGGTCTTTTGAACTAGTTTTTTAATATTTCTGCGTAAATTCCATGAATGAAAGTATTTATTTTAACAAATTTCCACTACCTGGTGTTGTTGAAGTCCTTGGTGTCATTGGCGTTATAGGGGTGCTGGCCGAGTCATTTTCATTAATCGTTCCATTTGTTTTCAAAAACAATTTTGGACGATTACTAACTGTTTTTGAACTTGAACCACCTATTATGGCACCCGTACCGACATCACCGATAATACTATCAACAATGCTGGCGCCACTAACAATGCCACCACTAAAACCGTCTCCTGCACCAGTAACATTTGGTGAGGACACTGCATTAACACCCACTAGTTCATCAGTTTGTGATAAATTACGATCCATTAGCGATGAAGTACCAGACGTGCTACTTGTTGAACAAACACTATTATTACGACCGCGTGAAAGGACATGAGCTTGTGGGAAATTGGTATCATCAATGGCATCGTTTAATTCACTAGCGCTCATTTCAGATAGTTGTCGTGTAAAACTCATGTTATATATTCAATTGGGTTGGTATTGGTGTTGGTATTGGTATTGGTGTGAGTGTTAGTGTTAATGTCTTTTTGGCGTTTGTACAAAAAACAAACGATGATTTGCAAATAAAATCTTATTTTAAACTAATATTTGTTTATTAATTTCAAGCACTTTAATTAAAACGAACAACTTTGGATACGGACACTAAATATTTATTCTTTATGTATTAAACACCTAATCACTGACTTTTTTTATTATTTCGGATTTAGTTTATTTATTTTAATTTATGTAAAAGACTTTTGTTTTTAAGTCAGAATATTCTGTTGTCACCGTTATTTCGACTATTCTCAACGAAATGTATTCAACGACTAAATTTCCGACTTAAGTATACGAAAATTGAAATTATTTTTTTTAGAAGTTAATTTTTATTTTCTGTTTAAGCTGAGTATTTAAATCATTTCATATAACAAAAAACACACATACGCATATAGGAAAGCTTTAAAGCTTTATAAAATCCTCTTAAAAATAAAACCCCACTCTCAAAATGTTTGCTGTAACCGTTATTAAATTTGTTTCCCTCAATTGTCTTTGAACAGAAAAAAATATAGATGTTTAGTTTAGCAGAACATTTATATCAGTTCACATTAAACACTAAAGCTTGAAAGCTTTAACCCTTTCACTACCGACTTTCTGTTTGTGGATATATTTTTATTTTGACTTCATGTTAGGGGTCTTTAAATTAGAAAGAAAAAGGTTTACATGTATGCCCCCTCCCCTTACTAGCCAAAAAAAAAAATGGGAACGAAAATCGAATTTTGAAAACTTCTCAGACCATTTCTGCCACATACGAATAGCCAAAAATGATTTACTTGACTTTGATCTGGGCATTAGATGAAGCAACGTGTCAAATTTCGAGATTCTAGCTTTTTAGTATACGAGATGCCCCAAACGCCCATTTATTCGGAGATTCATTAAAAATAGCGACTATATTGCCCTGATGAACAATTTATCCACATAACGAGTTTTATTCAATGAGCAATATTCTAATAAACACATCTCAAAAAATATTAACATTTATTGCATTATCGAAATTTGTATATTTATTTAAAAAAATGTGTACACTGTAGTGTACAAGGGTAGTGATAGGGTTAAATAAAAATCAAACTCCACCACTCATTTTTACTAATCTCGTCATAGTGGGCAGTGTTGTCTGATAAGAGTATTTGGCCAAAAATTTGGATTTATAAAAAAGAAAAGGTTAACTACATTCCATGTACATTAGAGTGTTGGTTTTTTTTTTTTGGTTTTTGTTTTCGATTTTGGGATATCATAACTTTTTAGAAGGTTTTTGCGACAATAAAAATAATGTCGTTTTTTTTTTTTGAAAAATTCCAACTTCTTCAACTCCCGCTCGGCGGCTAAAATCTCGAATTTTGGGTACCTTCTTTTGTAGAACAAAAACCGCTAAATATATTTAAAATATGACTTCACGAATCGATTCTACATGAAAAATTAGGCTTATAAGCAGTTTTTTGCCCTTTTATAATGCACCGGATAGCATTAGGGTGGTCGGAAAAAATGGATTTTTTTTATTCTTCCATTTTAATTATTTTTTCGTATATACATTTAAAGAGGATTCTTACTTGAGAAAAATGGCATACTAAACTTATTTCTATTACTACCCGTTAAAAAGTTATTATTCCTTAAACTTTTATTTTTACATACCCACATTTATTTTCTTTTGTTTTAAAATTTTTACTACAAAGTTTTTTTTTTGTATTAAATGCTTTACGAAAAAGATTTTATTGAAATCGAAGAAGTTGAGCAAGTGCATAATAATGTTGAAGTAGATGCAATGCACAAGATGACGTATAGTGATTCCTTTTTTTCTAAAAACTCTAGTTAATTTTGGAATAAACATCTCATTTATGCTTTTTAATGCAGCTGAGTGGGCAGACCAGAAAAGTTTTTTTAAATGCAATTGAAACCTCCAGAAATATTCAATCAACAAGCATTTACACCGAACAACTTGTTGGTAAAATTTCGCGGTTGAACACTTCTGGCTTAGTAAAAAATAGAGATAATTTTAATTGTTTAGCTCTATCAGCAGTTGAAAAAAGGGTAATTAATCAAATAATTACTATTTATTGTTTCTAATAATCATTATCATTGTTTTGTTAATAAAAAATTTTTACTTTGTTTTTAATAAATAAAATTTACTTTGCAATAAAAATTACAAAACAAAAAAATTTTGTTGTTACTGGCAAAAAAAATGCAAGGCTTAATAACTTTTTAACGGGTAGTAATAAAATTAAGTATAGAATACCATTTTTCTCAGGCAAGAATCCTGTTTAATTGTGTATATTAAAAAAAAAATTAAAGAATAAAAAAATCGATTTTTTCCGACCACTCTAATGGCTATCCGGTGCAATGTAAAAGCGTAAAAAAACTGCTTATAAGCCTTATTTTTTATGTAGAATCGATTCGTTAAGTCAGATTTTAAATATATTTAGCGGTTTTTGTTCTACAAAAGAAGGTACCCAAAATTCGCGATTTTAGCCGCAGAGCGGGAATTAAAGGAGTTGGAATTTTTCAAAAATAAAAACGCTATTATTTTTATTGACACAAAAACCTTCTGAAAAGTAATGATATCCCAAAATCTAAAAATCAAAAAACACTCTTATGTACATACATATTTTCGGTCTTCAAAACTTTTTTGTTTAAGAACATTTCGAAATTTTTATTTCATTGAAATATCTCATTCGTTATCCAATTTACATTTGTTTTTTTTCGAAACCAACAGAAAAGAAAAGCAAGAAACGCATAAATTTTGGCCCCACCTTTTAACCCTTAAACGTTAGATTGGGCGAGTCCCCTTGTTAGTGATACTAATGCTTCAACGGAATACGAAAAGTGTTTAAACATGTTTTCAAACGGTAAAGATTAATGTACAATTAACGTTCTGAAAGCACTGTGACCGACCTGCCGTGCAGCATCGGCCGTGCTGACAATATTTTTGAAATATCCTCAAACACTCTGTATCTTTAAGTCCCTCCAGCACAACTTTATTGGAAAAACTTGTGGACAATCTAGAAATCGTAATTTTCTTGAACCTTGAATATAACACACATAGAAAACTTTAAGAATTTACAAACTAAAACTTGGTTACTTCGATTGCAATCGGTTCAAAAAACTGATTTAATTGAATTAATTCAACTGAATTTTAGTTGCCGCACCCAAAATATTCAGAAATCCACTTTCAGTTCGGTTGGCATTTTGTTTATTTGCGTGTATAAATATTCTTAAACTTTTGTTTAAATATAGGTAGATTCACAATACTGGAGTATTCTACGCTACAGAGAAAAAAAAATAGAATTATACAAAAAATATTTAAGTTTTCAATTTAAAATTTGTATGGAATTTTACAATGTGTTTTGGAAAGAATTTTTATGCGAAAAATTTGGGCATTAAAGTCTGTTCGTACAGTAAAAAAACGTATCTATAAACAATTAAATGAGTTACCAAAGTAAAGAAATATTTTTTGTCTTTTTCTATGCATTGAAACTGTTGTCAAGTAAAATCGTAAAATATTCTGTAGAAAATAGAAATTTTCTAATTCTAAACTTGACATTTAACTCATGTACAAGAAAAAGATAACAAAACTATTTTTATACTCTTTTTATTTATTACAAGAATGCTACTTTACTTTTTTACTTCCACTTCCAAACTAATTAAGCCTTAAGTAAAATATACCGTTATCGATTCAAAAGCCTTTTGAACTGCCTATCGTTATCCCTAAAATACCGATACCGATATAATTAAAATACCGTTACCTGTAAAATATCGTTACCAATATAACCAAAATACCAATAACTACCGTTACCGAACAAATTTTATTGTTTACTTTGTATAATTTAGTAGAAATTTTTTAACCGATTATGGCCTTCAGGCTAGGTTATTGAAGTGAATTAATAAATAGAATTAAATTAAAATACCGTTATCGCTAAAATACCGTTACCGAAATAACTGAAATAGCATTACCCTTAAAATACTGTAACCGAAATAATCTGAGCAGATCAGAAAAAATAATCGCTGTAAATATTTATATTTTCCCAAATTTTCAAAACTAGTCGGTCATTAGAGTTTCAATTGACATTACCTAAATAACTAAAATAACTTTACCCTTAAAATACCGTCTACCATAAACTGCAGAAAGCGCAGTGCCCTAGTTTCCACTTCTGTAAACAAATTAACGGCTAAATGCCTCCGAAAATATTGTGCGAAGTAAAATAAGCGTAGTTCCACGACTTTTAGAAAGCTACAAAATCAAACGTATGGAATTCGTTCAATTCTTTCACTCAATGTGATATTTTCGGACAATAAAAACTGGAATTTGCATAAATCAGATATATATATAGACACTGGCGCTACATACGTAAAGAAAAACGATACTTTTTACGTCGCAATTTTGGTGGCGGTAATGTCATAATGTAGGGTGCGTTCCAGGTACCCTGAAAATTCAGTTCACGTCATCAAGAATGAATAGTTCCGATTATACTGCAGTATTGCAATGCAGTTTGGTACAATTTTTACGAGACCCCAAAAAGTGGAAACTGGATTTTCATGCAAGACAATGCAATAATTCATATCAGCAACGAAACTAAAATGTGGTGTCGTGAAAGAAACATTCCACTTCTTGACTGGCCTGAATGCGCACTGGAACTGAACCCCATAAAAACTCTACGCGGTATATTGGTTCGTAAGGTTTACGCCAATAGCAGCATGCTGAAAAAATCCATGCTGGAAATATAAATGCTTTTAATATACTTTTGTTTTGTTTCTAATATAACATGTTTGCTTGCAAACTAGTGAAAACGTATACCGGCAAATATACAAGATGGCGCAAAAATAACCTTCCGATGTTTTTTGGCTGTAATTTAAAAAAAAAATGAAAAACTTTGATTCTTCTTGTGGATTATTTTTATTTGGTATTTTAATTTTTTTTTCATCAAGTCGAGAATATGATGTCATGTAAATGGCCGCCGCCACAGTTGATTGTCATTTGAGCCCTTTTTATGGCATTTTCCATCACTTTAGCCAAAACTTCCGGCGATAGGTCCTCACATTCTTGACGGATATTGTCTTTAAGAGCTGCAAGAGTCTGAGGCTTGTTGACATAAACCCGCGACTTCAAAAAGCCCCACAAAAAGAAGTCTGGAGCGGTCAAATCAGGTGATCTTGCTGGCCAGTGCAAATCGCCAAAACGGGAGATTAGGCTTGGGATGGCTTGAGCGTATGTTACACGCGATTGGCGGTCAGCAGCTAACAGCTGATGCACCGTCTGGACTTTGTACGGAAACATCTTCAAATCTTGTACCAAAATTCGCTGTAAAGACCGTCGACTGATACCTATTTGCGTGGCACGTCGTCTGGTCGATGTCGACGGCGCTTCCATGACATCCTCGGCTACAGCAGCAATAGTCTCTGCAGAACGGCTACTCCGGGGTCTGTCACGCCTGGCAGCATCTCGTGTTGTGCCATCTCTTCGAGGCGAGCGGCTAAACGTCGCACTGTTTCACCAGTAGGCGTTGGACGGCCAGGAAATCTGCGACGAAATTCACGTTGTGCCAAAGTCACCGACCAATTATTGGTCAAATAAATAGTCACCAATATTCCGTGTTCTGGAGCAGTGTAGCGTAACATTGTTTATTGACGTGTATTTCGCATGTGTTTACTACACAAATGTCAAAACAGAACTGACATTAGGGGCCAATCGCAAAATTTATAGCATTTTCTGATAGGAGGATTACTTTTGCGCCACCTTGTATATATGTTTATTATAAGTATGTTTGCATATCCCAAGCAAAATATCTAAAAATTTTAAATTTCAAATACATATATCTTTGTTAAACATATATTTTTTCTGGAGACAATTTAACACTGTTAAATAGCTTAATTCACCAATTTTAACAGAGTGGTCAAATTTGGACTTAAACAGTTTAAGTCCAAGTTTAACTTAAGTTAAGTTAAACTTATTACAAAACTTAATCAGTTCTATGAATAAAAGATTATTTGAGCTAATAAAACTGAATAGTGGTCAAATTTACTATTAAAAAGTTAAAAATTCGCTTTTTCAAAAATGTTATGTTTTCTTCGATCTTCTTTTATTTGTTTTCTAAAGAAGTCACCCAATGTGGAGACGAAATATTGGAAATAAATAATTAATAAATACACGATCTTAAGCTCGTTTAAACTAAGAAGAATAAAATTAGCTTTTTCTTTAAAAAAAAAATCTTCACCGGGGTTATAAATATGAAACTCAGAAATTAATAGGGTTTTTTGAAAAAATACTTAATACTATATAGTTTTTATATTTGCGAGATTTTGTAAATAGGATATGTAACCAACAAAACAAACAATTATCAACAGCTGTAAAAGCTAAAATAATTTGATTACATAGTTTAAATTTTATAGAGCTGCAAAGTATAACCTCATACAAGGGTTACACTTATGAAACGGACCTTATTACTTTTAATATTATAATGTTGCGATAAAATAGACTGGTAATGAGTTGAAGCCCTGTTTTTGCTGGGTAATCACGCAATGCATTAAAAAAGCATAATTACATTACAGTAGCGGAAGGTATTCAAGGATAAGGCAAAGATGAATTTAACGCGTTTACTTCCTTTTATTAAAAGATTTCGTTAGTTACCCAGCAACATTTGTTCTGCCAAAGAGTGATTCTAATTGATTCTAACTTATTAAGAAGTTGTTTATGTAAAAATACTTTGAAATAACCATATTTGGAATAGTTCATGCCTATGACAAGTCATTGTAAAGCTTATCAATAAAAATGTTAAATTAGGAAAACGTAGACAAATAAAATAAAAATGAGTTAATAAATAACAATCATAAGTTATCTAAATTCGTACCACACAGAAAAAATTTTCTTCAACAAGTTTTAATGAAATTTTTCATTTTTCTTATGAATGAAAAATTTTTAAAACTTCATGAAAAAGCTTTATAATATTTATGAGACTATTTTTAATGTAACTTTTTCATTAGTCGTATGAAACTTTTAATAAATAAAATTAAATTTTTCATAAAATTTTATAAAAAACTGCATTAGTTTAATGAAAAGTTTCAATGGAAGAGTTCCAGTGACACTTCATAGATCAAATGTAAAATTTCATTGATATCATGCGGATAATTCTCTCAGTGCAGCCTACTTTAGACCTACTTTACACTACTCAACGGCCAAAAAAAAACACATCTTTTGAAATAGATCTATGTATGCAAATCTGGTAAAAAAATCGCATTTGGAATTTTTGAAATATTCTGGTGCATTATAGCAGAAGCTATTCTGCCAATAGGTATGTCTCTATCTAAAGGCCCTTATTCAATGATTTCATTTTTATTTTTTACATTTTAATTGATTATTTGTATCAGGTATGCTGTCCGAGGAAGCTCAGGAAGCGAGGAATAAAGACTATAGAGCCTATAGATTACATCATTCGTGAAGAATTGGACGTGTAGCCACTAATGAAGACGTAATGCATAATCTTTTATTGTATTCAGACCCATTTATAAATAGATTTCGCTCAAAGCTCCAAATCAAAAAATTGGAGTACGACAATGATATTAAAAAATTATTAAAAGACTATGCTTAAATTACTTATTCATGTTTTTTCTATGGGAGGTGGGCGTAAAAGTGGGCGGATCAGGTATATATTTTCAGGAGCCCATTCTAAAATTATAATATTTATTATTTGTGAAAATTGAGTTGATGCATTAAAAATCAAGGGAGTTATGCCACTTTTTCAATACAAGTTGTATGGGAAGTGGGCGGATATTTTTCAAATTTCACACAAATGATTCTGAGTGTTTAAAAATGATATGTGCCAAAAAACAATGCCATAGGTAAAAATTTAATTTTCACTTTGTATGGCAGGTGGGCGTAAAAGTGGGCGAATCATTTTGATTTTTCCATTTTTTTTCTTGATTCAAATAAAAAAATGCCTATGTGCCAAGTTTCATTGCCCTTTGACAACTTCTATTTTTAGCCACTCGTTCTATGAACCTCAACCAATGTGCGCCATGGTAACACTCAATTCTTAAAAAAATCATGATTTTGCGGTGCAATTTGGAAAAATTAATTGATACACGAAAAAATGGGATTAACGATTCAAATATATAGAAACCGCGATGTTTCAAAAACTGCAAATGAGAAATAAAAAAATTGCCAGATTTGGATTCAGCGTACCTAAGTCTATTAAAAAAATATGTTGAGTAGTGTATTTAAAAAATATTGAAAGTTGAAAAAAATTAAGCTCTAATGTACATTCATGTAAGTTTAAATATTCTCTTTGGCACAAAATCAAACCCAATAAGCCAAGCCGTCATTCCGATGCATGCGTTCAAGATTGGTGTGAACTCTGTAAGTGGGTTTCTCTTAACAAGTGAGGCGCCATAGCATTCATTAAACGGTAATAATGTTGTGTATGTGTAAGATATGTATGAATGAACTTACATTGCACAAATACAAACGCACTTACTAACTACAATCAAGTTATTATTAGATTCGGCCATACGATTCAATATAATTGCCACAATTGCTTAAAGTGGTTTTACTGTTTTTAGCGTGTGCGCAAGGTTAATGTTGCTGTTCAGTTTTTTTTTTTTTTTTTGAAATTCGATAATAATCAACAAGTGCAAGACATCGAATTTAACCTTAAAATCGATTAGAGGTAGACTTTTAATGGTAAAAATATAGAATCAATTTATTTACTTACAGTTGAGTTTGAATTAATAGGAGCACTTTTGTTTTGTAGGTTTGATAATATCCAAAATTATCCAAGTACATGCTTAAATTTTGATTTACAATTGTGAACAACTCCGCTCTGCAGAGTGAAGTTTACGGCCAAAAATTACGTTTTATTTTGTCACATCAGAAATATAATAAAGAAAAAAAATACATTTCCAATAACCAACTGTCTCTGTTTGTAGCTATCATGCATTTCACTCTTCTCAGATCTTTATTTATTATATTTGGAAAATTTTTTTTTTATTTTATATAGAATTTATTTAGTTAAATAACCAACATTTTAAAAAAGAAATTGGCATCGAATTTCGTCACGCTATTCGCAAAAAACTGGAGCTGAGTCGGACCAAATTTGGAATTTCACATTTTCAAATGGGAATATCTCGGGAACTATTAGAGATAGCCCACACATGTAAATGTTTTTTGTTAGCCTCTACTAGCAGATTCAAATATGTTTGAAAATCGGATTTGAAATCAAAAAATGGCGAGCACTCAACATTGAATATGCAAAAAGTTCACTATTTTTGGGGTCATATGCCGCTCCCGGGGGTTTGGAAGGTTCAAAATCAAAACTCAAGCTCGATATTACGTCTGTTCCAAATTTCATTGCATTAGGACAACTAAGTTAGAAATGGCCGAATTAATTCCAAAAAATTTTGTGATATACCTACACACAGAGAAATATTTAGTTATTTGCCAACTGAAATTCAGTTACTACTACTCAAATTCGGTTATTACGAATTTCAGTCGGTTAGCACAACTTAACATTAGTTTTTATATCAAAGTTCGATTCATTCAAATGAATTTTAGTGGCAACACCCAAAATATTTTGAAATCTAATGTAAATATTGTTGTATTAACTGAATTTATAAGTTGTTACCATTAATATACACTTTTCAATTCGGTTGGCACTTTATTTCTCTGCGTGTATACAAAAAATATTTAAATGTGTATGAAAAAATGTTTTTGTTGTTAAAAGAAGAAGAGTTCGAAATCTAAAAACCGTTGATAGTATACACGCTAAGTCTTTAAAAAATACTCTCGTTTTGATCCAAGGACTCACTGGATTCCAATAGAAGACCTCTGAAGGACAAAAAATAACATATTTGATATTAGTAGCAATGTGTTAAAGTTTGAGCCATATATTATATTGAAATAAGATACGTTTTCGCTCAATTCCGCATTTTCCGCACCAATGCAATCAATTTTACTTGATATTTTACAAAAAAAAAACAGTTCGTTGCATTTTTATTAATAAAAAACCAAAGATACACACAAAGAAAAATTTAGCTATTTGCCAACTGAAATTCGGTTTCTACGACTCACATTCGGTTATTACGAATTTCAATTTGTAGGCACAATTTATCATTAGTTTTCACAACAAAGTTCGATTAATTCAACTAAATTTTAGATGCAATGCCTAAAATATTCAGAAATCTACGAAAAATTTTTTTACGATATTTAAAAAATGTTAATTTGGTATAACTTTGTGAACAAACCTGTATTTAAAAATACAGTTAGCACGCAAAAAAAAGATGCTTTAAAAAGGCTGCTAGATTTGCATCTTAAACTAAAATAAAAAATTTTCTTTTATGATTTTGTTTACATTATTAAATAGGCTCTCCAAAATAAAAACAATTATGGAATACGATATTTGAATGGTTAAGCCTGAGTTTTGAAAACAATTGAGAGAAATTTCAGATGACGTGACAAATTTTGTGAAAAAGCCTACACCCCCCGATGTTTTATGTTAAGATATCTCAAAAACCTGATAAGATTTGAAAACAATTATTAGGAATTTCAGATGACATTACAAATTTCGCAAAAAAAAATTATAAAACGCTATATATGTATAACGTCCCGAATACCGGAATTTTCCAAACTTTTTGTGAAAATATCTCTGATGCGATGGAGGAATTCGCAGCCCAGATTCGGATTCAGCGGACCACAATCAAGGCTTTAGAAAAATATGTTTTAGTACTAGGGAGTATTTTTTTATCAATACCTAATTTCAGACCACTTGCGTAGTTTTTGGTGGTAGTGTAAATATTTAAATTTTTTGGTTTTGAACGTGTGTACCGTACCGCACATTGTGAATTGGCTCAGTATTTTTTGTCATACGACAAAAAAGTAATGAAACTTCAAAAATTTGTTTTTAATAAAGTCTTTTTTTAGCTGGAACAAAATTGTTTGTATTTATTTAATTTTCATTAAAATTACTTATATCCAAATATTTTATACACAATGAATGTTACAAAACGTTATTCGGATTATTTGAAACATCAGTTTGATCATAACTTAAATAAAAACCGTCAACAATCGTCATCCATTACGGAAAAGGTCCAAGAGACAACTGCAGAGGGCACTTCCATCATAACATCGTATCTTACACAAAAAGACGTAGCACCATGGTTTCGTGGTACATCGATATTTCACATCGAAGGAGCAAATATGCTGCTAAATGCTTTACGAGATGATGCTGAGCAAAGGACTACACATCGTGTACGATCTTGTTTGAATTTGATTGGTTTGGAACCCATGATTACATCGAGGGAAATTGCATTTTTAATGCATCTCAGTCGTGGCAATGACTTGGCGTTTTTATGGTTTCTAATGGAGATGCACTACAAGACCCCCAAACCGGGCTCGTACACTGTAAATGAACAATTAATTTGTTCTGCCATATGTCACTTAGATACCATAACGACTCTAAGAGAATTGGACAAGATACTACCAAGTGGTCATGCATCCGGAATCGATATGAAAAAGGTTGGCGCAAGAGGTAAAGCGTTCAAGAATCACTATAGACCAGCAAATACAAAGAGAACCAAACCGAAATATGGGTTGCCATATTTTGAAAAAAATTGTCGTCCCAAATCGTATGGCAAATCCTTAACTTTGGAAGTACCCAATTTTAAAGTAGACTTTGATATTTATAAACCCTACAGTGACCTCAATCATGTAGTGTTGAACGAAAGTAATCGATGGTATGCCAATTACGATCTAAATCCGAGTAGACGTATAGCATTTCGTATTGTGCGTGATACGGTTTGTAATATTTTTGCACATTTTGAGGCCGAATCTCTGAAAGCCAACACAATGGATAGATTATGTAGTTACCACGAGACCATCGAAGAAATGAAAGAGAATCTGGAACATGAATTGAGGGTCAAAACAAGGGACGAGTATTTGAAAAAATATTTTGGAACTGGAGTACTTAAAGAAGTAAGTAGTGTTATGTATTCCAAAACTCTCATTTGATTAATTTAATTTAAGAAACGGGCTAAACACATCAGAGATTTACTAAACAAAGCTATTGAACAACAATTGTGCAAATTTCGTAAACAAGCCAATACGAAACGTAAGGACATGACCTTGATAAACATTACGAGCGATTGTGATTTATATGATGTATTGTTGGGAGAAGAACTTAATGAATGCTGCAAAGTGAAACCCCTTGTAATTGATGCTAGTATAAGAGAAGAAAAAATTATGGAAAACAACTTATCCCAGATGAACGATAACAATTGTGATATGACCAAAAATGATTTATGCCCCCCTAAAACAGCCTTTGAATTCGGTGATAGATACATGTGTAATTACGATTACGGGCATGTCGGCGAAACACCAACCACCTCCCAAAAATGTTTCCATAGTCCTAAGCAGCACAGGCCCTATAAATTTGATTATAGAAAAATCTTTATGGCAATGCCCAATAGCAGTCATATCAAAGAAGCGTTTTTAAAAGCTTTGGATATAGATATTTCAACTTTGAAGCAATTGCCAGAAGATGAGCTTGTTATGGACAAATTTGTCGGAGAGAGTGCTAATAACGATTTTATTAATGCATTAGAAAAATATGAGAAAGAGAATAAGGATCAGATTGCAGAACAAATGGCCGAAAGAGCAAGGCCCCTAAATCAGTATCCCAACTTGGCCAATTATAATTGCGAAGATCGAGATTTAATGGATCAAATGCTATTCGACGCTTTTGAATATTTGCGTAAAAATCCAAAGTTTGTTTGGGCTCAACTGCCCGACGCCCATAAGATTCCAATGTTAAGAGAATGGATAGCACAACGTTTCGGCAAAGAGTACACGTCAACAGAGAGGGCCAATGCGTATCGGCTATCATGCAAAATATTTCATGCCTTGGATAAAATTAATTTTGATTTTCCCAAGCCAAACGCGAATCAAATAGGTAAAAATCAATTTGTAAATTACAAGTGTCGCCAATATTTGACTAAAAAGGTATGTAGTGCTATGTACTTATACAGATTGTTCTAAAGATATGTACACTCACAAGAACTTTTCCATAAAAGTTCAACAGTTATTTAAAAATTTAATCGGTAAAGTTGTTTCAATGGAATATACAATTAAATTACCAAAGAAATATATTTTTTAACTTTCTGTCTGTTATTCAATAAATTCGGTAATAGTTCAAATATTCAGTTAAAATTTTCTATTTAAAACAAAAAGTTGTTATATTAAATTTATTATAATAATATTGAGTATTGAAATAAACGAAAACAATCTATTGTTTTTATCGATTTTGTCAATTAATTTTTCAACAGTTGAAAATAAACTAAAAATACAATTGTTTTAAACGAAAAGTAAGTAGTCCTGTTTTAAACTGATATTCAGTTAATTTAATGTGTATATTCAGTTGTCTTTACGGAAAAAATATTGTGAGTGTATGTGCTTTGCATTATCATTTGTATCACTGATTTATACTTTTGACCGTATATAGTGCAAGCATATTAAAGACAAGTACTACCGACGTTTGGATGCGGCTCTCATGGAACAGACACGTATATTTTGGTTTGCTATGCGTGCCTATGTATGCTCAAATGGTCCTCCGCGTAAAACTTTTTTTGCTTATATGCCATCGCGTTTTCGAGACATTCAACATTTTCGCTTATGGAAATCACACGAGTATCGCAATTATAAAGATGCTTGGGACGCACGTCAGCGCGCAAAAAGACGTTAACTATGTTATTGTTAAATTTCGACAAAAAAGAAATGTCTACTAGCTGTCAATTTATACCGTAACGTTGTCAATAAAATAAATAGAATTATGAAAAAAAAAATATATATATAAGTGCAAAGGAGAATGGAGCAAAGTATAATTTGTAGCGAAGAGTAAGCGGAGAGGCCGAAAAATTCCCGACACACACACATGCCTGTTGCACAGTCTAATGATTTTCGGAGATATTTTAAGACACGTCAAAAAATGTAAATGTCCATCACCGCGATAGGTTTCAGTTCCAAAAATACCCAAACAAGCGTTTTTTATATAGAATATTTCTCATCAAGGAGTTCAAATGGCCAAATAATGGCCATTTGAATGTACACACATCATACGTTGATGCAAATCAAATGAAACCTTTCTTATTTATAGCAAATTACTATTATCAATGTTCATTAATTCTAAAAATTCAATTAGAAATCTATTAGTCAAAGCTATTACTGTTTTCGGACTACATCTTTTACTTTCTATGGCTTCAAAAAGAAAAAAAATGATAATACAGTACACACAGAAAATAGCATTAGAAAATCAAGTAGAAACAACATTAAATTAAATACAAACAGCAGTCAAATCAAACAAAGTTTGTTCTCTATTTAAACTTTAATTTAACTAGAATCACATTTGTTTTAATAATATTCATACTTAATTTAAACGTGTTTGTAAAAAATAAGATATTAACTTCAATATGAAATAATGATTGATTTAATTATGATTTTTTTCTCTGTGTGAAGAATACTTGGAGTATTTTTTTGTATTCATAGTTGTATAATGACAAGTCATATCATAGGGTCACTATTAAATGTTATCAGTAAATCGTAAACAAAAAAAAAAAAAACTATGAAGTCTTGCTTTAATATGTATTTTTAAAATTATTCATAAAGACAAATTTATTAAATTTTAGCATTCATCAGCTATAGGACCTCTAAAGACTTTTTGAGTAGTTTAAGGTGGATTTACACGTTGACTATCCCTATCTATTTTTAACCAGTATTTGGGGATATGAATTTTTAAAATTTTTGAAAATTCTCTTTTAAAATGACATTACCTATACCCGATACTGGGGAATAGTAGGAGAGATTTCCAAAGTATGAATAAGTATATTCTTTAAGTTTTCTGTGATATACAGTAAAATTTGTTTTAATTTTAAAATTATCTACAATTTGAAATGAATTCTTAACTATTTTAATCCAGAAAACAGACTCAGTCATGGCTACCGTAATTGTTGCCAATCGAATGCTAGGTGAAAATAAATTTTTCCTATTCAGGAAAAATAGTGAAATTTAGAAACAATAAATTTAAATTTGTAGTTTCCGTTTGAAAAATAGAAAACATTATTTGCAATTAGATTTTTTAAAAACTCAAAAACTACAAAGAATTATTTGAAATTCTGAAACATCAATTGAATATTATTTGAGTTGTTCTAAATTTTAATATAATTTAAAATTTCGAAGGCTTTGCTACTAATACTACAACTAAATACCATATTTTTGTCAAAGACGATGTCCTTTAGAGGTATCATTTTGGAATCCTGATCTCATTGAACCAAATCTTTTATCTTACTTCGTGTTAACTCCCAACTGTTTCTAGTCAACATAAATTTGGTTCTAAGATTTTTGAAAATTGTGTTCCTTTCACAATATTGATTTTTTTAAATTTTATGAAATTTTAACTCGCTTCCAAACCGTGCACACAAAATATTTTGTTAATTTGTTTTTCTTGATTTCTTATTATGACCAATTTAATATAACCCACCTGAAGGAGGGCGGGGTATATTAACTGCATGAGCTATGTATCGAGTTGCTTATATTTTACTATTGTTTCATGTTTCAGATTTCTAGCTTGAAGTCAAAAGAAAGTCGACTTAAAAGGAAACTGCATAGTGGTGTAATTTGAGATTTCAATGAAACTTGGAAATTATAACCAACGTATTTTTTAAGGTGTGCTATTGCATCTTTATGAGTTAAAAACATGTCTAAAATTTACAAAATCTACAAAATCTACACACTGAGAAAAGTTCTACAGTTACTACATGACAGTTAATGCGTTTGTAGTTGTTTTAACTGCAATTGCAGTTGTTTTATTTTTTTTAAACAACCTACCAAACTTAACGCATTTCGGTAACAGTTATTTTACGCAGTTGTTTCGACTTTTTGACAAAATGTGTGTGTGTATCAAAAAATACAAAAACAGAAAACCAACATGGCGTCTGCAACAAGCGGTTTGTTTATAAATTGTTTTTCTTTGCGCTTTAGTGTAAAAGCGAATGTTGAAGAAGATATACATATAAAATGAAAACACTGTAAATTTTGTTTAATAAATAAAAGATAAAGGTAAGATTTGAAATAGAAAATAAAATTATTTACTTGAATATTATTAAATGTTGTATTTCTTTTCTTGTAGATATTTAATATTTGTATATTAAATCAATGTGACGAAAATAAATCAAAAAAAAAACAATATTACATCTCTTGATTTGCATAAATAGCGTGAATTAAAAGTTATATTTTATGTAAATATGATTTTACAAAGGTGTATTTATTAAATAATAAAATCAAATTAAGAATAACAAAAAAATGTTTTTGTATTTTTTTTTTTTTAACTGGTAATGTTATTTTAACTGCATTTGTAGTTGTTTTTACTACATTCGATAGTTAATTTTTAGCAGTTAAAATAATATTGTAGTTGATTTAAATACAAATGTAGTGCGCACATTTTTAACTGCAAATGTAGTTATTTTAACTACCATTTGCAGTTTATTCTACCAACATAACTTTTTTAGTGCAGTATTAAAGTACTCGAGAAGATAAAATGTTTTAGACCTAGGTTTGCCACTTATTTCAAATATTGAAAATAAGGGTTAAAAAACCTCTTCAAAGTCGATAAATTACCTATTTTAAGGCCAGCAGACGGGTAAGCTAATTTTATCGAAACGTGCCTATAATTATTACTAAAGGTAAGGTACACACAATAAAATAAAAACACTTTTCAATCACGTAAACCACCGAAAATTGCTAATTAAATTATAAATTGATAACTCTTTTATTGAATTATTTTTCAATTAAATAATAACTCATTTGATTAAAAAGTGATCAATATCATATACCTTCCCTTCAATAGCGTTGTTGCCATACCAAATGTTTTTTATAGCTTGAATTTTATAACATTGAATTTAAATTCTCATTTAGTTAGCAGATTTATTTATACTTATGTGAACAAATTCACACAGAAATTATTTTTTTTTTCTATTGAAATGTAAGGACTATGGCCACATTTTTTTTTTTTGGTTTTTTCTTTGCAGAAATTAGCCCTTTTGTTGAAATCATTATTTTTATTTGTATGAAATAATTTTTACTTTATTTTTGCATTTTCTTTCTGTTTAAAAAAATGTTTATTAAACAAAATTAAACTTTAAAAATTACATTATTTACATTATCAATTTTATGATAGTGTTTTGAATAAATAAATATTTAGATTTTAATAACTGAAAATAATTATTTAACTTAATAATGTAATAAACCTAATAAGAATTAATATCTAATCTAATTGAAATGAATTTAAAATATTTATTACTAACACCACTAAACATAAATATTACAAAAAAACAACAACAATGTGTTGATGTTTGCTTTTGAGCTATAATATAAAAAATGTCAAGCAAGTTCCGAATTTGAGCAAATATTTAATGGATTCAATTAATTTTTAATTGACAGCTTTTAAAATGCTCCACAAACTGGTTTAGTTGAAAAAAATAGGGAAATATTTTTTTCTATGTAGAAATTGTTTGTTAATTTTAGCTACTCGGAGTTAAAAAATAGGAAAATATATGATGAAATGAAAATAAATAAATAAAAAAATTATACTAAAAATTGGTTTGTACTAATGAAACTAGTTCAAAAACTGTAATTGAAATATAAAAGTTTTACTAATTTTTCAACTAAATTTTTTATTTGAGTGTACATATTTTCTTTATACGCGTACCAATTTTGAAATGTTTGTAAACAAAATCTATTGGAATTAACAAGAATATCTGAGGATTTCTTTATCAATTGGGAACCCCCCCCCCCCCCGGTATCGCGAAAGCAAATATTCGAATCGAATTTGAATTGAATGATTTTTTTTTATGTAAATTGACATGTAACTAATGCCTAACCTCCATACGTTAATGCCTTAAAACAAATTGTACAATTTATGAATTATTTTAATACAATATTTACAACAAAACAGCATTCTTTGAACTCAAAACTTGTTTTAAATTAATTTAAACAATAATCGTTTAAAATGGAGAAAGGGTAATACATGCTTATGGATATTGAGAATTTAGAAAACTTGCCTTTGTTCAAAATTTAATCTAACCTTAACACTCTCAACCTAAGAGAGGGTACATGTTTAGGTTAAAAAACTTGGGACAAGAACTTTGAAAATGTTATTTTGTTGGGCGTACACGGTGGTAGCTAAATTCAAATGTTGATGTTTTTCGTGGATAGTGTTTCTATATAGTTTAAGTTTCATTTTACAAAAGAAGAAGTTGTTTGCTTTGAAGATCTTTCATCAAACGGCGGTTTATTTTTTTCACAGATCTGTTCCTTTAAAAAAAAAAATTAATAATTTAACGTTCTATTTTTAAGATATGTACTATTTAACTTCCTCAAAATGCTATTTTCAATTGCGAAATTAAACAATTTCGATTACTGAATGTTTAGTTAAAATTTAACAAACAGTTAAATTGAAAATTTATATGGGAAACAACAAAAAATGTGTCAGTTAGTAGCTGATGGGATACTGTGAAAACGAGGCTAAGAGTACCATTAAACAGTTTCCTTTTAAACGAGTTATAACTTTGGCGTATGTGAACAAAGCCGACATATTTTTATGAACTTTGGGGAGCAAAAACGAAGACACGTATTTTTATTATTTATCTACCTTTTAAGGGTTAAAGATTGGGATGGAAAATAAATAGGTATATACACTCACAAGAACTTTTCCATAAAAGTTCAACAGTTATTTAAAAATGTTATCTGTAAAGTTGTTTCAATGGAATATACAGTTAAATTACCAAAGAAATATATTTTTTAACTTTCTGTCTGTTAATAAACAAATAAACGGACTTTCGGTAATAGTTAAAATATTCAATTAAAATTTTCTATTTAAAACAAAAAATTGTTATATTATATTGAGTATTGAAATAAACGAAAACAATCTATTGTTTGTATCGATTTTGTTAATTAATTTTTCAACAGTTGAAAATAAACTAAAAAATACAATTGTTTTAAACGAAAAGTAAGTAGTCCTGTTTTTAACTGATTTTCAGTTGATTTAATGTGTATAGTCAGTAGTCTTTACGGTAAAGATATTGTGAGTGTAGAAACAAAAATGTTGTTGCCCATATTTTTAAATTATTTGAAATATCTTGGAGAAAATACGCATATAAACCGAACAATTACGTTTATCGGCAAAAGCTCAGTCCACCCTCGATTAAATTAAAAATTAATTTGCATTATTTGTATCTAAATCTAACAACAATTTCTTAATGAAGAGCCAGTTTTAATATTATAACACTATTGTAGACAACAAATGATACCCCGAGTTAAAACGTTTACATATAATTATGCATTATTTTATACAAATATATATGTAACTGTATGCTATTGTATGTAAATGCATATTTTTATGTATGTATATTTTATACATATTTTTTATTTATGTATAAAATTGTTTAATTGTTTTAATATGACGCCACATATAATTACATCTTATTACATGTCGACCAATATACAATCGAATATGAAATATACAATTATATATGGATAATCTAATTATGTACGAATACATGTATAATTAGATATAACACATATCAAAATTATATATAACAACTTATAGTATACTATTCAAAAATATATATTTCATTTTGGATAAAATGGTATCTTGACCTATTCATAGCTATACATTCAGAGAACTTCTGCAGTAAATATTTGTAGTTGTTTGATTTGTAATACAGTATCTTTATTTTTCACTGAAAAAACAGTCATTTGTAAAGTTCATTTAAAAGAACAAACCACATTACATTACTGTATTATGATTTTACATTAATTTTGTACAGTAGTTTTTTTTTATTAAATAAAATAAAACAAATATATGTTTGTTTATTTTTTACTACAAATGTGGTTAACTTTTACTACAATTGTGTTTCATTTAAAGAACACTAAAAACCAAATGAAAATGTTAGTTGAATATACTGAAATCTAAGTCGTCCTTTGTTCAAGTGAAATTTTATTTGTTTTTAACTACATTTGCAGTGAGGTTTACCTACATAGTATTCTAAGTGTATGTAAAGATATATCGTTCCATACCAAAAAACATTAAAGATATTTTATATATAAAACCATATACTGTCGCCATTAAAATCTGATGGCTCTATATTACTATGTCCCGAATTTAAAACATTTGATAATTTCGTCACTACCTAAAAACGATAGGTATTTTTGTACAGCAGCCTAAAGTTACGTTCGCGAAACCATTTTTTCGTTACTGCGTGCAAACGAATGCCCCACTAAAACTAATAATTGTACACAAGTACACACAGAGAAAAAAAGTGCCAACCGAACTAAGTGTATTTTAATGGTAACAACTTATAAATGCAGTTAGTAAAACTGTATTTACATTAGGTTTCTGAATATTTTGGGTGTTGCAACTAAAATTCAGTTAAAAAACTTATGTTAAGTTGTGCCAACCGACTAAAGTTCGTAATTGCCGAATTTGAGTCGTAGTAACCGAACTTCAGTTGGCAAATAGCTATATATTTTTCTCTGTGTGTACAAATATTTTCCACAAAAATTGTTTTTATTTTGGAGAGCCTATTATATATATAATATAAACAAAATGCCAAAATAAAAATTTTAATTTTGATTAAAGATGAAAATTCAAAAGCTTTTCCAAAGTATTTGTTTATGCGTGCCAACGAATGTCTCGGACTGTATATTGCAAATACATTTTTCTCATTATAAAACCAGTTTCTCGATATCGTCTATCATATCTAAGAGTTAATCCGCAATCTTAACGTTTGATTAACATTGCTTTGATGCATTCAACACTGTTTGGCATAAGAAGTAAATTTTGTACACAAAAATTTAAGAAAAATTATCGTTTTTGCTGCAATTGACACACGTAAAATACCAAATCCAGATTTTGAAAAGTAGTACGTATTTCTTTTTATCGACATTTTATTTCTCAAACTACGACACTGAGAATTTTTTTCGGTGTAATCCGTTTTATATTGCTTTTAATACTACTTATTAGCCTTCGAAATTGTATGTCCGGCGTAAGCTTGACTTGGCTGATTAGTTTTTTTTTTTTATATATTTTATAAGTAGTTCAAGTAGTTTGTAGATTTTTTTTTTTTTCAGCCATTCAAACAAAACTGGCTTAGATAATTTATTTAGAAGCCAAGTGTAATGCATTCATTGAGATTAATTTGAAAAGATAGTAAGTAGGTAAGTAAATATTAAGGTAAGTGCCGTTTCTGGTGTTAAAATATTGACTTTTGAAAAAATCTTTAAGGAAAGAAATAACACTCCAATGTCAATGTCATAATCATTGATATTTTAAAGATTTGTAAAAAAAAATGCGAATAATTTAAGACAAAATTCAAAATCATTTATCGCAGGCTTGAGATAAACTTATTTTTATAATACACAATAAGATTAATATTATAAAACCTCTACTTTCCGAAATTTTGATAGAGATGTGGCGCAGGTTGACATTGTCCGATTCGGTCCAAATTTGCCTCATGTCGCTGCTCCAAATTAACCAAATAGTAAAAAAACTGTCAACCTAATGTCGATACATATCAATGTATTCAAATGAAACGGTAAACACAACATACCGTTTATTAAGCTGCGAGCTACTATTACTGTAGATGATACGATTGATTTCAATTATACCCAGGTAGAAAAATACTAACGGCAAAGTGTTGGTAAAGTACTGTATGTGGTGGTACAAGTAGAACGTCCGCTTTTCGATAATTAAAGTGGTGGGAAAACCTTGAAATGATAAACGTCAATCTTCGGTAGGCCGTTTGTATTTCAAAAGGTTGGCGAAGAAAGAAGAAATATGAAAATTTCAGTAATAGTGAGCAACAAAAGAGTTTTCCTTTTAATATGTACCAGAAAAATAGTCCTATTTAGAGTATAATTATGTTTACAGTATATTTTTATTTATTTAATAATAAATTAAATGATGAAATAAAATGGAAAAACAAACACTTAAATTCATATTCTGCTAACTTATCTCAAAATAACCAAAGTTTATTGCGTAGCCATAGTTATGAATACCAAATTTATATGGATATAGGTATCTGTTGTTAAAGTTAAACTTTGGATATTTTTTAGTAAGTTAAGTTACTAGTTTTTGCCAAAATAAAAAAAAACTTAAATTTGTATGTTTTAGTTTAAATTGAGAAGTTTAGGAGTAAAAAAAGACTTTCCAAAAAAAATCTTATTTGAAATATGTTTTTATGAAAAAAAAAATAATAATAATGGATTTTTTTCAAAATCAAACTCAATTTTTTTTTTTGTTTAAAATTTATTAAATATCGAATTTTCCATTTGCATGAGTGAAACAAGTGCTGGCAAATCTCGTTTTTCAAACGTAGGTAGAGCACTTTAAATCAATGTTTTGCCAGTAGTATTTTTTTTTTTATATATAGTCGTAAATTTTGAAAAACGTGTACTTGCAAAGCCCTTTCAGCAGGTATTGGTAAACCTCTGTAACTCTGTAAAAGAAGTACTGACAAAGCACTTTCAATAAGCGCTGGCAGAGCAAATTAAAACAATGTTTTGCCACCAGTATTTTTCCATATACGGTCGGAAATTTTCCAAAAAAATTACTGGCGAAGACCTTTTTGAAAACGTTGGCAATCACTTTTAGCCGATGTTTTGCCAAGGGTTATTTTTTCATAGTTGTAAATTTTGTAAAACACGTATTGGCAAAGTGCTTTTTGAAAACGTTGGAAAATCACTTTTAACTGCCCACCCGATGACAACTTGATATCATTATATATGCTTATATGTGTGGCAATATATTACGTTATGTGTTCATATCTTATGTGTTCATATCTTATATACTTATTCGAGTAAAAACGTTTACATATAAAAATGCATTATATTATAAAAATATATATGTTATTGCATGCTATTATTACATATGCTATATTATACATATGTTAATATATGTTTATATATATAATTGTTACACAGAGAATACATTAAGCAACACTTTAAAAGCATAAAAATTAATTAATTAATTAAAAGTATCCCTGTTAACACATTTTTTCGAAACTCTCTTAAAACCAGTTCAGGTTTTTAAAAGAGAGTGTTGGAAACGGCTTGTTTCAAATGAACCACCAAACCCTTAAAACATGCGTAATGGATTCTACATTTTTAATTCTAAAAATTTAATAGTGTCTTAGTTACACTATAGGCAATATACATACTTTCTGATCCTGTTTTGTGGTTAACAAAATATATGTTTTGAACAATCTGAAATTGCTGAAGTACTAAATATGGAGATTGAGCCTTCATAAACAAAATATCGTATTTACCCATAATACCGAGTTATTATTTTTAATTGTTTTGTATAACAAGGACGTGTAAACGTTGCTGTTTATTTCTGCTCTTGAAAAAATCTGTAAGGCTTCTACTTGAAAATTTTGCAAACACACAATTTCATTTTCTTCCTCGGTATATGTTGTCTTTTTGTTTTACCTAACGCTTTAAATTTATTATATGTTCATAAAAACCATACATTTTTAGATTTAACATTATTTTTTAAAATTAATATTTATGTTTTGTAAATGAATTGCAAGTAGTACTTAATTGGATTAAAATAAAAAGTACTGTTCTCTAAAACATTTAAATTTTTTTAATTTTTTAATTAAAAAACTTATTGGATAAAATTGTACTAAATTATGTTTAGTTTGGTCATATTTGATAGGCCAATTTTTTTGGATCAAACTATATGAGATTAGATCCCATGTTTTACCATGAGATCAGCTTATGTATGCCATTTTCGGATCAAAGGAGATGTGATGTTTAGTTATATGTAATGCTATATGATTTTAATCATATACGATTATATCTGAACTTTTTTCGTCGCGCAGTCAGAAACTGCCATTGGTACAACAAATCCAGCACTGGTATACCACTGGCTAACCGAGGATTTTTAAATAAACTAACACTTGTTTAATACGCTTTATCATAATTTCTAAAAAACGTTTTGACAGTATTTGTTTTACATTAATTTCAGTGGTCTACAGAAAAAATCATTGGCAAAGAATTCGCTGAGACCACTATGTCAACGATGGAAAAATATGTTTTCCCAGTGCTAACCAGTCAGATATTACTAACGGCTCCTCAAAAGTTTAACTACTGGTAAAGCATTTATTTTATAAAAATGATGATGCTTTGTTTAAAAAAGTTTGTAGTCGGAAGGTTCCGAGTTCAAGACCTGTTTCAGGCAAACATTTTTTTTGTGATTTTGTTATACTTTTTAATATTTTTTTCATATAAAATAAAATTTTTTTGTTTCTGAAAAAGCTCATTCAAGACTACTACTATTTACGTTTTAAGTTTTCAAATATTATATGTATCGTTAGCTCAGTGGTTATTGCTGTCGGCTGCCAATCTGGCGGCAAGGGTTCAAATCCATGTGGGACCAACAAAATTATACATGAACTTTTTTTAATTTTATTTTGGAAAACAAGTTTTTAGACCACCTTTTTCATGTGTTTACCAACATTTTGCCAACGAGTGCTTGTCCGACACTTTTTGAACATACGTACTTTTTCATAAGCAGTTGCAAATTTTGTAAAGCAGGTATAGGCAAAGCACTTTTTGTAAGCAAAGCGTTCCAAATTGCCTTTTCTTTGGTATTACTGTTACACTGACAGAGTGCATTACTTTTTGTACCATCGGTAAATTCTACCTGGGTACAATTGAACATTAACTACCTATAATATTAAAAGGGTTTGAAATTTAATTCATTTTTCTGTGGCTTTTTTTATAATCATGTTAAAGATTCGCACGATTTGTTTAGGTTTATGTTTATGAGATTTATTGAAATATTTTGTTAAGATTTCATCATAATTTCTAACAGTTTTAACTTTTTTTTTTGCAATTTGATATTAACAATTTTATGCTTTTAGTGAAAACAATTTTCGATTTGTCATACATAAATTGATATTGCTTGAAGGTGACCCTATAGCAAATCTATGTAGTTGTTTGTTAGTGCGCAATTATTCTTATTGTATTTAATACAATTAATAATAGCATAACTATGTTAAGTTATTATTTTATTTGAAAAAGGTAATTATTCAATAATTAGTCTTATAAGAAAAACTACTTCCAGGTTTTGAGTGCGTCAGTCAGTAATCGTTAAAATTACCTTGACTTTATAAAAAAAATATAATTTAAAAGGTTCATTGAATATTTTTGTACCAAAAAATTAACATATCGATGGTCATATTTTGCCAGCTCTTAACCGGTATTTTTTATTTTAGATATGAACGGCAAATGACTTGAGTACTAGTTAAGTAAACATTTTAGAAGTGGGTTCGTGGATCATTTATATGTCCTTTTTTGAATACTCGATAATAAAAAAGAACTTATTTGTTTTTGCAGCCCAATCAGGGGTTAACAACTGGGGCCAAAAGTTATGAAGAAACTGAGTATCAAATTAAAACTTTTTTAAGACACATTTTACTTTTATGTAAAATAAGTCACAAAACTCTTAAATTTACTGTGTCGTATTGTTTAAAATTAAGTTACTACTTTTACCAATTTATGACTTAAATCTACATTTTTTGCGGATATTAGTTCGTCACGCAAAAGATATGTAAATAAAATTTATATTTGTATATTGACAAATATTAACGAGAATAGAATAGAACACAAATTTTGCAAATGTAAAATTTTTAAATTATTAAAAAAAAACATGCCGCAAAAAAACGTAAAAAAAGTGATTTGGACGAAGCAATAAATGATGTCAAAATAAATGTTGTTTTATTTATATAGGGAAAGTGTGACTAGAGGTTTTCACAATAACTCCCGGTAATTCCCGACATTATGTCAATACTGTAATCCCGATATATTCTTCGGGAATTCCCGGGAAATTTTATGTAGTGGTGTTAACAATGAGAATCCGTTTTTAAAAAGTAAAAAATTAAAATCATATACAGTTACGTTCATAAATAAAGTATTGCCCATAATGAAGTATCAAAACAAATATTATATTATTTCAGTATCAAAACAAATATTATATCCACGAATAGAGTAATTAGGTATTTATTTGCGCTGCAAATTATTTTTCAATCGGCCCACTACTTTTCTTTTAATTGCTATTTTTTTCAAAAAGGTCATATTCTTATTCAGTCATAAAAATAGAAGTGATTCTAATATTCTTTTAAAAAACCATCTATAAAGGCTAATAATTTAAAATAAAATCACAGGATTTTCTTTTTTATAACTAAATGCAAAGCAAACATCAAAAGGTATTTTATTTTTATTCCCAAGAGTTCGATGTCATCACTTTTTAGCGGAAATACATAGAAGAGATAAAACTGATACACAAAATCAAAGTGCCTAATAATAAATTATAATAAATTATAATTTGTTATTTGTTTAAGAACTAAAATAGACTTTAATACAGTCCGCTTAAAACATATAACGAATTTAATACAAATTCTTGTGTTTGTACTAGAAATTAAAAATTTTATATTAAAATGTGTTAAATTTTTTTTAACTACTCGGTGTTCAGCCTAGTTCTGCTAAAATTTGGCCCAACTTTACTAACATTACTTTTTGGCTGAACTCTGAAGTTAAATACTCGGCCGAACACTAGAAATAATTTCCCTACTAAACTCGACTAGAGTGTGTATTAAATTTGTTTTTTTATTTTGTACCCATAATTACTATTGAACAATAAAAAAAATAATCTCGATGTATATAAAAAGAAAACAAAAAAACTGTAAAAAAAAATATTACTTGAGCCAGAGTAGAACTAAAATTTGTTTTATATAAATAGATAATTTTTGGTCTTCAAAGTTTAGTAACGTCATGATGCTTGTTAGGAAAATACACAAGCTACGTGTTTGATTGCTAAGAAGACAGAAATGGAGCAAAATTGATAATTAATAGGTATTTTGTTAAAGCTCTGCCTATTCTGGAGGCTCTAGCTTGTCTAAAACTTCGGGTTCTGATGAGATCTTTAGCCAGATCGAAATACATGTATCAACCCAGTTAATATATATACTTTGCTTTAATTTATTGCAAATATACGGAGGTTAAAAGCTAGTTATAAATAAATTAAAATAAAAATATTAATTGGACAGCAATAATTGCTAATAAAAATTATAACAGTTATGTCCTTGCATTAAACAATATATATTAGCTTTTAAATTAAAATACAATTCAAGTTCTTGATGGTGGTATGTAATGAATTTCACTTTCGATCGAAATTTTAAATTCAATATTTTATGTGTCAGAAAACACATAATCGAAAAAAACGTTTACAAATTGTTTAATGAAATGTTTATGGCATTTGGCGAGAAACTTTTCTAAAAATAACCAGAACTTAACTTTAACAACAGAAATGTTCATACAAATTTGACATTTATAACTATGGTAAAGACCTTTATAATGGTGAAGTTGCGATAAGTTTTCAGGTCTTAGTGAAATAGATGGTGTACTGAATATTAAAGTTAACAATGACCATTAGGGTGATAACTTTTTTTGGACAACATTCTCCCCAGGGTTTTTCTAATGGCAAATATTGTATTAATGATAAAAAAAACTATTTCAGTTCAATTTGGTAAAAAACCTTGCGCACCGACAGCGATTTCTAAAATGCCTTTAATATGTTTATTTTAATTTTTTTAATAACAATTTTTTTTAAATATGGTTTATACATATGTAAGTAAGCAAATTTGGAAGAAAACTATTCCATTGACTCGAAAACGGACTTTACTATTGATATCAGCATGCCTTAATTATATAGATGTGATGGTCAGACGTTGAGGCATCAGAAAAAGTTTTTTTTTTAACTTTGTTTGATTCAAAACTTTAACGCGTTTGGTGCGGAACCTTTTTTAACGATAGCGAAAAACTAAAAACGCAGTTCTTAATATTTGTCCATGCCCTACACGATTTTGTCTGGGGAGATTTGATATTTGCAAAAAATGCAAAAAGTTATCACCCTAATGACCATGTTTCTCTATATTCAAATATTATTGTTCTGAGCAAAGTCACAAATAACAGTTATTGGTTTATGTCAAAAAAACTGTTATAATATACTATTATTTTTGATGGCGGAATTGGATAGAAAATAAATCGAATCCGGTGACGAAATTGACATTAGCGGTATTCACTCTTGATAGTATATTTGCAATGGAAGCATAAATGCTAGGATTTTATGATACAAAGCGTGAACCGATTTTTTAATATGTATTGCAATTCTTCTTCGTCCTACTTAGCTTATAAAAGTCACATTGAAAACATCAAAAAAAATTACATCAAATCTTATTATCTCGAGCCGAGAGTCTGGATTTTATAATAAACGATCGATTTTTTTAATCTTTTTTATATTTGACAACATTTTTGTGAAGTTGCAGAAACTTATTGTTTGTTGATAAACAAAAATAGCATTTTTGGAGGTTTTTTAAAAATTGTACTAATATACAGTATATTCTACACCATTTTGTATGGAAAATTTAGAGGTACCTTCACATTTTCACTCATAACTTTTGAGCCGCTGGACCGATTTTACTCATTACCCGAAAATGTCCATCAATCTAGGGCAGCTTCTATTGCGTTTTAGCGCAGTGATCGCTATTTCAATGGACAGACAAACAGGCTGACAGACAGACAGATAGATCGGCTTATAGTTTTAGAAGGATCAAGAAAATATATACTTTATGCACAGAAATAAATTATAAATAAAATACTGTTTGTAATGCTAAACAAGTGTCATAGAGATTTTGTAAATACAAAAAAAAGTTTTTTAAATTGTCATCAACAATGGGGTTTTTGTAAATACAAACACCCGCTACAAGCACTTCAAATAAAAAATTTGTTAGAAATAAATTTAAAAATGAGGTTGTTTGAAATTTAAAAATGGTGCCATCAGTTTTTTCTGTGTGGTATAGACTGATATTTCGACATATTGCAAACGGGATGACAAATTGATATATACCCTTATCACATATGTTGGAGGGTATAAAATTAAAAAAGTTTAGTGATTTTTTGATTAATATGAACTTTATATTAAAGAATTCGTCAGTTCCACATTAAAGCATTGTGAAATTACCATTAACTCTAAATAATGAGATTTTTATGGGGTTTTCGAAGCAATAAATAAGTATATTTTAAATGTTTGAGTGGGTTTAAAGAAAACTTTGTCACTTAATTTGGAACTTTACAAAATTTATTAATGAGCGGGATCCTGCGAAATGAGAAAGTCCGGGAAAAGAAACCCCTAATCACAATATGTATTTTTTTAATTAATTTTTTTTTTTTTTCATATATCAGAAACTTTGTTTGCAGGTCGCCATGGATTGAGTTATCCGAGTGGACCTAGTGGCACAATAATTACTGAAAATCGTAAGTTAAAATAACTATACCTACAATAATCATTCTTTGCATCATATAGACGAATTTTTGCACAGAAGCAATGATGTTGCACTGGAACTCGTCCATTGAAACTTTTCATTTATTTATTAGCAGTTTATTCCTTAATGTGAAGAAGTTTCATCAAAACAACTAGTTTCATAAAAAGTATGAAACTTTACATTAATTTTAAGAATTTTTAGTTCACTTTATGAAGAAAAGTTTCATTAGTTTACTGAACATTTACATTTATTTTTTTCCGAGATATTTGTCGATAAATTTACATGTTATCCTTTCTTAAACAATATTGACATAAGTATGCTCAAATGAAAAGTACTTTTGTCTTCTTTTCTAGTGCAAAAATTAAAAAATGTTGGATTTGTTCTAGAACAAAGGGGAAAAAAGCTATTTTTTGTAAAAATCAAATCACAATGTTTTGAAAACCTTTAGTCTGATTTCAAATATTTAAAAATATTCGTGTTTTTATCAAAAACTGTGTGTCGCAAGACATATTAAAGCTACAGGCTACGACTTATTAGACTAGGATCACAAAAATAATTGATACGAATCGAAAGTTGAAAAAATAAAATCCCGCCCAAATGTACATAGAACACGATTATAAATGCATCAACTTCCTAGCCCTGCACATTACATATTAAATTTCAAACAAATAAATAAAAGAAAATATAAAGTGCGTATGAAAAACTTACCAATTTGACATTGCTTGCAATTCGCGCTACCAACACTCTCATTTGCATTGGCCACAAAACTCAAATGGAGACCAGATTTCGTTGGTACCATGCTGCTGCTGATATTGTTGCCGTTTGAGTTGTTGTTGCTAACATTGAATTGCACCAGCTGTTTTTGATCGGATATATCATCATCTGCAACATGCTGATGGGGTGGATGCCCATTATGCCCATTACCGCTAAGCGTGGTAGAGACACCATTTTGTTTAACATTTTGTGATTCACTTAGTTGTTTCATTTTATATTTTATAATGTTTAAAATTAAGGTTAACAATTAAAAATATTAATACTTTTGCGGCGTGTTGGTTGGTTGCTTGCAGTAAGTAGTTTAGCACAAGTTGTTAAATTAACGTCTGGATTCGTTTTTTGTTTTAAGTTTTCAAATACCCAGAACGTTCACTTTTAGATTATTATATGTTTTTTTTTTTTTTTTTTTTTTGTTTTTATATATATTATATGTTTTAATGGTTCATTACGTATTTTTAGTTTTTATTTCACTTTCCTTTAACCGACAATGAACGACTAAACGGTTTCTCATTTATTTGCGACCTTTTTATTTTGATTTAGCATTAAACACTCAATAAAATTGAAAGTTCATTTTTCTGTCTGCTAAAACAGCACAACACAATATATAACTTTTACGCTTTTTGTCTTCGTTTTAAGCGAAACACTTTAACAATGTTGTTTCAAAGCGATTTCTGTTATTGTACAATGAGATTCTTGTTGTTGGTAATAGTTTCTATTACGAGTGTTTTAGCAAGCAAGCAAGTTCTTCCACCAATGTAGTATTTATATACTATAATAAACAGAGATGTGCAGGTGCTCTCTAGGATGACAGGAAATATTTCCTACAAATAGCATGTTCTCTCCTTTCTATTATTCTTAATGTATTTTACAATCTCTAAAGCTTTTGAGCTTTGACTCTTCTCATCTGTATCTCTTTAGTTCCTATCGTCAAAATAACGAACAAAACACCCGTTATTTACTAATTTCCGTTTCAAGTTTAAGTTCTTTGTTACACTTGTTAGCACACTACCACTACCACTGCCACTAAACTTTTCTGTTCTACTTTAATAGTTTTTAATGGTTGTGGTCACAAAAGAATGCAATACATTCACAACAAGAGTACATTGAGTCTTTAAATTAACCTTGCTGTGTTTTTCGTTGTTAATGTCGTATGAGTAATATAATATTAGTTACTAAAAAAAAAAGTGGGTCGTTAAACGCAAACGCTACTTTTGATCTATGAAGCTGAGACATGTTTCACTTAAGTTGGATTATTTGTATATGTAAAGGTCAGTTTTGCCAAGACGTTTTTTTTCACGAATCCCCCTAAATTGTAAAAAAAAACAACTTACGTCATCATACATCACCAAAAAAATATTCTAAAAACTATTTTTCCTGCACCTTTGGAACCTGTAGTGTAATTAAAATTACAAATTAGTCTGCTGAAATCAGCAAAAAAAATAAAAATGCTGAATAATAGTAAAATTTGCTAAAGTATGAAATTTTCCAAGTTTTTTAAAGATTTTTTATGCAAATAAAAATACGTCCTTTTTATGTTAGCAATCTACTATTTTAAGAAAGTTTTTCTGTTGATTTTAGCGAAATAATTGTTATTTGCATTCAAGTATATACAGTAGGTTGTAATAGCTTTTTCGTTGGTACCGACCAATTCAGTTTGTTTTTAAGAAAGTATTATTAACAATCTCTAAATTTCGGGGAGACACCACTAACTTAGCAAGACCGTTGAAGGAAATTTCTTTGAATTTTTTTCATGAAATTTTTATTCGAAAAAGTTCATGTTACATTTCATAAAAAAAACAAATCAATACTCGCCTCGCACATTATGTGGATTTAATACTGACATCTCATAAAATATTTTTATATATATTTTGTATTTTTGCCTGTTTTTCGTGTTTTAATTTAAATACAATTAACTTAATTTGAGGTGGTTCTGATGCACGAAAAAAATTAAACAATCATCAACATCTGGTTCAAACAGTATTTGGTAAGCCTTACTGAATGAGAAGCGGAAGCATTGCAAAAAGTAAAAATCTGTAAACAAAAAAAAATTATCCAATGTAGACAGTTTTAGTATAAACTACACCATTTACAGATGAATTTAAAAAATGGAACTGAAATTAAAAAAAAAAAACCCCCCAGTAAAAAAAAGACCCAAGGGCCCAAGGCACTTTTGCAGGTGGTACAAATGCTAGCAACAATTCAACATAACATCATTAGACTAAAGGTCCGACTGGAGAAACGAAATTTCCAATATTGGCAAAAAATTAATAAAAGCCATAAAAAAGGTAGTCTTAAAATAGATTTTTCCAAAAAATATTAAAAAGGCTTATTTATAATTTTTAGGTCTAGACGGGATTCGAACCCAGGCACAGTGTTGATAATTGGACTTTTTTGAACAACTTTGAATGCAGCCCACATTTTTGAACGATTTTGAAAAAATTAAAATTTGAAAAATTGCTGACTAACGACTCCTGGCCGACTTTTAAAAATAATTTATTTTATATTCTTAATAAATCGTCAAATTTATCGAAATTTCCATTTTTTGATACTTCTGCTTTAAAAAATGTAAAAGTTGTGGGATATTAAGAAAACATTTCTCAACTTTTAGGTAATTTTAATTATGTGCAGAATGTTGGCTTTTATCTAAAGAAAAGTTCAATGGTTTTGGTAAAATAACAAAAAATTTCTGCAGTTAAAGCAAAAAGTAATTATAAATCAATTTAATTTTAATTTTCTTCGACCTTTGAAATTATCAATAAATAAATAATTTTTTGGGCTATTTTAAATTTTATTTTACTTTTATCAAGAAAATAAAATTGTGACTGCGGAATTACCAATTTTTTTTTTTAAATTAATAATACATTTCGATTATATCCCATAGATTTTAAATTTTTTAAAGCAAAAATATTTTAAAAAGTTTTTATTTCGGTATTTTTGACAATTTATTAAGTATATAAAGTAAATTAATTTTTAAAATCGGCCATGAGGAATCTGGAATTTAGTCAGCTTTTTTAAAATTTTGATTTTTTTCAAATTCGTTTGAAAGGTGGGCTGTAGGCAAATTTAATAAAAACTAACCTCAAATTTTCCCCACTTTGACAGGCCACCAGATTGGCAGAAAGTATTTTGTTGTAAATATTTCCCCTGATTATGTTGTTTTTAGTAAAAACACCTACATACAAATAAAATTTTTCAAATTCGAAATTAACAAAAAACTAAAATTTTCTTGGCAAATCTAATGCAATTTTGAGGATATATAAGTCTAACTTGACTGTTAAATATTTCAATAATAGTCGTTTTACCAATTTTTTAACAAAAACGTATTAAAAAGGTCTGTGCCTTACATAATCAGGTGGATTGTAAATCAAAGTATTGGAAAATTAGACGTTATTTCTATATATAATTCACTGGGTTGGAATTATATAATGTGTTAATCTGTTTGTATTTTTTGTAGCTATTGTTATATGCGATATCTTAAGTTTCATTCAGTTTTAATTTACTACAGTGCGCCCCGGTAGGCTAGTTGGTAGCGTGCTGGTTAATCAGTGCGATGGTCGTGGGTTCGATTCCCACCAGAGGCACTGGTCTATTTTCGCTAAAACGCGCCGAAGGCCATAGTAGCTAGTGCTCGGTTAGGGTAATAGGATATAATTTGTAATTATGTATATGATTATTAATTAATAACAAAAAAAAAAAAAATTTACTACAAAAGAAAACCAGTTTTATGTAAAACATTTGAAGAAATATAAGAAAGAAGAACTTTTAATATTTTTTAAACAAAAACTTACAGTTCTTACAATTCCATTACTTCTCCACCCGCTGATTCTTTACCCTGCGCCTGACGTTCCAATTTTTCCTTTGCCATATTTTCGAGTTGTTCTTTGGTCAGCAAAGATATGCCCAATTGATCTTCTCTGGTAAATGGCTGAGCCATACGTCTTAACCATCGTCGAGCCAATTGCATGGCTTCCTCTGTACTAAGATTACAAAAACTATCCACTAAATGTTCTTGTATCCATTTGGGCAAACGGCTGCGTTTATCTTGGCGAGAAAAGCGCTTATCGGCAAATATCATAATACCATAGTCGGTTTTACCTCTCAATGCACGGCCAACGCACTGAGCCGCATGACGCATTGCATCGAAAGTTAGAAAATCATTTTCACGAATTTGAAATTGATCTCGTAAATAATCAAGACGAGCTTTAAGAATACGAGATTGTGTAAAAACATAGGGTATACCAAACATAAGGACAGCACGGCCATAATGATGATCAAAATCAACACCCTCCGAAACTTTACCACGGGCCACGGCTAACAGAACAGCGCCCCTTCCACAATCACAAGCCTGAAATTAATACGAAATAAAGTTCATACCCAAAAGTTAGAGAAAATTCTAAAATTCTGTCCGTAACACCGCTATACTAACAACAATTAAATAAATAAAAATGTTGTACAAAACTTATAAGGATTATTTTTATCTTCTCTGAAATGTATTATTTATTATATTATAAATGAATATTGAGTCATTCCAAAAAATTTCGATTTGATATTAGTCGTTTTTGGAATGAATGTGTTGATGAATGGATTTCATTGAAAGTGGGCACATTGATATTCAACGTTCCTGTGAATTAAGTTTTTCATAATTCGGCGTTGTACGCGTGGTATAGCGGCCCAAAGTTCGAAATTTTTGGCAAAACTAAAAAAAATACCTAATGCTAGAACTGCTCTAACTTTTTTGAAGTAATTATCCGATTTTTATAACTTTGAAAAGCTTATATCTTCTTCTTTCATATACTTTAACGATAATATACATACAATCTCCTTACAGACATATTGGGAAAAGGCCAAAACGTTATTTATTCGCGAATATTTCACACATTCGATTTTTCGAAAACAATTTGTAGTGATAGCTTATATTGTCTTGTATAACATATCCAAAATTCACAGCCAACAAATGTTTAGATTTTAGTAAGAAATTCTCATATTATTTTCTGAAAAAATTTAATTATTAATTTTCATTAATATACACGAATTTTATATTTCGCAAAACTCAAGACCCATAGTTCAAAATATACTTTTGAAATTTTCTTCGGCGCTCCAAACTCGAATCTGAATTCAGAACTTCTCCAAGTGATCAAGGGTTTAAGACATTATAACCAAAGAATTCAAAAAACTAGTTGTTTTGTTATATTCGGAAATAGAGTTTTTGAATTTTTGCAAACTTTCAGTAAAGAGACGGTATAATTTTCTAACAATTATCTAAATGTATCATTCATATGACATAAGATTTGTAAAAATCGTATAATTATTTAAAAAGTTAGAGCAGTTTAAACATGAGGAATTTCTCTCAGTTTTAATAAAAATATCGAACTTTGAGCAGATATTTAACGCGAACTGTGCCGAATTTTGAAAAACCGTATCGAAAATTATCAAGATATTATATATCGTAGTAAAAAACTAATATGGACAATTTTGACACTGTGTAATGAGCTGAAAAAATCTCATGTAACGTTTTAAAATGTTTTCTTTTTTTTTAGTTTTTCTCTAACAACTTCTTTAAAATATATATTAATTTTAAGCATGGTTGGCAAACACTTACCCTAAAATAATAATGGGCTGTGTGAATAAAAATGTAGTTCTAGCTAAAACTAGCAAATTTTAAGTTTAAACTAGTTTTGAGGTGAATAAAATTTTCAGATAAAGCTAGTACTTTCTCCAGTCTAGCACAAGCTAGTTTATCCAGCATTTACTGAAAAAAAGTGTGATTAAAAACTAGTAAGTACTCAAAGTAACTAGTTTTAACTTAAATTTTTGTAAGCATGTCATTGCGGTGCTGAAAATAAGTTTATTGTTGGTTAATTAGTCGAAAAGTGAATTTTTGTTTGTTTTTATTTAAATATGGCTGCATTTATGAACATTCGCCAAACAAAACAATATCGTGTGCGGTCACATTCTCATCCAGCAGACTATTTTAACTTATATAGGTTTAAAAAAGAAAGTGTAAAATGGTTAACGCAACATTTTTTGGAAGAAAGCCATGAAAACAGATTAGTGTCCTTGTCACAAATAAAAAGGATGGAAATATTTCTACGATTTCTAAGCGATCCTGGTTTCCAAATGCGAATTCCTGACCAAACTTTAGGAGATATTCCTCATGAAGTGAAGACATGGCATTCTCTTTTGCCACCCTCACTGACGGCACTTGCGACATTTTAAAAATAATTTTATATTTTTCTAAAATTGAAAAAAAACTTGGAGCTATTTTTGTCGCCCATCTTGTCAAATAATCAAAACAAACTGATAGTGTTACCATAATTTATAAGAAAATAGCCATATTTTTCAACAGAGGCAACTCTCAAACAGTTTAAATTTTCCAGTACTAGCTATCACTTTTCAGTACTAGCTACGTAGTACTAGCAAAGATTTATTCACACTTTTTGTAGTTTAAACTTTTCAGCATAGCTAGTACTAATAAGTAAAAGCTAGTACTTGTACTTAATACTATATTGTATAAACTACGTTTTTATTCACACAGCCCAATAACAATTAAAAACAGGGTTGGCAACCGTTTCATTCGGTTATCGGTATTGGATAACGGTATTTTGTGAATATTTCGTTAGTGTATTTTAAGGTAAACGATATTTTAAGTTATATCGTTATGTTATTTTAACGTTAATTCATTAGGTTATTTTAGGGATAATGTTATTTGACGTTATTTCGTTTGGTTATTTTAGGGTTTACGTTGTTTTACGTAATTTACATTTTACTTTTTAAAATTTACAATTGATATTTCAAAGACCACACTGAGAGAATTATCTGCATGATATCAATGAATTTTTGCATTATATCTATGAAGTGTCACTGGAATACGTCCATTGAAACTTTTCATTGAATTACTCCAGTTTTTCATTAAATTTAATGAAAAATTTCACTTTATTTATAAAAAATTTCATACTCCTAATGAAAAAGTTTCATTGAAAATGGTTCCATAAAAGCTATGAGCTTTTCATAAAGTTTAATAATTTTTTCATACACTTTGTGAAAAGTTAGTTTATTAAAAAATTCCAATAAAAATCGTTCAAGAAAATTCTCTCTGTGTACATATTTTACAAATAACAGCAATATCTAGCACACCTTACTAAAAAGTGAAAAATGCATTCCAAAATTGCAGCAACAGTAAAAATGCATTTTTAGAATGAATGTTATTTTTGAATCACAGAACGTAAATGTAGACAATCGCAGCTTTCAGAAGCTTTTTTAATTTTTGAAGCAGCTAGTTTAAAAACTGTAGGTCATTAAAGTTCACTAGTTTTCAATTTTTTTTAAGTTTTTGAAAAATTAAAAATGTGAATAAAATAGCGAGTTTTAAAAATTTTAATTATCTAAAAACGGGATTGGCTATTGTCCTTATTGTATGAAGAAAGTCGGATAACATGGGGTCAAAATTCAAATTTTTAATGTTCTTTCATGGAATGAACGATATCTATGTTTGTATACAATTATAGCCACATTCACACTAGATAGCGAAACACGTGTTTTGGCAAAACATGTATTTATGCTCTTTATTATATTCCAACAGTTCATTATTCTTTTCCACTCGTTTTGCAAAACACGTGTTTTGCTATCTAGTCTGAATGCCGTATATGATTAACAAAATTGACATTTACCAATTTATTTATTTTTTTATAATTTTAAAGTAATTATATTTTTGAGAGAAAAAATATGATGTATTTCGATAGGGGTAAAAGTTATCGATATTTTAGAATTATTTAAAGTACTTAAAGTTATTTCGTTAGGGTATTTTAGGGTTATCGGTATTTTTAGTCATTTCTTTAGTGTTATTTTTATTTTGAGGTTACATTAAAGATTGTAAACAAAAAATAAATAAAAGTTAAACGAATAAAATTAAAAAAAATACAAGAAGAAATAGTGTATTAAAAATTGTTTTTTTTTTTTTTTTTTTTATTTTTATTTATTTGCAACGCAATAAGCCAAAGTGCATTGTTAATACATACATTGTACAGATTCATATAAATATTTACAAAATTTCTTATGTTATATGTAAATAGCCGTATATACATAAAAAAAAAAAATCCCTAAAACAGGATTATATAAAAAAAAGAAAAAGTGTCTAATGTTTCAAATCGTATGCTTTAAATTTATTTTTTTTTTTTTGATATGGCAGAGGCACAAACAACAATTGTTTAACTGTTATAAATCAATTTAAAGTTATTTTTTAATCGCATAGTTGAAAATTTAATGAATAAACGGACGTCTTTACTCAACGGGAGACAGACAATTATGAAAAAGACATGATATAAATATGAATACGTGTTCTCCACCCTAAACATTAATATGAACATAGATAATTAAATTCCTTTATTCTGTTGGCGTTCTCGCACATATAATATCAAAGTTAATATCTAATGTGGACACTATGTAACGAAACAAGCTTCAGTTTTATTTTCTTTTCTCAAAAGCAGCATAAGTTAACAATTAAATTTTTAATTCATATAAATTCACGTTAACCATAAAACAACCTAATGACATAGCTAAAAATACCATTAACCCTAAAATAGCCTAACGAAATAGCTTTAAATACTGATGACCTTAAAACAAGCTAACGAAATAATATTAAAATACTGTTATCTAATAACACTAACCGTATGAATCCGGTTGTCAACCCTGATTTTAAGAAATCTTTGTTACGAAACATTTTAGCTTTGGAGGAATCCTGCCCTAATATTCAATAGAAATATAACACGAATAAATGAGTAATGAGACTTTTTAGATTTTTATAAATTTCCTACAATTTGCAAAGGATTTTCGTGGAGCAAAACAACGAAATATTTTGTAAAAAGAAAAAGAGAAGAAAATGACGAAAGTCGTATATAAAATCTGTATGAAAATGCGCCAAATTTTAAAAGTTCATTTTGCGGACAAAAATTTACCATGCATCGAAAAATAAAGTATGCCATTGAAATCAGCGTGTCCGAAATATACAGAATTGATAGTAAAAACGTAATTATTTTTGTTAATGTCATGTCTTGTTTATTTTGTTTTCAAAATTTTCTGTTTTTAAACTTCTTCAGAACTGTTCCGTAAATCTAAATATATCACATTCGAATTTCTGATATTCTAAAGGCTGGCAATATCGCGATATTTTTCCACAAAGATTTTATAAATAACCAATACAAATTTTTGTTTATTAATACTTACTTTAAAAGTTGAAACCGTTCAAATTGACTAGCTCCTCAATTTCAGAAAGTGATTATTAATAAAATTAACTAACCTTTACGTAATTCATCAAAGCATAACTAGTTTCCGCATTATCCTGTGTCTCTATAAATAGTAACTTATAACGCAACAATGTATCCACAATACCTTGATCATACCAGGAGGCCACTACGGACTCTAAATACAAATATGAAGTAAAAAAACAAACAATGCCATCGGGCACAGTTTTGGCCGTCTCTACCAACAACTGACCATAGTTTCGAATTACGGCTGTGTCGTCACGTGTTTCATATTTTGAAGATATCGCCACCTGATCATTACCTTTGGATACAATCTGTAACATAAAGAAAATATTAATATCTAAGGGAAACGGTCGTCAAAGTAAACATACCATTGGTAGCAAACATGGACGTGCTAAAGTCATTGTAAATGAACTCATTACTACTGGATCGAAATCTAGGATTTTCGGGTACATATCCATAGGCGATAGGGTACCCGATGTTATGACAACCGTTTGAAATCTTTGAAAGACTGGTGCCATAGCTATAGACGAATCTAAACAACTAAAATGTAATATAGGATTGGCCACAGTTGGTGTTTTATCATCGAATGGTTCTATGATAATGGTAAAGCCTTTGGTGTATGTACTAACCAAAGTAGCAAAATGGGTAATCTGCAAGAGAACACAAATGCAAAACATGTCTGTACCACGAATCTTAATAAACAATGGATATTTTAAAGTATACCCACCAGAGTTAAGGGACCATATTCAGTTAAATCGGTTATTTCTAAAGTTCTTAATAAACTGGCCAAACGTTCAGCACAAAATCTTAAAGGTTTACGTTCTATACATATTTTCGATGCTACATCTTTCAAAAAGCCAGCCGGAGATTCTTGAACTACATGATGGACCTTTAAACGTGTCTTTATGTATTCGACAAATCTACGTAAAAAACTTAAAAAGTGATCCGCATTACGTATATTTCCGGGAACAACCTCTGCAAAAGTATAAAATAAACTGCTTTAAAAGATCATTGTGATGGTCAAAATGTTAAATACCTTTTAAAATATCATTGGGTAATATGGGATTAGCCAAAACCATGTCGGTCTCTCTTTGTACACTGGCATCTTTTAAACCCTGCACCATGCGTTGGTATTCTTCATTTAAACGATTTGTATCTTCATCACGCGTTCTAAAAAGAGTTAAAATAAAAACCATATTAAATTAATTTAAAAATTTCTTATATAAAATTATATTTTTATATGCAAAATGCAAAATGCAGTGTAGGTGGTATTCAATACCTTTTCATGATAATGATAGTTGAGGCTACCACAGTTACATTTATTTATTTATTTATTTATTTATTCAACAGGTAATACAAGAAGCCTTCATGGCCAAAATAAAGTATTACAAAGTAAATACATTTTAAGCAAATAACTATGTCATATATTTACATCCTTATTTCTAAAAATATCACCTACATATTTATCTACATTTATACATGGTTCCCTACAACATCCTCTCTAATATTTATTTTATTTAAAATTCAATAATAGGAAATTAAATGGTCCTAGCTAGAGGTTTAGATACGTTAATAATTTTTTCTTTTAAATGCTAATAGAAGTCGAAAAGTATCGCAGTTCTAACGGCAAATAATTCCATTTTCTAGCTATTCTAATCAAAAGGAACGAGCAAAAATTTCATAACGGATAAAGGTTCATCAATCTGTAAAATTCTAGTGGAAGGTAGAAAGTTAAAGTTATTACATAAATCAAATGGTACACCATATTTTAATACTTTGAAAAAACATAACAAAGAACGTAAAACAACATAATTATCAAATGTACAACCTAAAAAGTCAATTGCAGAATTAGTAACATGATCACGAAGTCGAAGGGTGTAAACAAACCTTAAAATTCTATTAAATATCCTTTCAAGTTTATCAAGATTACCACGTGGTGAACCTGCAAAAACTTCTATACCATAATTTATATTCGACATAAGAAGAGCATAAGCTACTCGACGTTTTATATGCCTTGGCATGTAATAGCTAAGAGAATACAGCCTTCTAAGTATAATAAAAACCTTACTAGAAATATGATTAATATGACGTTCAAAGGAAAGATATTGATCCAAATAAATGCCAAGGCATTTTAAATGATCAACAAATTGAATAGATTCACCCGATATAAAAATATTGGGATGTTGAATCTCATGATCGCTTAGAACAAATTGGATGGCTTTCGTTTTAGTTGGATTTACCAACAGGTTATTAGTTGACATCCAATTCGAAATTGTCTGCAAATGGTCATTTATAGTTGTCTCAAATAAATCAATAGAATCATTACTATGAAACAGCAGCTGGACATCGTCAGCGAAAACAAAAGATTTACAAATGTCATTAGACATAATTTCAATGCATTCATTAAAAAATATTATAAAAAGTAGGGGCCCCCAAAACCGAGCCTTGCGGCACCCCTGACGTAGCAGCACCAATACTAGAGGCAACATTCTTTAACGAAGTATATTGATACCGGTCATTTAGGTACGAAAATATAAGCCGGCAAGCAGTAGTAGAAAATTTAAACTTATCCCTTAACTTACAAAGCAAAAAATAATGATCAATACGATCGACCTTACTTAGGTCTAAAGAAACCATTATACAATGCTTACGTCCATTTAGGTACATTCTAACAGAATCTGTTAAAGAAAGCAACAATGAAGTGGTATTATAATTTCTACGGAAAGCGAATTGATTTGGATGCAACAGATTAGACTCATTAGTATAACATAAAATTTGGTCTTTAACCAAATTTTCGACAATTTTAGATATTGAAGGCAATATACTTATTGGTCTTAGGTTGTCAACATTAAGACTGGAATGAAAATTTTCAAATAGCGATTACGATTAAAGACAACTGTCTGTAAAAGTACTGAAACGACTTATAAAAAATATTAAAACGCCGTTATAAATTGGCATTTTGCGGACATAACAAAATGTAATTGACTAAATGTTAAAACAAATCCTGTGATATTAGAATACATGACTTTATTGGAATCGTAGTTTGAAAATTTCATATCGGTATTGAAATGTGCTACCACGTTATAATGATCAGGTAATGTTTGAAATATATATATTTTTCTCGAAATTTAATATTTTTTTTCTAAGTCTGAAAGGAAATGATTTTATAACTTGAGATAAGTTAGCAGGTCTAAATCTTAAAAGTTTAATTAAAAGATATTTAATAAAAAAATGTCAGTTTAAATTGTCTGCTTAAAATAATGAAAAAGAAAGATTATAAAAACATTTTTTTAAAAATAAAAAAAATAAAAAGAGATTCCCATCGAAATTTTGAACTAAAAACGGCATTTGCATAAATAGAATTTTATTGGCTGAAAAATATAAAAATGTTCCAGTAAATCAATGAAACTTTTCTTCACAAAATGGACGAACACTTCCTTTAAATTAATGAAAAGTTTCATTCATTTTATGCAATCAGTTCTTTATTGAGTGCATGAAATTATTAATAAATAAAATTATATTTTTTACACAGTTTTATGAAAACTTGCATTAAAATAGACAAATTCCATTAATATCATGCAGATACATCTACCTGGGTACATTGTAAATCGACCTGTAGTAACCTAATTATAATGGTTGCAAAGTGAGCCAGATTGTAATATACTTTTAATACGCCAGCGGAAACTTATAAATAGTATGCGCTGTCTCTTATAGTTATTTTATACAAATCCTACACCTAAAAAAATCCATGAGTTATATCTACGAAAAGCGACGTACATTGTACGAAATTGGTGTTTATGTAAATTATACGAATATGTACGAAAATCTTTCGTATAAATACATTTTATGTTTTAGGAAATATTTAAAAAATTGTAAATCTCAAAATGTTAAATATTCAATTCAAATATTAAATATTCAAACGTTCTTGTATTTTACGAGAAAAGTAGCTACAAAAGTCATTTTTGTAAAAAGTTGCATTGATTTTTTTCGGTGTACAGAACAGAGATTTTTTGATTCTTTTTATATCCGTACTATGGTTAAGGGAATTTTTTTTATAACATTCTTACTACAATACAACTTATGCAATACTTACTCCTGAACTAATTTTTGTAAATTATTCAAAGCATTCGTACTCCGTTCCACTGTGCGACGATTGATTTTAACACTCATTGAATCGATACAAACATTATCAATATTGTGAGCTTCGTCAAAGACAATACAAGATTCACGCACCATCTCCTTCGAAACAACTTCGGCAATTTTTGGATCCAACAAATAGTGGTAACTGTAAACCACAATGTTGGCCTGGGCAATCTGTAAATAAACCCAAAATGTACATGAAACTTTAAAAATTTCTATGATAAATTTCTTACAGCATGTCTAGCCAAGAAGTAAGGACACCAATTACGCATACGTCCATATTCCTTTAGATCATCTAAACTATAAACACCAACGGGCAACATTGACTCTTTGCCTTCCAAGTTGAAACCTTCAAAATATTGACCTAATGCAAAGATAATAGAAATATGTATTGCCTGTCGCCTGTATTGCCTGCCGCCAAGAGCAACCACTTACATATTGGTGTGTCGGTATCATGATCATGCCTTTCTCGCACATAACTGGCCGTTAATCCATAACATTTGCCATCAACTGATTTGCCTTCTCTTTCCTTACTGACTTCCGGATGTATGCACATATTTTTACGAGAACTTAAAACCAAGCCTATTAGACCCGGTGGCAGTGGTGCATTCTTGTCATAGTATACCATCAGATTCTGCAGCTCGGCGATAACTTTTTCTATTTCGGGCACTGTACGGGAACAATATATTAACTTGCGTACTGTCTCAGGGTGTTCCACCATGTATGCCACTATAAGCGAAAGTAATGTACCCGTCTTTCCAGTACCGGAAGGCATTTCCAAAAGACAATGACCTTTGGCATCCAAAGTACGTTTGAGTTCCAACATATAGGCATATTGTTCGGGATAAATATATTCATAGGGAAAATAAACTAACAAACCGTCCACACTGATTCTAATGGGAACACCAAAACAAAAATATAAATTTGCCCAAAGTTTTTAAAATGAACTAGATATTATTTTTTTTTTTATTTATTTGTTTCAATAACTAGCCCAAAGGCAATAATCGGTTACAAAAAGAAAAAAAAGCAATTAGCTCGTAGTTTTTGTTATAAAAATACTCACTTCATGTTTTTATAATTTTAAATAGAAAAATGTTTGTCACAAAATTGTTTGTTTTTCCACAGATGTCAACATTAAGTAATAAAAAGCGCGCAAAAGGAAAAAGCTTTAAAGTATATCCATTTTGTATGATATGCAACAATTCTCCGGGTTGGTGGCGAAATTTAGCGTTTAAATATGGCATTTGACAAAACACGTGTTTAAAAGTCAAGTTCACAGCTAAATGCAAAATACGTATTAAGCTCTTTATATTCCAACAGTTCTTTATTCTTTTCCACCTTTTTTGACAAAACACGTATTTTGCAATCTTGTGTAAATTGCGTATAAAGACTCGTTCACACTTATAAGGCATTCAAACTAATTTGCAAAACACGTGTTTTTCCAAAACGAATGGAAAATACTAAAGAGCTGATGGAATAGAATAAAGAGCTTAAATACGTGTTATGATATCTTGTGTAAATATGGCTTTAAGTACAAAACACGTGTTTTGCTAAAACACACATTTATTTATTTATTTAAGCCCATTCCAACAGTCATTTATTCTTTTTCACTCTCTAGTGTGAATGCCGTATAATACTGCGTTCACACTGTGTTTAGTAGCAAAACTAATTATGTTATTTATTCTATTACAAAAGTTCTTTATTACTTTACACTCGTTTTGCCTAAGCCCTTGTTTAGGATTTAGGTAGTGAGTTTTAGTCGATTGACAAAGTTTTCATTTTCTAGCGATTTTTTTCTAAAGCTGGATTTACATTTACCTTCGATATCCAGTTTAAATTTCGATCATATGAAAGTGTTTAAAATGATACACGAACTAGATTTAAAAATCTAATTTAAACTAGATTTCGAGGTTATGTAAATGCAACTTAACAATTTTTTTGTTTTACTAATTGACATTTAAGTTGCGTTTACATAGGCTCGAATTCCAGTTTAAACTAGATTTCGAAATTTATTACATAATAGGCCATTCACGAACTAGATATTTAAATCTCTCGTGTATACCCTGTATTCTATTACCATATAATGTAATTTGTGACACTAATAAATAACAAAAACGAGGCGCTTTAAGTGCGCAATGATATTACTAGTGTATATATTGCTCAATTTTTCGATATTGTTCTTTAATCTATTATCATATTTTGTAATAGAATAAATAACAGAAACGGTAAATTGTGCAAGTGTTGGGTACTATCAGTTATGTCGTTCATATTTATGATATTTTAATGTACCCCTACACTATGCAATCACAGAACTCAATATTATTGTGCAACTTATTAGAAGGTTGTACAATATATTTAAAAGAATTCAAAAGGTTTCGATTCTTATTACGCAAATAATAAATGTGAAAAATATTTGATAATGCCACATTGTGCCATTTTTATATCCCTCCAGAACAGAACAAAGCAGTGATGCCATATTTTTTACCTTTATACACTAAAATATCAAAATCTAGTTGTAACTAGATTTCGGGCGACATGTAAATGTGAAGTAATTTTTTGTTAAATATATCTTGACCAACACTATTTTTGTGACTACTATAAAATACAACTCTTAAGTGTCAGTTTCGCAACTACATGGCATTGAGCAGAGATGTAAGCCGTGTCGTAATGGCGTCGCCTATAGCCGCAAAATGTTTTCAGATCGGCGTACTAAACACTATTGAAAATTAAAATTCAATTTAAGAAATTTAAAAAAAAAATCCACTCTTTTGGTCTGTTTGTATTTGCCAGACGGCACAGCCGCCACATGCCGGCTTTTTTTTATTATCTATTCAAACCATATTTATTATCACTGGCTTCAGATTGAAAAAGCCACCCGGTGGCGGCTAAGCGACTGACAGCCGGAGGCTAGCATCTCTGTTGTGGAGTTTTTTTTTTGGTGATACACGAATAAAAATCCGTTCTAATTTTTTTATAAAAATTTTCACAATATAATATGATATTAATAATAATGTTAACAAATTTTTGAAATTTATTGTATGAGTTTACAAAAACTTAAAAAAATATGCCAGTTTAAATAAACGAAAAGAAATGTGTGACTGCAAAAATGTAGAAAAATGTCAAAGCAACGAAGGCTCAGCAACAACAACAAAGCCTTATTTTAAATAAAAAGAAAATTACAGAGAAATGAAATAAAAAAAACAGGAAGTTTATAAAAGATAAAACTAGATAACAAACAAAAGTATTAAAGAAAGAACAATCTTAATAAAAATTTAAATAAATGGGCGTTCATTGGTAATTAAAAAAATGTGAATTAAAGAGAAATCACGTCATAATTGTCCATAAAAAGGAGACTGTGTGTGTAATCTTTTTTTCTCAACACTTTTTTAATGCTTTATTAAAACTATAATTTTAGATGAATTTTATTCAAATTATAAATCGTATTAATGTTTAGGCAAGCTAAAACATGAAGAAATTGCAAAAACAACTTACTATTAATGTTTTTTTTTTATAGTTTACATGTGTGTAAGTGCGTCTGCCAATTCCATTGGGTTTAGTTTTGTTTTTCTTCATCTTCTACAACAAACATCCTTTTAACATTCTTCAATTATTGAAAAATTATTTGCAACAATAGCAAAATGAATATCGATGAAGATCAGCAGGCCTTATTAAAGCGAGCAGCAGAAGAGCGAGAATTGATATTTAATCGTTATAGTTTGGGTTTAGATCCCACCAATCAAGTGGATCCCTGGGAAAATCCCACTTATGAAATTTATCATATTACAGACAAGTAAGTATAAAAGATTGAGGCCCTATGCTCCTTATAGCAACGAAAGGAATATAAATAAGTATAAAATATAGGTATATATGATAAGTGTACATTGTTAATTTGTTTTCCATTTATTTATGTTGACTAACTAAAGGGCCTCTTTATGATAATATTCATCACATAAATGTTACTACTTAAGCTTCCCAGCAAAAAGATTGGTATTGTCATCTCATTACTGTTTACATTACCAATTATATAATATCATTAACATCTGCATTATTTTGAAATGTAAAATGTTGCTTTCTTAACGACCCATTGCACAGTGGGGAAAATTGGATTTTCTTTTGAGAAAATTTTGCCTACAGCCCACAGTTTTAAACGAATTTCGAAAAAATTGAAATCTGAAAAATAATTGACTAAATTTCAGATCGAAATCTCATGGGCAATTTTTATTTTATTTTTATTCTTCATTTTGTAATTTGAAAGAATATTGGTCAGTTAATAAATTACAATACGCCACTCCCTTAAGATAACCTTAAATTAGAATTAAAAAAAAAATCCTGATAACAAGTTTTTAATTAATAAAAAATAAGTGTTTTCGGAAGTTTTTTAAAAAACGGTTTAGCTCTAGGGCTAGAGCCGAAATATTTTAGGAATCACCATAAAATAAGCTTTCTATACAAAGCATGGGGGAAGCAATTAAAAAAATATAAATCAAATGCCTCGCAATGCCCTAATAAACGAAAAGTAAGTGGTTTCTTAACGCCCAAATGATAACACAGTTCCACGGTGGTGCCAATGCATACACAAAAAAAAATCAAGTACCAAAACCCAAGAACCAAAAAATCTTGTATTTTTCCTTATATTATAAATAAAAATTAATTTGACTCTTAAATCTTTAAAAAAAAAACGGGAAAAACTAAAGAATGTTCAGCAAAATATGAGCTGGGAAAGCAATATTTTCAGGCGTTGGCAAAGCGTCCGAACCCCCCCAAAAAAAAACCGTAAACATTTAAGCAAAACAAAGAAATCAGCATTTTTAACCGTTGACAAAGCGTTTGTGTTTTGTGCTACATTGCTTATTTTTTTTGTAAAATCACTGTTTACAAATACTTTGCAAGTGTTTTGCTTGTATTACCACCCTGTGTTTAATTATTTTTGCAATGCTTTTTACAAATTATCGCATATAATTCCCTTGTCTTTGCTATTTTATTGCTACTATATTTAAAAAATGCTTTGCCAACGCTTTGCTTTTTGACTGGGCAGTTTCTTACTATAACTTTTTGTATAAATAATAAGTTTTTGGTATACGTCATATGAGATAGCACTTAATTTAAGGGTTTTTTTTACTTGCAGATATGGTTTTATGCATGATTCCCGCCTCCCAGATATCCGCGACTCACAAGAAGTTCAGCGCACTAAAATTGAATTGGAACGCGATAAGAAGTGGATGAAAATGCTGGCTTCGTGGAATCCCCATCATGAGAAATTACGCAAACGCGTATTTAAAGGTATACCAGATCGTATGCGTTGGCCAGCATGGAAAAAACTACTAAATGTTGAAGGATCCATGGAAATACATCGTGATGTTTACCAACGTATGTTAGATATATCTCGCAAATATTCAACAGAAGTACGTCAAATAGATTCCGATGTTAATCGGCAATTTCGAGATAATCTGGCATTTCGTGAACGATACAGTGTTAAACAGGTATCACTGTTTAATGTTTTAAATGCGTACAGTGTGTACAACCCGGAATTGGGCTATTGTCAGGGTATGGCATGTGTAGCGGGTGTTTTACTATTGTATATGCAAGAGGAAGAAGCATTTTGGGCTCTCAACGCATTAATTGTAAATGAAAGGTATGCCATGCATGGTTTATTTATAGAAGGCTTTCCCAAATTGACACGTTTTCTGGAACATCATGATCGTATAATGCTGAAAATAATGCCAAAATTACATAAACATTTTATGAAACATAATGTTGATGCAATACTATATTCTATCAAATGGTTCTTTGTGGTCTTCGTAGAACGGGTAAATAATGCGTTCCTTTTTGTTTAAATGGATTTAAGTATAGTTCACTAATTCTTTATGTCGTCTATTAGATTCCATTCAGTTTAAGTTTACGTGTCTGGGACATTTTTCTGTTAGAGGGCGATCGCGTTATTACTGCTATGGCTATTACAATATTATACCTGCACAAATCGGAACTATTGCGTCTTAAAGATATGGATACTATTTTGGAATATTTGCAAGTTAAATTGCATAAAAATTTCGGCTACAACGACGACTTTGCCATCGAGGCCTTAGAGCGTGTTATGAAAAAGCTAAAAGAACACAAACTAGATACTCCGCCACCAGCTAAAGTGAATGAATTCCCAACAAAGCCGTTAGGTCAATTTGTAGAAGCTGATATTGAGAAAAAAATTGGTCGCAGAAGATCCGAATATACTGATACCGAAAAACAAGTCATTAATGATGTGATATTAAGGTAAATATTGATATTCAATCAAAACTCTAATTGTTTAGAAAAACATGTTTAAACAAGTGTTTTTCTCTGTTGTGTTTTAGACAAGAGCAAAACGCCATCGAAGTACAATCAACTGTATCGTATGAGACTTCTGAATGTGCTACGGGTAAGTTAAACAAACAATTTTTATTTAGCACAATCGTTGACAATATTAATGTTTAATGTTGTCCAAAAACAAAGAAAAATTCCTATCAAAGTAATGAACTTTATAAATATTTAGTATATTTATTTAAATTAATCCATATCCATCCATTAACTTGCAAATATATTTTTAATTAAACGATTGCAAGTTGATGATGTTAGCAATGGCTATGCAATGCTTTCACCAAACACCTTGTGTCTGCAAACAGGAATCATGCCGTTTTTAAGGAAAAACCAAAGTTAAATTAAAAAAAAAAAAAAATTCTCAAATTATAACATTATAAAAAGTAAATTTTTCAATTTAAAGTCGCGAAAAAATATTTATTTTCCTATTTGCAGCCACAAGTTATATATTTTTTCTAAGTACGTGAGAGTATTGCAATGTCTTTATATTCTAAACTCTTTGAATTTTCTATTGCTTTTTGAATTCATAACATAAATTGTAGCAGTCATAATAGGGACTCAATCAAACCCATCTCATGTTTTTACTGGTTTCTACTTTAATTGTTTTTTTTTTTTTTGAACAAGTTCTTTGTCTGTTTGTATATAAAATAAAGATAAAGGTTAGTTATACCTAAATGATTTGCGTCTATACTAGATTGATTTGGTTGAGGTCCTAATAAAATAACCCATACATTTTATCATACTCAAAATATTATATTATTTCGTGTTTATTAATTGTATTTTACTCATATTTTACTTCCTAACTATCCCAAATACCGAGTATAAATGTTGGTACGGCAAAATATTTACACGCAGAAAAAAACTGGGGGAATATTATCACAGTTCTTAGTAATTATACAACTATGTATATAAGTTTCATATTAGTTTTACAAAGTTCTGGTAACATAAATACAAATTTTTGTAAAATATATACAAACCTAGTGAAATATTTCTAAAAAAAATCATATATTTTACAAGAAATTTGAAAAACTAACTTGAAACTTATGTAGTTGTATAATTACTAATCACTTTGATGACATTCCCCCAGTTATTTCTGCGTGTATAATTAAAAAAATCAAAAACATACATAAATCGCCAGTTAAAACGTTCGAAGACGGTTTTATTGCAAATTATTTTTTATATTGCTAAATAACCTGGCTTTATGCCTTCCAATAAAATAAAAAAAGTTTTCAAACACGGTTCTGCACTTTTTGCATACCCTAAAGAATTACACAGGGCAAAAATATTTGAAAATTAAATTGCATGAAAATGTCGGCAACAACGACAACTTTGCCACCGATTCCTTTGAGCGTGTTATGAAAAAATGAAAATGAAAAAGCTAAAAGAACTAGATATTCCGCCACCAGCTAAAGTGAATGAATTTCCAACAAAGCCGATAGTTCAATTTGTAGAAGCTGATATTGAGAAAAAAAAAAATGGCCGTAGAAGATCCCAATATACTGATACCGAAAAACTAGTCGTAATAAGGTGATATTATTTAGTTTAAAGGAAATTCCCGATATTAGGTATTCAATAAAGTCCCGGCTATTGAGTCTTGCACTAACACTACTCATTTGTTAACTACCACCGAAAATATTTTTCATTGTTGGAGCTAGACAACACAAATACAAACAAAAGAAAGGTTTATTTTATATTTTAATATACAATAGGCCTTCAAGGCCAAAGACCAATTACATAATTTCAAAGATTCAATTTAAATGAAACATATATACATACTATGTAATCCTTCAATTATGATACAAAAAAAAATTGTAAAAATCACATTTCTGAGAATGGTTCAGCTGGCTCAACTCTACTGAAGATGAAGATCGTTGTAGAATAGCACGTTTTGAATTTTTTCATCAATGGGTCAAAGGATATTTTTGGGGTCTTGAGTTTAAATACCCATATCTCAAAATGCGCATTTCGGAATTGTTCTTTTTTTTTGTAGTTGAAAACAGATTTGTTGGTGTCAAAAAATGTTGAAAAAGGAATAAATTTATATGGAATCGATTTTCAGAAGCCCGTCCCTCGATTACCACAAATGAAAGAAACTTTATTCTAAGGATACTTGAATATTATTTAGTAATTTAGCACTTTATTATTTTCCGAGAAGTCCTAATTGATTTATGAATTTTCACATACATAGTATATGTCTTATCCATAAGATCGTACCATTTCATTGAAAACTTGTTGATTTTGTTTAGATATTTTGTTTCATTCTGATCTTAAGCGTCAGACAAAAAAACTTACATGCATTTACATGAACATAATTAAATTAGTTTAACGTTTTTGGTGTTGGTCCTAAGTCATAATAACTGATTTAAGAGGTTTTATTGTGTAATCGCTTGTTTCGTCATAATCTTATTTTGTAAATATGTTTACCAGCTCTCATAATTATTTAGTTAAATCGCTCTATCCGAAATATAGATAGAGATACATGTATAAATTTTAATTTTTTTTTTTTTGTTTTTATTATTCTTTGATTTCTGTATGCATGTGTGTGTGTTTATATTGCCCAAATAAAAGGCGATGCATATTCCATGAAAACGTATCAAAGTATCACTAGTTTAGCAACATCACCAGCAATTAGCAGTAATTCATTATACAGTAATGGATTTTTTGTTACCCTAACACCACCGCCACCAGTGCCAAGTAACAACAATAATTATGATAGTAATATAAATTCCACTCCCTGCACCTCTACAACAACAACAACGGCGATTACAACCAATAACTCGGCTATGACACCTATATTAAATCGAAAATTTACTGCAACAACGACGACATTTACTAGTTTCGAAAATAGTGATGATTTCTCACAGCATCATCATCTAGAAAGTGATCCATTTTTTGATTATATGAATCCTCATAGTTCTCCTAACATTGATAAACAAAAAAATAACGATCATAATGATATTAATATTTTAACGAACAATTATGATCAAAAATTACTAAACTATAATAATAAACAAACTGAGTTTGATGATGATGATGAACTAAGCGTAGAAAATACTCGTCTGTAATGTGAATCTTTTTATTAAAAAAAAAAAACATTCATTAGTTCGTTTAAATTGTACTAAAACATTAGTAAAAAATCTTGTATAATTTTTAATATTTTGTATTTCAATTGTTTGTTCTGCTAACGTAATCCAAGCAAGGTTGGCATTCAATACTTTTTCATAATAACGACAATTGGCTACCACAATTATGTGCATCAAGACCGAAATGAAAATTTACAAAAAGTGATACCATTAAGGACAAGTTTGTTCTCGTATAACCGGTCTTATTTTGATATTTTACCGGTTTAATTTTGAAATATCTTGAACCAAAGTTAAAATAACGCTAAAATTCCGAAACACCGATTTATAAAGGTATTTTGTAGATTTAATAAAACTTAATGGCTAAAATTTCGAAATAAGAAACATACCACTATTGTAGTCGTAGTTTTAAAATTTTAATATCAGTATTGAGTTGGGCGTAGTAGCCAACTCCTGTTATAATGAAGAGGTAGTGTTTGCCACGCATGATAGATACCAAGTTATCGTCTCACTACAACCATGAAGACAAATGTGACGAAATTAAAAAAAATAATAGATTATATACATATGTGTATTAATCAAAAATTTAAAAACTTCAAGTCTGTGACGAAAAGAAAATGCTCATTTTTCTTAAAATTTTAAAATTATTATCAATTTTTAGTGCATTTAAATAAATTTACAATATTGTCAATATTGACATAATTATGCTCAAATAAAAAGTAATTTTGTCTACTTTTCTAGTGCAAAAATAAACAAATTTAGAATAATTTTTAAAAAATTTCTAGAATGGGATAAAATGTCATATATAGTAACAATAAAATTGCAATATCTAAAAAATATTGATATCAAATTTTCGCCAAAATTAATAAAACATGACATGTCGCAAGACATATTTCAATTAAAGAAGTTTAAGAAAAATTTTCAAAAATCAAAACCTTTGATTCTTACCACATACTTTTTAGACATAATGCATCGATAATCACAACATTAATCTAAACAAGTCGAAAGTTGGAAAAAATACCGCTCTAAGGTACATTCTATCAACTAACCAGACGTTATCAGAACAAAACAAACAAAGTAGCGATAGAGTTATGTAAAACGCATACATTTACATAACACAAGTTATGAATTTTCATTTATTTTGCATTTTGTATAATTAAGAATTGTATTTTATATGTTTTTTTTTTTTTTTATAAGACTTATATTTATTAAAATATGTAAAATTAAATTTATTTTTCACCATTAATTTTGAATCTTATTTAGTTAATTTTGTTTTGTTTTTGCTATTACTCGCCACTATTTAAGGAGAACATAATCGATACTACGATTCAAATATTAATTTAAGAAAAGCTACTGAATTCTAAAGCTTATTTTTTTTTTAATAATTATGTTTGAACATTAGTGTCCTTAAAATATATGTATTTATGCCTTCCAAATTCATAGTAACTAAATAAATTAAATTTCTAAATTTCCCTAGTACTGCAGACAATATCAATTGTTATGTAAACTAACATTCCTTCTTCGTAATTCCTTTATATCTAATCTACCCTTTAATAAAATTTTATTAAAATTGTACTAAATTGTATTTCAAATGATATTATGTAATTTAAAATTTATTAGATTTTTTTTTCTTTATTTTTTTTTTTACTTCCGTGTAGTACATATTTATAATAATATTTAGTTCTACTTATTTATTTAATAAATTTTATTTAGAAAAAAATATTGATTTTGCATTTAATTTTATTTCATTTGTATATTATAATAGTCATTACAAATGTCTAGTAGGTACACAGTAGTTCACAGTTCATTAAATAAAGTCAAAAGATTGCGGATTAAATTTTACGATATATTAAATTAATAAAATTTTTTTAGGTGACCTCGTATCTGACTGATGATTGTTGTGCGGCGTTAGGTCTAAGAAATTTATAACTTTGTTTTTTTTTTTCATTTTATTATACAATTCAATAAGTGATTTCAAGTATCTAAGATATAAACTAACAAAATTTATTAAATTTGAAGATAAAACTACCGACATTCACACTAGACAACAAAACACTTGTTTTGCCAAATCACGAATTTAAGATCTTTATTCTATTTCAACGGTTCTTAATTCTTTTCCACTCGTTTTGGCAAAACATGTATTTTGCAATATAATCTGAATCTCTGTTCTTTGTCCTCAGTATTTTACTAATGTTGCAACGTTTTCAAAGAATTGTTAGTCTTAAAAATTTTAGCCTAAAATTAAAAGTTTTTTCCGTTTTCTTTGCTATTTCGTTCATTATTTTTTCCTTGACAATTTTTCTTTCCATTTTCCTGTGTATTGTGTTTATACTCTAAACAAGAAAGTTTAAACTTTGTTGCAACAGGTATACTCTTAGGCCGAGTTTTTTTCGGATTTCAGCTAATCTCGGTTTAGTTAAACAAAGAATTTTGTCTGCAATATCCAAGCTTATTAACAAAAAATTGCCGGAACCACTTCATTTTGTTTAGAATTTTTGCCTTTATTATAACGCAATATAATAAACCACATTTAAGAAGCGGTATTCTATTTAAAAACTTCGTTAATCTAAGTTTAAAGATAATCTACATACCAAAAAATCGGCCTTATAGTTTGGCATTAAATACATTGAAAGAAAATTGATAATTTCTAATAAGAACAAAGAACACCTGTACAGAAAATAAAGAATGACCGAAAACGACCACTTTTTAAAATTTTTAGCTCATACAACTTTCGAGTTCAGCCCATGAGGTGGGGCGTTACTCTTTATGGTAAATCATGTACTAGTTATCGGTAAAATTGATTATTTGTTACTTAAAAAACTGAGAAGGAAAAACTTTTACCAACCTATTTTTAACATTAGCTCTGTTTGATTATCTCATATTTTACAAGAAACGTAACTTAATGGGTATATTTGATTTGTCAGTTCAATTAAAATAATAAATTCAATAATTCACTGTATTTAGATTTCACTAACATCATTTATTCTTTCACCATTTTCAAACACTTATACTACATGACACATCATAATTTTAAATATAACTCAATTCAGAAAATTGTTTAATGATTCAAATATTGGCTTTTCTTTTTTTTTTTTTGTGCTGATAAATTTTGTTACAATACAAAAAATTTACCTAATTGGACATTTCATATCGAATAATGAAAAATAACCAACCATCCAACTAAAAAAAAAATTAAACAACATCCTTAACATCCTACAACAAACCACTATAACAAAAATTATCAAAATTGGCACGTTTTCTGAAATCATAAAAATGACTTAATTCACTAAATAGTAACTTTAACTGTACCCGAGGATAATCATTCAATAAGAAGTTCGCTTGCAGGTACATCAATGGCCTCACATGGTTCATCGGAAACATTTTCGTTGGAAGACAATAAGTACGCAGATTTTTTTAATAAAGATAATTCCCCAAAAAAACTAATTAAAAACTAACTAATTAACATATCTCAAAATTTTTTTAGTATACACTTGAAAACAGCGAATGCTTTACAACAAACACCGCAACGTGAAATTTTAATGGGGACCTGACGTCTACATTCTACGCCGCCATTACACAATTCTGTAAAGCCTTGTTATTCTTCACCGCTAACGACGGCAACAACATCTTTCGAAACATCATCATCCGTAGCAGGGGTTGGGTCATTGTCTAATATGTTGGCGGCGTCCTCTTTAAATACCTTAAATAGTTCAAAAACAAGTCCACAACACACTGTTTCCTTAAAGCAAGTTGATATAAAATTTGAAGCTGCCACACCTACAATACCCAACGCAACACCAGTCAAGTCTTCGCCTGTTCCAACAGCAACAACACCATAAACACCTTCATTCTCTGTACGCCTTAAGCTATTGGTTAAACTTTAGTTTGTATTTAGTTATCGGTGTAAAAACCATACATATTAGTTTTAAGTTTGGTGTATTTAATTTTTTTTTTTTACTTGATTTATTATAAACGTAATAATTTATAAAAAAAAAAAACAATGCAAATCGAAATGAATATTTTTACAATTAAAAACGGCACATTTGATTTAAAATTGTTAGCCAATAGAACATGACCTAACGACCCATGAGTACTCATGGACATATTAATGGGACACTTCATGCCGTTTTTTGATTATCTGCAAATGTTGTCTTTAGATAAATACAACAACAGCGACATACTTATTCAAAATAAATAATTTAATTTCTTGGCAATATAATTATTTCCTTCGAGGTAAATAATAAATCGCGAATATTTTATTTAGTTATTGCAATGACAAATAAGTTTTGCATTTGATATATTGCTTTCAGTGGTACCTAAGATAAAATAATCACACATTTTTTTGTTTAACGTAGTGTCTGCATATTTATTTTCTACTAGTGTGTATTAAAAATTAAAACGATAAAACAGTAAAATATTGTGTCACAGCCTATCGCTGCAAAATTCATTAACTTCGATTTTATATGTGTAGACTTCAAGTTTAGAAAATTTGCTTTGCAATCAATTAAATACTCTCAGAGAGGGCGGAAATTTAATTAGGAAAACCTTTGAAAAAAGAAAAGGGAAATTTAGCTTGATTTTTTTTTTTATCATTGGAGATTCCGTTATCAAAACTTTGTAATCTTCACAAATTGTTGATGAGGTTGAGATTACGACCGTATCTGTCTGTATTCATATTCTCAGTCTATGGTTAAGCATAAAACCTTGACTTTGCTTTCATCAATATACATAGTTTTACCATGTAGTTTTTGTTCTTTGAAAGCACTAAAAAAAGTATATTTTTTCGACATATAGTTTGTTTTTAAAACTAAAAAAAAATATATACTAAAACCTCATACTGCAATAAAAAATTAGAGATTTTACATCTTGAAAATTATAAACATTCAGAATTAAGCTATCCCTATGGGATTAGGGCTGAATTTCAGTTTATGGGGGACACCCCTAGAAAAAAAAATCTGAATATGCCATCCCCTTCAGAATGTTCCCAGGAGTACGAAAATCATAATGAATAAGGGGGCTCACGCCCCCTATGGGCGTGGCAGTCGAAAAACGACCTACGTAGACAATATGGGTATCAAATGAAAGCTAATGTCTTCACGATTCCAAAATAGCCATAGTTGCCAGATCGGGCGGTTTTTTGCAGCCGATACGGCCATTTTTGTTAAATAGGGGCGGGGGTGAAAAACGACCCATGCCACCTACTTAGGCAATATTGGTATCAAATGAAAGGAAATGTCTTCACGATTCCAAAAATACCCGTAGTTGCCAGATCGTCCAGAATTTGAGGAAGATATGTTAATTTTTATAAAATGGGGGAAGGACTTTTTTTTGTTTATTTCTTTTTAGCTCGGCCAGAGGCCGAGCACTCGAGATCCCCGCCGTCTAGAATTAAGACATACTGGAGTTAAAAACCCCTAAGCCCGGCCGTAGGCCGGTCACGCAGAAAAACTTTACTAAGCGAAGCCAGTATAACAAATTTTCATTAACCAATCAGAAGCTTTCAAGAGTTTTCCTCGTTTCTTAATCCCTGGGTAACGCTAACAATAGTAATCTTTTCGCACAAAATGCTCATTTTTGTTTGATTTTAACAAAATATAAGCAAAAAAAAAGGAAAAAAAAAATTTCCCCCACCCCAAATTTTGCCAAAATGGCCATATCGGCTACAAAAATCGCCCGATCTGGCAACTACGGCTATTTTTGGAATCGTGAAGACATTAGCTTTCATTTGATACCCATATTGTCTACGTAGGTGGGCCGGGTCGTTTTTCGACTGCCACGCCCATAAGGGGCGTGAGCCCCCTTATTCATTATGATTTTCGCACTCCAGGGGTCATTTAAGGGGGCGTGGCATTTTTTTTTTTTTTTTTTCCAGGGGTGTCCCCCATAAACTGAAATTTTGCCAATCAATTTACAATAAAATAGGTTTAAAATATTAAAAAATATATATGTATGTACATTAGAGCGACTCAAAAAAAAGTGATTTTGTTACCCCTCTGAAAATAAAGCTTGATATGTTTTATGATGATTCCCAAAATTTTTTGGTTCTAGCGTTGACCATCCATGAGCTGGACCATTTTTAAAAAGGTCTTTTTTTCAGTTTTTCGATTTTTTTTGTACTTTGCTCCAAGACGACATAAATTAAATTTGGTATCATCGAAAAGAGGATTTGAAGCAGCATCCAATGGTATATAAAACTTGACCACTTGCGACCTACTAATTGAAATATTTAACTAAATACATATTTTCGTTTCGGGTTTTCACACAAATTCTACCTATTTGGAAATAATGTTCTGCTTTTCAAATTTAATCTGTTTTAAAATAAATGTTATTTTTTTTTTGTAATTATTCACAAAACGCGAAAATCGCGATATATTATAACTTTTTTTAATATAGACAATATGGGTAACAAATTTTTTAATTTTTCAATTATAATAATTTGGTGATAAGCATAAGATCTGTTTTCAAATCTAGGATGCTGTGAGATATATTTAAGTTTTCAATTATTAATTTTTTAGTTAAAAGCATATTAATCTATTAATGACAGGTGCACCATTAATTTATAATATTAGAAAAGCAGAACATTAATTCCAAATACGTAGAATTTGTATGAAAATCCGAAACGAAAATATGTATTTAATTAAATATTTAAATTAGTAGGTCGCAAGTGGTCAAGTTTTATATACCATTAGATGCTGATTCAAAATTTCTTTTCCATGATACCAAATTTTATTTATGTCGTCTTGGAGCAAATTACATAAAAAAATCGAAAAACTGAAAAAAATACCTTTTTTAAAAATGGTCCAGCTCACGGATGGTCAACACTAGAACCAAAATATTTTGGGAATCATCATAAACATATCAAGCTTTATTTTCAGAGGGGTAACAAAATCACTTTTTTCTCTTCCATACAAGTTGAGTCGCTCTAATATACACACATATAATCTAATTCACTTTTATAATTTTGGGAAAAAAAAGTGGCAGTCTGAAGTATAGCACAGCGGTACAAAAAATAGTACATTTTGTAAGAAAAATGTTTTCGAACGTTTTTAAAATGTTTGCTTTTAAAATTTTTAAATGGAATATATTTTGAAATAATTTATATTAACGAAAAAATATATTTAAACGTTTGGAAACATTCACTTTTAAAGTCAAAAGAAAGGTATTGAGTTCGAATCAGCAAAAAAATAAAATGTATAAAGCTTGATAGACACCATATCTACTATTTCCACCCATATCTACTATTTCCCTGAATTGATGATACGAAATGTAATTTCAAAAGAGAATTTACAATAATTTGTAAATTCTTATCACCAATACTGATAAATAGATATGGATGGACAGATATGGATAACGTGTAAATTGTCCCTAAAGTTGTTTTCTTTTTTTAACACAATATCTTTTTTCTAAAACTATTTTTTTTTGTTTTCCTGACGTTGGCAAGTGAGCTTCAACTACCAAATGGAGCAGTTTTCGTTGGATTTTTAAAAAACTGTCGCATTATACAAGATTATACAATTATAGAAACTGCAATAAATATAAAAACTACTATAATTTCAGTTAAAAACAACAACTGCAGATTACCACACAAATAACTGACAAACTTTGTTGAACGTATAATTACTGCAACCTTTGTTAGAATATAAATAAATGCAATGTATTATGTATAATAAAAATATGTAAATAAAATATGTGGATATGAAATTATTAAAGACGTCGATAGAATATATTGTCAGTTAGATGCAGTTAAAAAGACGACAAAGAAAGGTATTTATGTTTAAAAAAACTGAAAATTTAGTTATTTTTAACTATTAGAAAAACAAATACAAAATTCTGTACACAACTGAAAAAAAAATGTAAAATTCACTGCTTATTTACAGTTGTTGTAACGACTTTAAGGAATTTTTAATTTTCCTTAAAGGCGGAGTGGCAATCCCTGCTCGAATAAATCCGAATCGTTCTGGCGCATAGTCCGATTGGAAATGATTGGCTGTGTGTACAGATTATTCATCCGTATTCGCTTCAATTTCCCTTATCCCTTTTTTTACAGTAAATTTGGTATAAAAAAATAAATGTTTTTTACTTATCGGATTTTTTCGCTAAAATTGCCACAGTATAAATAATACCAAATCAATAAATAAATAAATAAATCTGAACAGGTTTAACGCCTTCAACAACTATTACGATATATAGTAAGGGTATGTTTGCTAATGTGGGTCTACATCTGTTTTTTTTTTTTTTTGGGCTATATCAAGAAAACTAAGTGGAATATTCCGAAATCAAATACATCAGCTTATAGGCCAACTGTGGGTATTTTTTGGCTATAAATCATTTTCATGTGGCAAGTAATATAAAAAAAGTTAAAGTTCGTTCTTCGATAATAAAAAGATAAATGTTAAACCAACAAGTTCAGCGTTTTATTCGTATGTATACATCATATTCTGCCATTTTGTCTTATAAAATGTTAATTAACAAAATTTAAATTATTTCCTTTTACTTTTAGCACTATTCTCAATAAGTTTACCTAAATCTTTTAACGATACATCACCAGTACCCCTAGGCAAAGGAGTAGGTTGGTTGGGTCCTGGTTTCCAGCCAACAAAATAAATTATTTGAAATGTAGCCGGTACACCATTGTCCTAAACAAAGTGTATTTTTTTTTTTTTTGTATAACAACGTATGAGTATAATTGTAATATTTTTAAACCTACCTTGCCGTACATTTCTTTGTATATGGCACTCGCAGCCATCATGGTATCCCTATTTAAATGGATGGGTCTATTGAAGGCTGCATTATTTTCTGCCATCCCCTTTAGATCCCACATAAGTTCAAACATAGTTGGATAACTTACAACAATTTCATCAGTATCTATGGTAAGCATGGTAAAACCAGCTCGATTTAACAAAGATCCAATATCGCGTATCTGAAAGTAAATTTTAAATTAATTTGTGAGTTTTGAAAGTTTAGTTCCATACTATTAATATTCCTATACTATTACGGTGGCTTGTCGCGCAACTAGGGTTTCCTTTCCCTGACTTTCTCATATGAAGGGAAAGCAGGATTTAATTTTCAATTTCCCGCAATGCCCAGAATTCCCGCTCAATAATAAAATAATTGAAATTTCCAATTAAGTCACAAAGATTTCACTTAAAATTCTCGTTTAAAGGATTAAACATTAAAAGTTAAATTGTTTTGTTTTTCTGCTTTTGATACTTATAGTTTTTGTCATACTTATTATAATTGTTTTGCATCAGTCCTGTAACACGCCACAGAATACAAAATAACCGATCCCTAACTTGTTCTTTGACCGGTTCCTTTCACACAGTGAAATTAGGCTAAGTTTAGTATTATATACCAATTAACTCATCCAAAAGTCTATTCTTAATTTAAGTTACCAATAACGATGTCAGATAAAAATTCTACTTTCTAAAAAAAGTATATTCATTAACATTACTACATAAAAATTTGCTGGGAATACCCGAAGCATTTATCGGGACTAAATAAGATCTTAATTTAACAATGTTTTTGTATCTCCAATATATTTTACCTGAGCAAACGGTGATATGTGTGCCGCTATACCACCTTTCCTTTCCAACTCTGCCAATTGTAAAGAAGATCTTAGTTCGTACAAGGTGTCACCGCCAAACAAGGATGCTATAAACACGCCATCTGCCTTAAGACTTTGCATGACCTTACTAAAACAACCTGGCAAATCATTAACCCAGTGAAGGCTCAAAGAGGATATAACCAGTTCCAACGAATTTTCCGGAAACTTTGACAAGACAAAATACTTAAAGAAACTTGATAAACAAACCTAAATAGTTTTAAATACCTACATCCCATAATTCTTCATCCAATTCCTTTTTTATAACTTTGAGACCTGGAGTGCCTTCGGCTTGAGAGAGCATAGTTGGACTCATATCACACAAGGTCAAGTGTTTTACACTTTCGGCCAAAATATGACGTGATAAAAAACCTCGGCTACAACCCAAATCTGCAGCAGTTTCAAATTCTCTTTTAATATCGAAAACTCTATCGGCCAAACGATAACCGACTTCTTCCTTTAAATAATCATACAATTCAACATCCTCACTGTAAAAACAAATAATAAAAATCATGTGTTATATCTATAGGTTGTTGAACATTTCTGCATTGAAGGCTAAAACCTTTTAAAACACTGGCAAATAATTGGCTTCAACCACTATACCAGCGTAGGCAAAACGTGTTTTCCCATTGATATCCAGCTAGAAATTGCCAACGGTTCAAAATTCAATGCACTGATAGAGCTTGGATTTTATAAAAATAATGCTTTGTTTAAAAAGGTTTCGAATTTGATCCGTTTCAGACATATATATGTATATATATATATATATTTTACTTTTTTATCTATTTTTTATATAAAATTTTTTTTTTTTTTTTCTTTTGTGGAAAATCTCTTTCAAGCCCTTTTTTTTTTGTTTTCCCTACGTTGGAAAGTTGCCAGTGCTTGCATAACCCGCTTCTCATGACAATCGGACTATGTGCCGGGACGATTCGGATTGATCATAGCACGGATTGCCACTCTGAATTTAAGGAAAATTATCTATTACTGTGATTTTTAAGATTAAAATTCTTTCAAGTCGTTATATGAACAACATGTATGTATGTACCGTATTGCTGCTCTTTCCCTTTGTAGTTTTTTAGCATTTCTATCGAATATATTTTGATACGATGTTTGGGTACTGGAGCTTCTTTGGTTAAAAATCATATGTGATGCATTGCGTTCATATGATTTAGTGTTTTGATGAAATAATCTTCTCAAATGTTTTCCATTTATTTTGAATAAATTATTAAACATTTTCATAGAGCTCGTCTCCTGTTTGAAGCCTTTTTACTTATTAATTATGTAGTATTAAATAAAAAACAAAAAATGATACATATGTTTGAGGTTATTAAACAGCAGCTGTTTATATTGACCAAATGCTCCACGGGAAGATAAGTTTGTGGGGAAGTAGCTTTAAAACAGCTGTGATTGTATTATTGCAAGTTAAACATTTATCTCCACTAGTTTAACAATATTTTCGAGTAATCATAATTGACAATACTTTCGAGTACCCATGTATAACAGCTGCTATTTGATTTAAAAACAAAACTTCTGTTAACCATGTATTGCTCAGAAACGCAAACAAAACCCTAGCATGTAAACAAATGCTTAAAAAAATTATGTCATGCCCAAAATTTTTACTGGGGCTGCCCATAACCCAACAATAAATTGCGTATAAACATAAATGATATAGATATTGTTTTAAAAAATTTCGCAAAAATCAACCAAGAGTCTGTACTTTGAAAATTTTAAATTTCTGTGCACGTTAAAACACTTAATGTTACAAATAAGTTTTCTAAAATTTGTATGTTTAATATTTGAGTTAAGAAAAAATTAAAATAGAAGTCTAACTCGCATTTTTTAATTGAAACAAAAGCGGATTCTTGGATCTCAATCGTTTTCTTTTTTTTATATTGATTAGAACCATTCATACCGAACACCTCAGATTCTTGACCACGTTTCTTTCAAAATTAATCTCTTAATGTACAGAAAAAACTTAAATCGAGATTCATTAAAATATTTCATTATTTATTTTTTTTTAATTTTCTATCCTTACATTTATAGAACAAAAGTTAAAAATCAGTCCAAATTTATTTTATTCTTTTAATATTTAACTACAAAATTAATAATATCAATAAAATTTATAGTAATTAAATGTGCTAAAATCCCAAAACTTATTTAACAAATTGTGAAAAGCAATCTGATGTAGGCGTGTCCCTATCCGGATTTCATTCCTGCCTAAGGAAATCTTCAGGGGACTTTGTTATTAGAATTTCTAGAGATATTTGTTATGTTAAATCACAAACTCAATGAGAATTTCTTGTCCTCGTCTAGGAGCGAGATTCAAAATTTAAAATATCAAAGAAAAACCAAAACAACAACAAAAAATTGTCACAATTGGCTTTGTCATCTTCCAAATACTACTCTGTTTTTTTGACAGATTTAGCAATGTAGTGACGTTTATTCAAGTAAATCAACAATAGAAAATCATATGTTTTCTATTAGTGTCAGTTACATTTAAATTTGCACAAGCACCTGCATATTTGTTATTTAAATTTATTTTCATCGGGATAAACATTAATTGCATTTATAGTAATTAAATGTGCTAAAATCCCAAAACTTATTTAACAAATTGTGAAAAGCAATCTGATGTAGGCGTGTCCCTATCCGGATTTCATTCCTGCCTAAGGAAATCTTCAGGGGACTTTGTTATTAGAATTTCTAGAGATATTTGTTATGGTCAATCACAAACTCAATGAGAATTTCTTGTCCTCGTCTAGGAGCAAATATGCAGGTGCTTGTGCAAATTTAAATGTAACTGACACTAATAGAAAACATATGATTTTCTATTGTTGATTTACTTGAATAAACGTCACTACATTGCTAAATCTGTCAAAAAAACAGAGTAGTATTTGGAAGATGACAAAGCCAATTGTGACAATTTTTTGTTGTTGTTTTGGTTTTTCTTTGATATTTTAAATTTTGAATCTCGCTCCTAGACGAGGACAAGAAATTCTCATTGAGTTTGTGATTTAACATAACAAATATCTCTAGAAATTCTAATAACAAAGTCCCCTGAAGATTTCCTTAGGCAGGAATGAAATCCGGATAGGGACACGCCTACATCAGATTGCTTTTCACAATTTGTTAAATAAGTTTTGGGATTTTAGCACATTTAATTACTATAAATGCAATTAATGTTTATCCCGATGAAAATAAATTTAAATAACAAATATGCAGGTGCTTGTGCAAATTTAAATGTAACTGACACTAATAGAAAACATATGATTTTCTATTGTTGATTTACTTGAATAAACGTCACTACATTGCTAAATCTGTCAAAAAAACAGAGTAGTATTTGGAAGATGACAAAGCCAATTGTGACAATTTTTTGTTGTTGTTTTGGTTTTTCTTTGATATTTTAAATTTTGAATCTCGCTCCTAGACGAGGACAAGAAATTCTCATTGAGTTTGTGATTTAACATAACAAATATCTCTAGAAATTCTAATAACAAAGTCCCCTGAAGATTTCCTTAGGCAGGAATGAAATCCGGATAGGGACACGCCTACATCAGATTGCTTTTCACAATTTGTTAAATAAGTTTTGGGATTTTAGCACATTTAATTACTATAAATGCAATTAATGTTTATCCCGATGAAAATAAATTTAAATAACAAATATGCAGGTGCTTGTGCAAATTTAAATGTAACTGACACTAATAGAAAACATATGATTTTCTATTGTTGATTTACTTGAATAAACGTCACTACATTGCTAAATCTGTCAAAAAAACAGAGTAGTATTTGGAAGATGACAAAGCCAATTGTGACAATTTTTTGTTGTTGTTTTGGTTTTTCTTTGATATTTTAAATTTTGAATCTCGCTCCTAGACGAGGACAAGAAATTCTCATTGAGTTTGTGATTTAACATAACAAATATCTCTAGAAATTCTAATAACAAAGTCCCCTGAAGATTTCCTTAGGCAGGAATGAAATCCGGATAGGGACACGCCTACATCAGATTGCTTTTCACAATTTGTTAAATAAGTTTTGGGATTTTAGCACATTTAATTACTATAAATGCAATTAATGTTTATCCCGATGAAAATAAATTTAAATAACAAATATGCAGGTGCTTGTGCAAATTTAAATGTAACTGACACTAATAGAAAACATATGATTTTCTATTGTTGATTTACTTGAATAAACGTCACTACATTGCTAAATCTGTCAAAAAAACAGAGTAGTATTTGGAAGATGACAAAGCCAATTGTGACAATTTTTTGTTGTTGTTTTGGTTTTTCTTTGATATTTTAAATTTTGAATCTCGCTCCTAGACGAGGACAAGAAATTCTCATTGAGTTTGTGATTTAACATAACAAATATCTCTAGAAATTCTAATAACAAAGTCCCCTGAAGATTTCCTTAGGCAGGAATGAAATCCGGATAGGGACACGCCTACATCAGATTGCTTTTCACAATTTGTTAAATAAGTTTTGGGATTTTAGCACATTTAATTACTATAAATGCAATTAATGTTTATCCCGATGAAAATAAATTTAAATAAAATGTTTGTTTGAAACCAATATTTTTTTTAATCTTTGGGCAAAGCTATTTCTGTATGCTTTGATATGCTCTAGACAAGTGTAGGTAAACCTTTTTCCTTGCTTTCCAAAAATAAACATTTTTTTGTTAAAATATGTCCGTGTACCAAAATTTTAGAAAAAAATTTTCTTTTTAACATGTCACCTTAGATTTAAAGATTTTTTCAAAAATAAAGATTTAAATTGAAATGATTGTTAAAAACAAATATTAGTCTTTTACCATACTCTTGTAAACAAAATAGTTTTAAGACTCTTTTTATAACTTTAATTAAATTATCACAATATTTTTCTGGTCACCTAATTGTTTTGCTGGGAATATGCCAGCACTGCATTAGATCCAATTCAACCGGATTAACCTGATATTGAATGCAGCTTTTTGGGGCTTTTATTGTAAGCAAACCCAAACAAAAAGCACTTGAGTTTTAATTAAACGATTAATCGCCAATTTTTTCGAATTCCCGTCAGAATAACCTGTTAATCAATTTTAGCGATTTTTTCGAATAATGCCTTAACCGGTTAACCGCCTGGGTCGAATAATTTGAAATACTAGTTAATTAATGCTAATAATTTTTTTCCTTTTTTTTATAATTATTATTATTTAAACTTTATTGTCGTTATTATTTAAATTATTCTTTTGTTATTATTTAAATTATTCTTCTTTTGTTATTATTTAAATTATTCTTCTTTTGTTATTATTTAAATTGTGTAGTTATTTGTTGACCATATATGGCCCATTGGGCTCGGTTCTGTTATTAAAGAATAAATAAGCAAATTAAATTTTAAAAAATGTCCATTTACTTAATTTTCTAACAATTTTATATGCTTCAAGAGTTACTTAATTTAGGTCCACTTTAAGGAAAATGTTCCCTAATGTGTACCTTTTGAGTTTTTGATACAAGAAATTTATCTATAGCCGAAAAATGCTCAAAGAGTTGGCCTATAAGCTGATGTATTTGGAAAAATTTCTTAAGTCTTCGTAAATCTTGCACAAAATTATTTAAATTTCGACCCACTTTAATATATATATAAATTTACATATATAAATTTACATATATAAATTTAAAAAGCATAATTATTGCTAAAGACTTTCTTTTTATAAAAGATACAAGATTTCACAATTCGAAATTGTGTAGGCTCACTTTATGGAACATTCCCTTACACATTTTGTTTATAAATTTTCAGACACGGAATTTCAAACTGTGCATTGGAGGCATATACATATGCGTCCTAATTAACCCAATGAAATCTGCTGGATAGAATTTAGTGAAAATATATTTATATAATAAGCAAAAGCGTAAAATATGAGAAAATGAATTCAAAATGGAGAAAAGTTTAAAGATATTCTTGTAAAATTTACAATGTAAATTGCCAAAAAGGCGAATAGTAAAAAACAACTTCCCGGTCGAACCGTTTCAAAATTCGGCATTGTAAAACATGATGTTTAATTAGTGCCTGAATAAATAATAAAAACTAATAAAACATAACAATTTAAAATTTATCCTTTGCGGAAAATTTTGCCAAAATTTTCTTTTTTTCATTTGCTGTGAATTAAATTAGAAAAAAATTATCAGATAATAAATTATATATTATATTACAAATAATCTCAAAAATCGAGGTGTCCATAAGAGGGCCAGTGGACGTTAATTAGACTACGATTATGCGTAAATGATACGTAAATGCGAGCTAACATACAATCGTTTCGTTTTATAAAAAAAAAAAAAAACAATTTATAAAACATAAAAAGAACAATTTCAATTTTGTATGAAGCCCTTTAAAAAATCTGTAAATACAAGGCCATTTTTTATTATTAACTCTTTTTTTAATACAAAAATCTTTACTTTAAGTTCCAAACATTTTATTTTTTTACCATTTTTAATTTTTCCGAACCCATTATAATAGCTTTATCTACTTCGGATATTTTACGTTTAGAGGCAAACGGATTTACAGAGTTCAAAGGTGTACGTATAATAGATTTCGTCTCATCCACAGTTTTTGATTGTTGAGAATCTAAATCAGAGTTGCTGAAATTTTCTTGAGATGTCTCCGACGTTGGAGTTGACAATAAGTGTTCATTTGCTGATTTCTTGAACAAAGATGACAAAGGTGAATTGTTGTAAGAAAATCGTTTTAAGAGTACATTTTTTTGATGAACCTAAATCCATACTCTTAGGTGCCAATTTAATAGAGTTTGTGGACGAACCATTTTGATAAGCTTTTAATAAAATTAAAGGCGATGCTGGTAGAGATTGCTCGGCCAATTGCTCTTCATTTTCGCGAGCTTGCTGTTCATCTTCTATTTGCGGCAACAGTTCAGAAAGTTTGTCCGATAAATGTATTCTGCCCAATTTTGTGGCATATTTTACAGCCAACATTAACAAATCTGTACATGCTATGGTTTCTATAAGTTCCTTGGCTCTCATTTCCATTTCGCTGCGACATGCTAAAGCAAACAGTTTAATTGCAGTCTCCTTAACCGTTTTTTCTGAGTTGTCCATGGACATAATTGTGGCGCGTAGCATGGAGTCTTCGAGTGCTGATTTTTCATTTTCCAAATCACATAGAGGCAGCTGTAATGGCAACTCCTGTATCATTGGTCGTGGCGTAGTCATGGGATATGAGGTACCCCGGCATAAAACAGCCTGAACAATTTGCGATCTTTCCGATAGGGAAATGACAAAGTAATTGTTAGAAACGATTGACGATTGTTTCATTGTATCACAAACTGGAAACCAACAGTTGGATTTAAAATTGAATAGTTGCACCAGGCCCATGGAATCGTTGAAAACAGGTGACCCACAATCAGAAAACCCTAGCCAAGCCAATTGTCGTTCGGGCGTCAGCGGCATAGTAATATTTTGACATTTGAGCCTTAAACCAGACGTTTGCAATAACATAGCCTGTATATGTTGTTGTCGTTCACTAGATGGCGCACTGTGGTAGCATATCAAAAGGCGATCTTCATAGCCAGCCATACAGACTACGGGACCGGGTATCGAAATGATTTCCCTTTGTGTTCCCATAACGGTGAAAATTCTTAAAAATTGCATATTGGATGCTACGGCCACCATTTTGGATGTGGCACAAATCGCCTCTACACTTTCGCAATCAGGTAACATAGCTGACCACTCCTTATTTCCCGATGCTGATAATGCTATGCACACCACTTTGGAGGAATTTTCAGCAGCCATTGCCAAAGCGGCCGAACTCAAACTAGCCAAATTGTGATTATTATAATTGGGAATATGCAACGAGTGATGTACACTGGCATCGTGAAATTCGACATCTATGGCGCCATCAGATCCATCAGAATGTAACGTTACAATACCTACTGTGTTCCATACCAAATACCGATGTTCCAAATGGCAGGACGTAGAACTCGGCTGAAATGTCAATTGCTGTTTGAACGATTTAACGAAAGCGGCCGCTGCCATCGAAGGACTAATAGAACGTTCTCGATTTGTCGAATCTTTAGTCTCTTCGTCATTTTGAAAATCTGCATTAGCATATGACATAACCTTACTTTTTAGCTTCTCTATAGATACGACACCGTCGTCATCGTCATCCTCATCGGCGGATTCATTTACAAATACATTTCCATTGGTTTTTAGATCATCTTCAGCGAATTCTATGTCTCCAAAGTCATTATCAATAATGTCGGCATCTCCTTCCATGGAGTCAAAATCGATTGTGGTGGCACCGTTTGAAAATAGAATGCCCAATTGTCCAGTAGCATCACAATATGCTAGCTCATCATTACTCTTAGTACTCCAGGACAAACATGTTATACCTTGACATTCACTAGATGGTGCCTCACATTTTTTAGACTGTCGGGTGGTAAAATCAAAAATGGAAATCTCTCCCTTATCCGTAGCAGCAGCTAAAAGTAAACCATCTTTTGAAAACTGACAACAGGTATATTCTCCTTTAATTTTTTCATCTGTTAGGGAAAACTGCATTTCCCAATTTGATGTATTTAAGACACACACTTCTCTATTTTTTACGTAAACTAAACTGTTGCCTGTCCGGGGTTCGAAACACGGGCTGCCAAAGCATTTAGCATTTTCAAAACTATTAGCTTTTGATAAGCCCATGATGGATTTGACTTCTATGCCTTCTTCCTGTAAATTCCATATTTTTAAAACACCTTCGCCACCAACAGAAGCTAAATATAAGGCCTCGGGATGGATATCCAATGCCAGCACTGGCCCCATGTGACCCTCCAAATCAAGAGGTTGTGACTCTCCCTCTTTCATTACCTTTATCTTAGTATCTTCCGAACCAGCTGCCACATATTCTCCACTCACCTTTAAGCATATGACAGGCGCAGTAAATCGCATTAATGTACCATCATTGTCCATATCCGGTAATGTATATGTCTGCACTGTATTACGATCGGTAGATGCCAACAACTTATCATCCTTCTGAGCTAAACATACTATAAATTCTCCCAAACAATTGGACGACGGATCATCATCGTCTATGCCTCGCCATTTACGAATGTCACCATCAGAGCCACAGGTTATTATAAATTCACCATTGTTTGTATATATTAAGCTTGTATATCCTGTAGTATGTGCATAACGCAAAGCACTTCGTTCATACATTATTTAATTAATTAATACACAATATATTTTTTGTTCTTTTTTTCACTTTTATTGCTGTATTATTTTTATTATTTTGGCGCTAAAAATTAGTTTGACGTTGAGCAAAAAAAAATATTCACTTGCAACAGGGTCGAATTTGAAAAGTAAGAAAGGCTGTATTACTCGCACGGATAAACCGGAACGGAACGTAATCAAAACAGGGCAACGAAAAAATGATTCAGAGTACGTACGTTCACAATAAACGCTATTATTGCACAAGTTCTCGTTTTTGTTCTTTATTCTATTGCCATATGTGCTAACAGATTAATGACCAAAATAGAAAAATTGTTTATGGGTACCTTAAAAGCGAAAAAATTTACAATACATTTTGTATGAAATGCTAAAATATAAAAATTGTACAATGTGACCAACACACTATAAAATATTTTTCACATTTTTTGGTTGCGCAATAAGAATCAAAGCCTTTTTGATTTTTTCCAATATATTGTATAACTTTCCAAAATGACATACACACTAGTAATATTTTGCACAATAGCAAAAGTTGCAAAAGAATATTGCGTGGTGTATGGGTCCATTTATTTTCAATTTTTTAAAATTTAAAAAAAATTATTTATTTGCAACGCAATAAGCCACTTGGGCCAAAGTACATTGTTTCAGATTTTTGTTTCGGCTACTTCTCCTTTATTTTAAATATTTAATTTGTTTATATTTAAATAAAGTTTTATTTAATACATATTTTATTTCACAGACTATTTTGTGTTTTATTTTTTTTTTTTGTCCCGATTAAAGTATTTTTATCTTTTAACACGTATGTTCAAGAAATTATCTATTATCTGTTATGTTCGTCCATATTTTATTTGTTACATTTTACCAGTAATGCTTGGTTAAAATATGTACACAAAATGCTAAAAGCATGCAATATAAGTTTGACATTTTAAAAAGATTTAACATAATAGAAACAGTTGTGTGAATAGATGAAAATGTTTTGCATAAGAGGCGAAAGGAAAATGCCGGCGTTAGCAAAAACGCTTGTCGACAGCGTCAACATATATTTGCGGCAACCTCTTAACGTCAATTTTGCCAATTTTGTGTCAGCGTTGCCAACAGAACTTATATAAAAACACAGAGTTGCACACAATTAGTAGTATAATACAGATTAATTTTGGAATAGACGTAGTGAGATTAAAGGCCGAATTAGTTTGTACGTTCTGTTCTGTTATAATTCAGCTGTTTTGTTTCTGTTCAATTGAAAGTCTGTATGTGTGATTAGTTTTCACTTTTTCGTTCTGTTCTGTTGCGGACAAATCTGTTGAAAATAGAATTCAACGTTAAGTGCGTATGTATTAGTTTGTTGTGAAATCTTTTTCTCAATATTTGAATGTTTTTGGTTGGATTTTCTTTTTCTTTTTAAAACAGCTGATTCCTTTCACAGAAAAAGTAATTACAAAACATTACCTACAGAACAGAACGGCAACATAAAATAACAACTAATGAGGCCTTAACTGTTAATCAAAATTTTTAGCTGCCTTTGTATATATGTGGCTTATTCAATCAATATTCACGTATTTTGCCAAAACACGTATTTTAGCTCTTTATTCCATTCCAACGATTCTTTATTCTTTTCCACACGTTTTGGCCAAACACTTGTTTTGCAATGCAGTCTGAATGCCGTATAAAAGATTAACTTAGTCAGTCGTAAAACTAACTTGAAACTTATGTAGTTGTATAATTACTAAGCACTTCAATAATATTCGCCAAGTTTTTTTTCTGCGTGTACTATTTTACACATTGTAGGAGTTAAGGCTCCATTAGTCCTGCCGTTCCGTGCCATAACGAATCAGGTGTTTTTCATGGTTTATGCTACGTAATTTTTTTAAAAACGCATTAGACATAAACCACAAACAAAACATCTGATTCGTTACGGCACGGAACGGCACGGAACGGCAAGACTAATTCCACCTTTAAGACTGAATTAGTTTGTGCGTTCCCTGACGAATTATTTGTTTTTGATGTATAAAAATGAGTGTGTGTGGTTAGTTTGTCTGTAATGTAACGTTGCGTGACAGACGAAACTGTCGTTTTTGATCTACTACATACGTTGAATTCCCTCTAGCAGGTAAAAAGCGCTATAATATCGGAAAAAAAGAGTCAAGTTAGCACCAGTGTTTGTTATACACATTTTGCTGCGGTGAAAAAAAGTTAAGGAGCTGAAAAATTAAAATTTCTTCAAAGATTAATTAAAAGTTATATTTAAAAATGCCCCGTGATTATGATCGTGATTATACAAGTGAAGATACCTCTGACTATAAACGTAAACGACGTAGTGATGAGAGTATCAAAAATGAACCAGGCCCCGATGGCGATGAAGCGCAGCAAACGGCTGTGCAGCATGATGCTCCACCATTGAATGAAAAAACTGCAGCCTACTTGGAAGAATGTGTACAGGAAAAGAAATTGCTTGATTCAAACAAGTTCAATGTATGTAAAAGACTTATGGACGATGGTAAGTCTGTCATATTTTCATACGCAACCGTTGAGACACTGTACTGAGCCACCATTTTGATTTTTCTTTATGTTTGTATACGTGTTTTTTTTTCTTTATAATATTGATTTCTGGGTGTGGATGTACAGAAATTGAACGTATCTTAATTAGTGGACGCATACCAAAGCCGGAAATTTATGCTAATGTTTACAATGAAAAACCCATACGTGTAGCCCAAAAGGTTCTCTTTCCTATTAAGGAATATCCGAAATTTAATTTTGTAGGTAAAATTATGGGCCCCAAGGGCAACACCTTACGACAATTACAAGAGGAGACATTTTGTAAGATGACGGTTTTAGGAAGAAATTCCATGAGAGACCATGCCAAAGAAGAAGAGCTGCGTAGCTCTGGCAATCCCAAATATGCCCACTTGAGCCGAGATCTTCATGTCGAGATTTCGACAGTGGCTCCTCCCTCCGAAGCATATCACCGTTTGGCATATGCATTGACAGAAATACGGAAGTTTATGATTCCGGATGCAAATGACAACATTCGCTTAGAGCAAATGCGTGAATTGGATGGCAAAGAACGTTTATATAAAAAATCACACTACGCTAAAGCGTATGGTGAACATGCAGCTACTTACGGCACCAGGTAAATAAATAAATATAGAGTAAGACTTAAGGGAAATAAATAAAAATCCAAAATCTGATTAGAACGCCACCACCGCCTCCACCTTTCGAGAAGTCAACTAAACCTAAAGTATATTCTATTTTGGAAAAGGCTCGTTATGTAATGGAAGATCCTAGCTATACAATGATTAAATCCCATAGGTATGGCCGCTAGAAAATCCTGCTTAATTTCAATACAAAACAAATTTGTTTTTCAGGTCACGAGATCATGATTTATACGATCATCATAGTGAATATGATCGTTATGGATCCCCACCACCGCCACCGACATCTTCTAAACATTCTAGTGCCCATCATGCTCCATATGAAAGTTCCTCATATGAGCGTGACTATAGACGTGATTACCACCCACACTCCTCTTCCTATGCCGCTGCCGCCTATGCAGGTAAGGTCAAGTTATTTTACAAAACAGGTTTTCTCTGTTACAGCTGAAATCCTACGAAAATAAACGCAACCTTTAAACGTGTCAATAAAAAACAAAAACAAATTAAAAAAAAAAAAAATCATTAAAAAAAACTGATTTGAATTGAGAATAAAACCGTTTAAACGAATACAATTAAACATAAATTTACTAAATACAAAAGCAAAGAATGAAGAATGTAATGCAAATCAATTAATAACGAATTTAAATAGAAACTTTTAAATTTATGTGTCAAACCCACCAAAAATTAAAAGAATTTACTAACAATTTTAAATACTTCCACCACAAAATCTATGAAACAAAATGAAAAGTAACTATAAAATAATAAAATGACAAACGCGTATGAAAACAACAACAATAAAAAATAAAAATAAATCCGTCCAAAAAAAACTAGCGTATTTAAATTCGTTAAATTGTGGTCACAAACGTTCTTACTTCTCGTTTATGTTAAAGAAATGGACAGAATAAAGAAAAACATATTATGTTACTAAAAAATTATCGTTCTTATCGGATGAAACGAATATACATATGTATATATATATCCGCTGATATAATCTTGCGGCACAATCTAAACTACACTCAAAAAAGTTTTGTCGATAGAATCTACTAAAAATGACGGTCCAAAATTTTAAAACAATACAAAAATGTAGTTATATTTAACTGTTACCAAATAACTAACAAACGCAGTAAAAATACTAAAAGAATTGGTAAACACTACTGTTTTCAACTGTTATTTTTTTACGTTGTTTTTAAAATTTGCTCTTGGAAATTATTTGTAAAATACCTAAATGATGTCTTGATATTGTGTTTTTCCAAAACTCGTATTTAAGCCCTTTTTCAACAGTTCCTTATTCTTTTCCACTCGTTTTGCCAAACTACGTGTTTTGTAATCAAGTATAAATGCTGTATTAGGTATAATTATTTGAGGAAGTTTTTTTTTTTTTTGTACGTGGAAGGATTAGTTTTGTTTATTTTTTAATTTGATGGCACATTAATAGGATCTTACACGATAAAAAACCATATGTATGCACGTCAAATAAGTTTGCCTGAAACACTTTTCTGCAAGGGGTGTAAAAGTTGCGGCAGTTTAGAAATTAAAAATAAATATTTTGAATTTTAAATTAATAAATAAAAAAAAATATTTTTGATGTTTGCATGGAAATTTACCCCATACTTTGTATTTTCTAAAAAGTCGGTCAAATTCTGAGGTATTTAGAAAAAAATATTTTTTTTGACTTAAAATTGGGTTTCGATATTTAAAAATTATTATTTTTTTTTTTTTAGATTATATTTCATTTGGTCCATAAAATCATTCATGGGTCATCAGCTTAACACTAAGAAATACGTTTGAAAATTACATAGTGAATAAAAATGCACGTGGAACCACAAATTATCAATTTTTAATTATGATTAGAACACAAGACGTACATATGTATGTATTTGCAAGCAAATTTTTTCCTTTTTAGTTATGAAGATTAAAAAAGAAACCTGTTTCGATCCAATGCCGTTTAAATCATCAAAATCCGATAAACCGTTTCTTAAATATAGCTAATTAAAGTAACATATGTACATATAAAATTTTGTTGGAGTTCGTTTTATCTTCTGACAAATTTTTAAACCATTTCATTTTACAAATTTTCTTTATAATACAGTTTTTGGTCTTAATGGCTTTTGTATTATTGTTGAATAAATAAATAAAAAAGTGTTTTTTTTACCCTCAAACCGGCCTAAGCTTTTTTGCAATGAAATTTATACCACTTATTCTGCACGAAAAATAAACAATCACCCCTATCGTGAATATTTTTTCCCTCGAATTGTTTTCCCTTTTCACTCAATTCCAATCGTTAATAAAAGTTCCCTCGAAATTTGTTCCCTTTGTCTAATCATTCACTCGTGAATAGCATAATACAATTTCAGGGGAAGTTCACGATACCAATTTTCACTTGAGGGGGAATGAAAATTGCATGGGAACAAACATTTCGATTTTTATTCACGATAGGGGTGAATATGTTCTTTTAAGAATTTTTTTTTTCGTTGCCTATTTTAGGAGATATGGGCCAAAATAGTTTTAGATTTAACTAATTCATAAAAATTAATAACTTTAGGCATAAATTATTTCTCTTACCACGATATAACTACAGTACAAAAATTACACTTTTTGTGCTTTTACTAAAGAATATATGGCGAATTTTGTTTTTCGAAAAAACGCGAAATTGAGCTAAAACGCACTTTAACTTAACATATAGCAATTAAACTTAAAGGCTTTGCTAATACTACTTAATATAATCTTTCTTCAAAATTTCATAAAAATCCGTCCATACGTTTTCAAGTTAAGGTGATGTCCTTTACTGGCATCCTTTTGGAATCATGTATGTCCTTGGATCAAAGTTAGAGTTTTTTTTAAAGTTTAAGCTTCAATCTTCCTTTCTGTTTAGTATCAACGGTTTCTGGTCAACATAAGTTTATTTTCAAAAGTTTTAAAAATTAGGTTCATTAAAAAATATTTTTTTTAATTTAAGAAAATTTTAACTTTAACCGTGCCATGCACACAAAAAATTACTTCAAAAAATATTTGTAGATTTAGTTTTATTCGAAATAACTTAAATTCCTAGTTGGCGCACTTATGGCCAATTCAAAATACCCAGCTTTGGAGGTGGGCTTCCGGTTAGAGGGTTTAAAAGTGTTTTTTTTTTGGAGTTTGAATTAACTTGTACAAAATTTTTATATTTGTTTATAAGTAAAAAAAATTTAGCTTTTTCGCTGTGATAACTTAATAATTTAAATCTGTCTTTTGACACATGTATAGTTAACATTACAACGGACGTTTCTACATCATAAAATCACAAATTTAGAAAATTACAGTTAACCGAACTATCCTCTGAGTAGCTCAATTGTCATTTAGTAACTTCAAAACTTTTCTGAGTGTAGTAAAATGTAATATATTTGGTTTTGTTTGGTCGCAGTATTCTGCTTGCTTACATCAATACTATTCTTTATTATATATTATTTGTTTTGTAGACACAAAAATTGTGTAAGACGAAGCGTTTCCAAACGATTGATTAAAAATAAGGGTTTTTCTTTTAAAGTTTTTTTGTACACGTTTTATAAAATGTAATATTTGTTTCTTTCTCATCCATTTTCAATTTAATTACCAAAAGTGTAATGAAATAATTCAATTAAAAATTAATTTAAACAAACAACAGAATATAATATTTAAAAAAAAAATGCTCTAAAAAATAATTAAACAAACTAAAAAACCAAAACACAACTCATCTTCTTCTAAAATAGCTAAAACAAGTAATGGCCGTTCTTCGTCGTCTGCATATCGGCCCTCAACTTCAACATCACATTCTTCATCACACTATGAGACTGGTGGATCTCGTTCCCGTGAAAGTGTTAGATATCGTTCAGCTCCCTATCCAAAAATACGTTAAAATAATACCAGAAAAAAAAACAAAAAAAAAAAACAGAAAAGCCAAGCAAATTGATATCATTAAATCAACTAGTAAGAAAACGACAACTAAATAACATTGTCTAAAGAAGAAGCTGCTGCAAATTATAAACTATTGGAAAATTTATTTAATTAATATAATAAAAATATTTAAAATATGTTTTAAATAAAAGACAAAACAAAAATTATTTTAAATCAAGCATTGTAAAATTTTGCAACAAAACAAAAAAAAAAAAATGGTAATAAAAACAAACAAAAATACATACCCAGGTGAAAATCGAATCATATATGAATAATATATCATAACATATGGATATACCTGATCATATATGTTAATATATAGTTCAATATATGATTATATAGGGTATCATATATGAATATATATCTTCGGATCCGAAAGCTCATATATGATTCGATTTTCAGCTGGGTTCTTTGTAATTTATAAACAGACATTAAGTTATTTGCAATAACCACCGTAGTACGATGATCGTACCAATACACACATAAATTTACAAGATGTTCACGATTTGGTTCATCTTTTATTAAAAATAACTACTTATTAAGTATGTGAACATTATATACAATAGATTCAGCATATGTGTAATATACAAAAATTAAAAAAAAATATTGTTCACTAAACTGCCCTAGGTGGTCAACATATAATAAGAAAAATATCGGTCGTAGACACACCTCATAGTATACCAATCGACTTGAAAATATGTAATTTGATACATATACCAACGGGTTTGTCCCTATAAACGTCGCAACGAAATCGTATTTTTTAAATTCAAATTTTTGTAATTTGAATGCTCAGTGACTAATTGAATTATTAGCCACTCTAAAAAAATATAAGACTATGTTTTTCGTTGCATACTTTGGGCGATATAGTGCGAAATAAGTTTAGAGTGAGATGTAAATTAACCCGAAACACCCTGGAATTTTTTTTGTTGAATTTTGAAAATATATTTTACATATCGTCACCTAAAATCCAAAAGACCATAACTAACAAAAAAAAATTCAAAACTAACTTTTTGATTAATTACGATGTAGTTAAACGAAATACACCTTAACGAAAATCAAAGGCCGTAACTGCAATTTCAATATATTCATTAACCAAAAAAAATCGCGTAGTGCTGTTTTTAAATTTATAGAATGATTTATATTGTTTTTGGTTTAAAAATTTTCATTTAATTTTATTTTCTGGAAATAAATTAATTTAATCGTATTTTCTCGAAAGTTTCTAAATAGTTAAAATGAGTTTTATTTAAAAAATACTTACAATAAATAGATAAAAATACATAAGTCGAATAAAAACTTTTTTAATTACTGCTGAACAGCAGTATTTTTTATCTTAAACTTTTGTTTTATTTTTTGAATAAATTTTTGTATGGTAGTTACGGCCTTTTGGTTTCAGAAAAATCAAGTACAAAAGGCCGTCAATACAACACTTAAAAACTACTATTTTCCGGTGCATTTTTTTCTCAGAATCAATCAAATCTGTCTGCTTCTTAAGCATAGTTCTAAAATTTGGATACTAAGCTTTTTGTAGTTTTTTATTTATAATGTTTAGTAGTTACGGCCTTTTGGATTTTATGTGACGATATGCTTTAGTAATGATCCGTTTTTGATCCTGCTTTCAGGACAGGCAGAATGCTCTGTTACCATATGGTAATTATTATATATAAGAAAATAAATATTTTTTTTCAAGAAAACTTATCAAATTAATATTTATATATAAATTAATGTGAATTATGTTTAAAAAAGCAAAACTAAATGATTTTTATATGTGGAATTTTAATCAAAATTTATTCTGATTTCGTATAGTAAAAAAGCTGATTTAAATACAAAAAATTACCACATCAGTAAAGAAAAATTGTCACAAAATACAGTATTTGGACCTCTAAGTAGTAAATAGTTCTGTTTACAAATATTCTTAGATAATTTGGAACCAGTTTGCTAGATAACACATAAAATTTCAACATTTTTTAAATGTTGTGTGCACTGATGAAAGATTTACATTTTTTTTTTTATGAATCCTTAACCAGTCCCATATTCCGCTTTAGTTACCATATGGTAACACCGCCGTTAAAAAAGTACAACAACAAATATTGTATTTTCAAATAAAAAACACTTCGTTTCAATATTTGTAATAAATACAATACATTTACTTTTAAAGTATTTTTTTTTTTGCATTTTAAAAAATTGACTAAGTTTGAGGTTATGTGTAGCTTGTATAATCAATGAACTATTGTTCTAAAAATTATTTTAGTGGAAATTTAATTTATAAAACCCGTGTTCATTTGTAACGGTATTTTAATTACATTCAGCACAGGCAACCCAAACGCACATGCATGTTTTGTGTTATCATATGATAGCTACAGGGTGTTATGGGTTAAGCGAAACGTACCTTGACTTCAATATATATTGCTAAAACTTAAACTCATTGCTGCTACATAATACCAATTCGTTTTTTCGTTTTCAAAAATGATTAAAATCGGTTACTTAGAAAAATGTTCATCCAAACAACTTCGAATAAATGTGCTAAACCTAAACAAAATTTTGCAAGAATACTGAATCGGATTGCACTATCGTAATCAGCATGTCACAGCATGTTAGAATCAGTCGTTTGCCCAGGTACTTTTGACATTGTTATATAAAAATAAAAATGGTGGAATAAATATAACTTCTAATTATATAAAAACATATAACTTTATATATTATAATGTAATTTTATCTTGGATTTTTTTTTTCGAAGTCCCATTCATATTAATACCTAAATATATATTGAGTTATATTACCATTGATATGACATAAAATATACAGATGCTGTCATTAAAATAGTGCTTTAACCATTGTTTGATGTTGTGTCATATATCCATATTATAGCCGTTTTAGATCATTTGATTTTTATATTGTCAAAAATTCTCAAATCTGTATTTTGAGAGTGTATTTTATTTAGTAAATACAAACTACGATGGTATACAATAACTTCGATTTTATCTTTACTTCATTAAATTTAATCGGTCATTAATATAGTAGTATATTTTTGGAAAAATTTAAAAAAAAGAGCATGTCATTTTATACCAAAGGCAGTGTTGCCGCCAAAAAAACAAAAAAATACACAGTCGTACTGCAAATGTTATCCAAAAACATAGGATATTACACAAAAACATGACATTTTTTTGCTAATAATTTCAATATAATCGTTTTTAATATAAAAATTCATCCGAAAAATAAAATTTTTTTACCAATTTAAAAATCACAATCATAATCACAATCTTGGCACACAGGAAAAAATATATTACATCGAGTTTGACAAATAATTTCGCAAAAGTAACAGCGTTAAAAACGGCTAGTCGCGTAATTATGTCGCATTTTTCGTTAAAAATTTTAATAGACTTGATTAAAGTTTATTTGAGTTCTTAAATGAATAACTATAGATTATGATAAACTTGCACTTGTGTGCTTATTTAAGCATTTTGTCTTATCAGTTTTATCTCTTGGGTATAAAAACAAAATATGTTTTGATGTTTTCTTAGCATTTAGTAATAAAAAAGAAAATCCTACGATTTTATTTTAGATTATTCGCCTTTATAGATACTTTTTTAAAAGATTATTATAATCACTACTTTTGTATGACCATTTTGAAAAAAAATGCAATTAAAAGAATAGAGGGCCGATGAAAAATAATTTGCAGTGCAAATAAATACCAAATTACTATATTCGCGGATATAACATTTGTTTTGATAATAGATTTTTCAGCTTTTTTAAATTTATTATGGGCACTACTATTTTTATGACCGCAACTGTATATTATTTAACATGTAATGGTTTAATACAAATGTTATGTATAATACTATATACATATATATGCCTATACAAAATTGCAGGCTTCTGAGGAAAAAATTATAATTTTTTGAACAAAGTTTAAATGAGAAATGTTTTTAATTTGTAACAATTTATATATAATTGCAAAATATTTGTTACACATTTTTTTTTTGACAATACTTTTCTTCCTTTAATTCGTTTCAAAAAAAAAAAAAACATTTTCATATCAAACTTTTTTTTATGTGGCTTGATAGAGAGGGAAAAGAATTTCGCACGGCGAAAATACAGCTTTTTTTTATAAAAATAAATTTAAAAAATATATTTGTTATAAATCACCAAAACATTTGTTTTAATTTTCAAAAGGAAAAAAATATTTGAATTTTATTCACAGAACAGTGAAAGTTCGGAATGTTTCACTTTAAAACTCACAAAACTACAAAACTCGGAACAGCACCGTAAATTATAACAATTTTATTGTTAATCTCAAATTATTAAGATGCCACTGTAAAATAAATAAAAGATAATATGTATGAAACTAACTCGAATATCTAATAAAGTTCTAAAAATAATGTTGTAACAAAACGTATAATCTATTCTAACCGAATTCTAAAACTTATTTTCATTAAACAAATAAAATAAAAAACAAAGAGAGTTAATTAACAAAATATTTATATTCTGTACAATATTAAAAAAAAAATAAAAATAAAAATAAATTAATTCTAGACACTAAAATATGAAATCCAAAATATCAAATTAAAAAAGCAAACAAAATGTTTGTTTAAGTAGTATTTATATATCAACAACATAAACAAAAACCCCAAATATAATTCAACATGAAACAAAACCAAACAGCATGCATATTGGTGGACCATTGTCCTTAATTGTGACTACTACACAGCAGCTGCTTTTATTTATCATCCAGGCAGTTCTCCCTGCTACTGTTTCAGGGAAAACGTGTAAGTATAAACCCTACTAATGTATATGATTATATTTATAATATAGGTAATATATACGTAAAAAAAAAACATATTCTCACATCATGTAATATTTGATAAATACAAACCAATAAACTATAATTAAGAATAAAATTAATTTTTAATTTAATTTGGGGAGAGGTAAAAAGTTGTAAATAAATTTAAAACCATTTTTTTTTCAGCCAAAACAGAAGTTATCATTGGATTCTGTTTTTCGATTAAAAAACCTTAAGAGTCGAATTTTCTTTTCACGAAAATGTACAATGTACATTTCATCTCTTTAATACTTTATATAGAAGTAAGGGATATATTTTCTTATTTTATAAATTTTCTTAAAGAATTCAAAGTTTTAGACTTTTTTAAATGTTTTACGCATTACTTTCACACATCGGTTATGATTGGCGGGTCAAATTTATTCAATTTTAAAATCATTAAAAAACATACCATAAATATTTTGTAGTTCATTTTTTCTTTTATAATTACTAATTTAGGACACCTTTAACCCTTTGCTGCATAGTGTTACATATATGTAACGAATAATTCGAACCTAGGTAACACCTTGTCAGACGCGGATCCAGGGGGAGGGAAAATGGGACATTTCCTTCCCCAAAATAAAAATTTTCAACACAAAAATAAAAAACATATTAAAAAAGTTTATTAAGAATACTTCAATTTCCCTCCCGAAAACCTTTTCCTGGATCCGCGCTTGCAGCTTGTGTATGAATCTAGTTGTTTTTTTTTTCTCAATTATTATTTGACAATAACTAAATTTTAATATTTAATGGCAAGCTATCTGAACTAACGTCCAATTTGGAAATAAATGATTTTTTATGGGGGAAAAGCAATTTTTCAGTCGTCCATAAATGCGAAAAGTTGTTTTGTGTTGTTAAAATTAATAAAAGTGTAGACAAAGTAAATAATTATATATATGTATATATATATATATATATATGTTTATATATATATATATGTGTGTTCTTAATTGTAAAAATATATTCATTTGTTTTAAAGTTCTTTAAGTATTAACTTTTTTTAATTTCGATTAGTTACAGAAATGTAACAACAAAGTACACACAAAAAAATCTTTGCCAAGTAACTAGGATCGTTTCAACTAATAATTTTAAGTTTTGTTATTTAGTAAGTAGTTGGGAAAATCCGTAATTTTTCGGTATTTATATATCCCGAGATTTTCATGTTTTTAATTGCTTATTTTATTACTTTTTGTGTATATGACACACCCTGTTAAAATACGAAAACAAAAAATAAATTAAACAAAATGTTTATTTACCTTTCAAAAGGTTTAATTAGTTTGGAAGTAGAAGTAGAAAAGTAAAGCAGCATTCCTGTAATGAATAAAGAGTATAAAAATAGTTTGCTTTTATCTTTTTCTTGTAGATAGAGTTAAATGTTAAGTATAGAATTGGAAAATTTATATTTTCTGCAGAATTATTTACGATTTTACTTAACAGTTTCAATTTATCGAAAAACGACAAAAAAAATGTCTATAGATAAGCTTCTTTACTATACGAACAGGCTAATGAAGCCTTACTATTTAAAAATTAAAATTCTATCTTTATAATATTTCACATAAGTAATTAAAAAATCTAATTTGAATCCATTTAAATATTTAACATGTAATGAATTTCCTTTTAAAGAAAAATTGGAATCACTTATTAAAATTCCGAAATGACCTAATTAAAATCATAAATTCTAAGAATTATTGTCTGTTTTTTAAAACTATTATTAAATTTATTTTTTATATCGTTAACTAACTAAAACACGTCATAGATCCGCTGGACATTTTGCTACCTCGATTGGAAATATTTGCAAACAAAGTTGAAACTTTGACAGAATATAAATTCTAGACGGCTAAAGGTAATAAAAATTTATTTAATTATTTTAATTTTGTATAAAATTAAGTGTGTTCGATTACTTTCCCAGTAAAAATTACAGAGAGTAAGACATATTTACAAAAAAGTAAACGAACGGAAAATTTGTAAGAATTGGTAAAATATATAAAACAGCTGATTTTAAATACCAAATATTAAAAAAAATCAACTGGTCGTTATGGAAAAGATAAAAGTTAATTAAAATAGTCGACCAGAAATGATAAGAATGTTTTGTAATTTCTTCCATAGTTAATTCTTTAATATTTTGCACTTTAAATCCATAAACAATTAAAATTTAATTTAATATTTGTTTTTGTTTACTAAAAATACAAGCATATTTTTTCAATCATATGTTTTTTTCTTACAAATTCTTACTGGCAAAATTTATCCGGTAAAAACTTGTAAGTTTTTTGTTAACAACCTGTCACTTTACTCTCTCTTCTTACTATTTTTTACTGAGTATTTGTGTTAACGAACACCTTCCAGTAAAAACTTTTACAAATTTGTATTATGAGCAAATATTTATTCAAAAATATATAAAATTTAATTTTTTTTTTAAATTAACCGATTTTTGAAAAAATATTTTGTTTTTACCATTTTTTAAAAATGGCATATGGCAACCCTGTCATAATATTTTTGGATTTTAATAAAAACTAACCATTATTTATGGTTTAAGTGAAAACGGAATAAATTTTGGAATATTTTACACTTTGTGAATTTGAAAAATATATAGTCCGATCGGTTATTTTTAAAAATTATACACTATTGATAACCTCATTTTTAGCAGAGAAATCCATTTTCATATGGTTTCATCAACATAATAATCAAAAATATATAAGATTAGGTTTTTCTAACTATATTTTAGAAAAGGTCCCATCAAAAAATTTTATGTTTGGCTTCAATTATTAAAAGTTATGATAAATAGGGATGTTGTTTGTGTCTTAGCCATACAAAAAAAAATGTAGAGCATACGATACGAACATTAGATACTTATTTTTTTCTCCTCTATAATCCTGTTTCAGGTATTTTTTTATGTATATACTGTTATTTACATATAATATAAGAACTTTTGTAAATATTAATATGAATTTGTACAATGTATTAATTAGGCCGAAGTGCATGGCCTAATAAGCCACTTGCATTGCAAATAAATTAAATTAAAATGTAAAATTATTTTTTTAACTAATTATTTGGCAACTCTGGACGACAACTTTCCACAGGTTCTTTTATCCAAGATTTTTAATTATCTTTATCAGTTAAAAAATAAAATCGTTTAAAAATACTAGATTGAAAACGGAACACTTGGTTAATAATAAGTTAATAGTGGTTTGTTTGTTTTTCATATTTCAAATTATAGTTAAATCAATTATATCTCATAATACAATTGATATCTTATTTATATAGAATTTTAAATTCAGTACACACTCTAGAGCCGCCATGTTCCACCATGGGTCCACCTCTAACCGGGTGTGACTTCACCACGCATGGTCGGTCTTGATCCTTGAATTAAGCTAAGGCATTATCGATAGATTTGCTGTATTCGCATTCAAGGACCCTGTGGCTCACACTCACTAACCACCAGTGAGCAGACACCACTGCAACGCCTCCTAACCCTTTTGAATACTTGTATTGTTTTTAATAGCTTCAATTGAATATAAAGGTAACCATATACTACGCAATATTCTTGTACAGCTTTACCTATTGTGCAAAATATTACAAGTATGTTTTATATTGGAAAATATCAAAAAGATTTTTGATTCTTATTGCGAACATGATCACATTGTGCAATTTTTATATACCTCCACAACAGAACAAAAGTATTGTACATCTTATTGCACTGTGTAGGGCAAAATGACAATACTGGCAATCATATTGCAAAGTGTATGGGTACCTTAAGACAGTTTATAGAGATTATGTATTAATAAACGAATACTACATCCATTTGCAAAATATGTTCGGAAATACGTAATATTAAAACGTCATAGCACCATCCAAAAACATAAGACTATCGACAGCTTCCATTGCTGAATCAACATCACGTTTTTGAATCGTTTTTCTTTTTGGCTTCCACCGTAAACGTATAAGATTCCCGGGCCAGTGATTCTATAAATAATTCAGTAGCGCGTGTGACCAAAAAAAACCGCTTCATTTGAAGCTAGTTGCAAATCCGGATCCAACTTCATGATGTTACGAATACGTGTCAATGGTAATTGAAATAATTTGGACTCATTAACGGTTGTGGCTCTTTTGTGTGCTAAAAACAAAAACATGTCAGTAGTGTCGGCATGTAATTACGATTATAATTTACAGTCATCGTTTCCTAAGTTATTTGTTCCTTCAGTTTTTTGTGGGTTGGTGACTTCATTATTTTGATCATCTTCCTCATTTGCATCGTCTTGTTCTATATTGTTCAAGGATTCTTTGACATACTCTTGTTCCAATTCAGAAATGATTTCCTCCGAAAAGTCCTCTTCAAATAGGTTATCGCTGGACATAATTTACTTCTTATAATAAATATACTAATCTATAATTTTGTTCGCCAAACAAACCAAATTGCACGCAAAACAAAAAAAAAAGTTCACTGTTGCCAACTTTTTTTTCTACAAATATCGCTGCATCAATTTGAAAAATTGCTAGAAAATGGCTAAATTATAAAGTACAGCCGCGTTCACACTAGATTGCAAAACATGTATTTAAGCTCTATTCCAAAACTTATTTATTCTTTTTCACTCGTTTTGGCAAAACACGTATTTTGCAATCCAGTGTGAATGCCGTATTAAGTCATTTTATCCCGCTGAATGCGTTTAAAAATCGCGGGATTTGATAGGTAAATTGGCAACAGTGTCTATCACACGTGTTTTGCCTTCTGTTTGCACAATACGTATCACAGGCTAACTAGACTGACACGAAAATTTTAAGCCTAGCTAATTTTCCAAGCATATTAGCAATGACAACATACCTAAACAAGAGCGGAAAGTTTTTTAACGCCTAGCGTTAACGCCAAGATATATTTATAAAGGTAGTCTCAGTAGCTTAGTAGTTTATCTTCCTCTTACCTGATTTTGACATTTCTTACATGGTTTTGACATCTTACTGTACTGTACCCAACAACAAAATACCTGTTGTTTTTGTATTGTTTGTAGTTGTTTGTTGTAGTTGTTGTTCTAGTGAGATTACCTATATAAATATATCTTGGTTAACGCTGAAATGTCATCCCTAAACCAGAGCGGCAACGCTACGTCAAATCGATAAAAACAGGGTTATCAAAATAAAAAATATAGCAACCCTGATTATTTTAACAACAAAGCACATTACAATATTGGTGTTTCTGATTTATGTTTTGTATAATAACAAATATATATAAATAATAATATATATACATAAATAACAAATATATTTTTATGTTATATTAATAAAAATTAAAAAAATAAAATGAATTAAAAACTTTAAATCGTCCAATAGTATCAAATGAGTCGCGGGAGTACGAATAGTATCAAAAAAAGTACTATAGTATCAACTTTGCCATCCCTGGTTTACATTTGTTGTCTTTTGCTAATTACTAATAATTCTGTGCCTAAAATAAAATTCAATAATTAAATTGCATTATGTTTGTAAGATGGTTGAATTGAAACAAAAAATTGTAAAATATCGGTTAAGCAGGTCTGTTCAGCTAACAAATATAAGCCGAAACTAGCCGCTTGCTTCAGTGGCGGCTCGACAATCGAATTTGCGCCACTCGACTTGTATCTCTGTCAACACAATTATATCAGTCATTTAATTTCTGCCATTTTGTTTATGAATTGCATAAAGAAAAGAAGAAATTTGATCGAAGTTCTTGTAGAAAATTAAAAAAAAAAATAAAAAATGTCGCATGAAGATGATAGTGAAGTCCGCACTGGCAATGAAGGATATCAACCAAAAATCAATGAAGTTGCTCAAAATTTCTTGGCAGATTTGGAAAAGGAGCGATCCCGTTTAACAGAAGATTTTCCTTTGTGCGCATTATTAATGGACGAAGGTATGTATCTATAATATAATTAAGGAGTGTCTGTATTTTTTATTTTGTCTTGTAAAGCATTTGACCGTGTTTATTCCACTGGACGTATTCCCGGGCGAGATTTTTACGCCGATGTGTTAAAGCAAAGGCCTATGAAACTTACTCAGAAGGTATTTGTACCAGTAAAACAATATCCTACATTTAACTTCATTGGGAAAATACTAGGACCGAAAGGAAATTCTTTGAGACGCCTGCATGAGCAGACTCAATGTAAGATTGCCATCAAGGGACGAAATTCGATGCGCGATAAGCTTAAGGAGGAAGAATTACGTAAATCGGATAACCCACGCTATGCTCATTTAAGTAAAGATTTATTTCTGGAAATAAGTACAGTAGCCACACCAGCTGAATGTTTTGCTCGTGTAGCATATGCTTTAGCCGAAATACGTCAATATCTAATACCCGATAAAAATGACGAAGTATCTCACGGACAGTTGCGAGAAATAATGGAAATAGATCCTGAATTGGCAAAAGCCGGATATGGTGGCAATCCCAATTTTTATAAGTAAATTTAAATATATTTGTTTACAAAAGCTTTCGACTAAAATGATAAAAAAAAAATCTTTCCAGGACGGTATTTGATAAACCGGGAGGATTTAAAGGAACTCTGAAATATATAAGTCTTCTCAAGCAAACGGCCTATCCAGAGTGAGTATTTTTTTTAAGTAAATATAGGATTTATTAAATTTGTAATTATACCATTAGTTTAGCTTATTAAAGGACCTTTAGTTAAATCTTGAAAGCCACAAATCTGTTTGCTGGTGTTTGATTTCTCTTTACAATTACAACATTTTTTTTACTATAAATTGGATCAAATAGATCTATACATTTTTTTACATAAATTATGTAAGTTTTGCCGTTTTCAAAAACGGCTTGATACGATATGCCCAGACAACCTATATATTCCCAATTAAAAATTATTGTGTCACACGATAGATAATCTAAATTTTTTTTAAAGACATTGTTTTGTGTGTAATCTTATAGATGGATATTTGGTTATATATAGGTATTTTATAACTAGGGTATAAAATACTTATTTTTCTAATTCTAAAGGCAAAAACCAGCAAGACAAAATGTGGCTTATCAAGTTTCCAAAAGAAGTCTTATATTTATGTTCACTCTTAAAATGTAGGCACGAAGAACTTGATGAGGAATATGAACATGAACATCCTGGTCGTCCCCATCCCTCAAAAAGACCCCAAAGTTCACATGGAGATGAATATATGAAAGGTAAGAATACTTGTATGTGTTTTCCACTTCTAATCTTCCTACAGAGACAAAAATCCAGTAATTTCTTTGTAATGAAATACTCTACGCTACACCGTGAAGTTGTCAAATGTATGCTGCGATTTGTTTAAATTATTAAAATTACGTCTATAATTAGTTTTTTTTTTTATTTTTTACACATTTTGAGTAAGGGATGCGTTAAATAAATGCTATGTACATAAAATTTTAATTGCATATCTATTTAAAAATAGAAAATTAATTAAATCTAACCTTGTTTATAAGGGGATAGCGATTATAGACGTAATTTCAACATTTGAAAAAAGGCAGCACACTTTTGATATATGTATATATATAATATATTTATATATACATATGTATATATATAATATATTTATATATACATATGTATATATATAATATATTTATATATACATATGTATATATATAATATATTTATATATACATATGTATATATATAATATATTTATATATACAATAAACTTAGGTAACTTATACGATATTTTTAATTGATTTTACACTTTTTATTTTGTACATAATAAATATTTACAAATTTTTAAACTTTTATATAAATTATATAATTAAAATTTTAAATACAATAATTTAGCATAAAAGTGTAACAATTTCTAGTTTTGTTACAAATATTTATTATGTACTCGCAAAGAAATAAAAAGTGTAACATCAACTAAAAATAGTGTACAAGTTAGTTTATGAGACAAATTTATATAAAATTATATAACATTAAATCGACAGTTACCCGTAAACAGAGCTTTGAAGAATTCATTCAATTCGGGAATGAAATCCCTAAAATTTAATGCAAATTTTTAATTCAAGGAATGAATTCTTTAAAAAGAAAATAATAAGAATGAATTTAATTTTAATTTATTTCAAAAAACCAACCAAGCCCATATATAGTTGGCAGAACAACATTAACAATTAACTGTAAATGAATTGAAAGATTTCAAATTTTGAGAATGAAACGCTGACAAAAACATTAGGCATTCAAATTAAGGATTTCATTTAAAAATAATTCATTCCAATTCAACTTTTGGTCAGGGAATGAATAACTAAGGACGTAACTCTTCAATTAAAATCCCTAAGGACTTAACTTTTTGGTTTAAGTTCCTAAGGAATATATTCCCTATGGAACGAATTCCCTGACCAAAAGTAGAATTAAATAGAATTGAATGAATTACATAATTTTCATGAAGCAATTTCAGAAATTCGAATGAATTTCTTCAGGGCAAATTGAATAAACAAAAAGGGAATTCATTTAATTTCTTAAAGTTTGTCAGGGAATTCATTACTAAAATTTAAATTTATTTATATTCTTCAAAGCTCTGCCCGTACATTATCGATATAAAGAAATGATTAAACAGTTAACGATTAACATGCCTAATGTCAAATTCTGTAAGATAGCAACAAAACATTCCAAATGTTGTTTTTGTCGCTGAAGATATTTTTGCGGTCAAAAGCACAAAAAACTCTGCTGTAATTATATTTTAATTATTTATTCATTCAACAATAATAGAAAAGCCATTAAGGCATAAAGAAAAAAATCCTGAGCAAGAAATATAAAACTAGTACATTCATTGTCTTAACATATTGGCTCCCCAGCAGCAATGAACATGTAAAATAAGATAATATTATCAATAAAAATATAACGAGTAAGATGTAAAAACAAGCTCAAAATATTTTAATTTTTTTTATAATATTCTATAACAAAAATAATATTTATTTTATTTATATCCAATGACCTAGCCTATTGGCCATAATCGGTCATAAACTTCTACTCAAAAACAAGTTACAATATTTCTATTTAAAGGAAATAATGAAAACTAAATAGTTCAAAAATATAATATATACAATTTAAAAATACTCATAAATTTGAATAAATTTTTATAGCACCATCTACTTCAACCGGATACAAACGTACAGCGGTTCCGACATATGCCGAAGCTAAACGTTTTCGTGAAGTCTCTACTAAGCCATATACAAATAAAAAACCTTCCCATCCATATGGCATTATAAAAAATACAAATAAATTTATAACTAAATTATTATAATACAAATCATAACTTTTATGAGTAATATAATTTAAAAAAATGTATCACGTAATAAACAAGCATGCACTCACTAATAACTTACAGTAGTAGCCCTTAGTCAATGGAGAGATCAGAATATTTTCGGTTTTATTCAAACACAACAACAATTTTTATAAAAAAATTGATCTCATTTAATTTATTCAGAGATTCAACATAATCTTTAAATAAATGAAATAAAGTTGCGTTTTCATTACACTCAAAAAAATATAATTTTTATTTAAATATTGGTCTTAAAAGTGAAAAGATAAACATTCAAAAGTTCGTTTACCAGGGGAACTACTGTACATAAAAATAAATTAAATCAATAAGTAATTATTATTTAGTAACAATATAGAAACCTAAAATTACAATTTGCAAGTGACTAACTAACTGCAGGTTGTAAAAACGGTCCTTATAACTACAAAAACATATATTACCCATAAATGCTATAGTGAAAAATAAATTTATGAATTTAACACCACAATAATATTGTATATTAAACGTACTAAATAATTTTGAGGGTTACATACACATAAAAGTTAATAGTGTAAACAACGGTAAGTATAAAATAATTATGGTTTGTTTTTATGTTTATTAATTGGAAATAAAATATATATTAATGATCAGAAAACTCGTGTTTTGAATTTTTATAATTAAGCCCAAACAAACTTTCGAGAAAATGGAACAATGTAATCCTTGCCAAGTAATTGGGAGCATTTAATCTACTACAGTTTTTTCACATGAATTATTCAAAAATAATTACAAAATGTCAAAATAATATTAGACTGAAAACATAAAATCAACCACTCGATTTCCACCACCCATTTCTGATTGCAACCAAAATTGGTATAGAAGATGTACCTGATATAAGTATAACTGTGTCCAAATGTAGGACAGCTAATCCTAGCTGATCTTGAAATATCGCTTTTCAAAATATTCGAAAAATCGGCCAATGAACACCTATCAATAGTACGTATTTTTAAATATTTTACTGACAGGCAAGATATATTTATATAGGTAGTCTTGGTAGCCCAGCTGTTTATCTTCCTCTTACCTGGTTTTGACACTACTGTACTCTACAACAAAATGCCTGTTGTTTTTGTATTGTTTGTAGTTGTTCTAGTAAGACTACCCATATAAATATATCTTGACTGACAGGTACTTATGAATGAATTATGATATGGTTTTAGCGAATTTTTGTAATTCATATAGTTTTAGCTTTCGCTGTGAACATACTCTAAAATGCTCATACACACACTCAGTATATTGTACCCAGTCCTCAATACACACAGATACAAGTCGACTCAAAAAAGTCTGCGGCTACGGCTAAGCAAAAATTACCGGCGGCGGCTCAAAGCCGATGTAATTATTAAAAAAAAATACATTAATTTATTTTAATAAGAATATATACAAGCAGAAAAAATCATAGTAGTGCTTTAATGATAAAGAGAAATGGTATGCTTATCAATAAAGTTAATAAAATTTAAATAATATTCTTTTAATATTTAATCTGATGATATCATTGGCTCAACGACCCAATTTTTCATTTTCATCGATGAATTTAACATTGGATTGTCATAGAAAGCATTCCAAATATAATTCTTAGGAAGTTTTCAGCCTAACCATTCTTTTGAAGTTATTTAGATAGGAAGTTGTTTTGCAGCATTATAAGAATGATTAATTCCTATGACAAGCCAATGTTAAATTCATCGATGAAAATGTTTAATTCTTTAACAGAACTGTATTTGCTGGGGATTTGTCATATTGCCCCAAGTAAAACTCTCGAGAAAAAGCAACGTGGATATTTGCAACGCCACAGAGTTGCATATTCTCACTGTTGCCATTGTGTTAAAATATACTTTCAATAATGCCATCGTGATTACAGTGTTTCCAAAATATAAAAACTAACATCAACTTAATTAGATTATGCTTGTAAGATGGTAGATTTGAAAAAAAAATTATCTAAGCAGGTTTGTTCAGCTAACAAATATAATGCAAAACAAGCCGCCTGTTTCAGCGGCGGCTACACCCTCAAAATAAAGTTGGTTGCGGCGGTGCAACGAATTTGCGTCACTCGACTCGCATCTCTATCAACGCATTTACATATCAGGCAAGATATATTTATATAGGTAGTCTTACTAGAACAACAACTACAACAAACAACTACAAACAATACAAAAACAACAGGCATTTTGTTGTTGAGTACAGTGTCAAAACCATGTAAGAGATGTCAAAACCAGGGACGAGGAAGATAAACAGCTGGGCTACTAAGACTACCTATATAAATATATCTTGATATCAGGCATTTTTTCGGCCATTTTCTTTATGAATTGCATAAAGAAGGGAAGAAATTTTATCGAAGTTCTTGTAGAAAATTAAAAAAATAAATAAAATGTCGCATGAAGATGATAGTGAAGTCCGCACTGGCACTGAAGGATATCAACCAAAAATCAATGAAGTTGCTCAAAATTTCTTGGCAGATTTGGAAAAGGAGCGATCCCGTTTGACAGAAGATTTTCCTTTGTGCGCATTATTAATGGACGAAGGTATGTATCTATAATATAATTAAGGAGTGTCTGTATTTTTTATTTGTCTTGTAAAGCATTTGACCGTGTTTATTCCACTGGACGTATTCCCGGGCGAGATTTTTACGCCGATGTGTTGAAGCAAAGGCCTATGAAACTTACTCAGAAGGTATTTGTGCCAGTAAAACAATATCCTAAATTTAACTTCACTGGCAAAATACTAGGACCGAAAGGAAATTCTTTGAGACGTCTGCAGGATGAGACTCAATGTAAGATCGCCATCAAGGGACGAAATTCGATGCGCGATAAGACTAGGGAGGAAGAATTACGTAAATCGGATAACCCACGCTATGCTCATTTAAGTAAAGATTTATTTCTGGAAATAAGTACAGTAGCCACACCAGCAGAATGTTTTGCTCGTGTAGCATATGCTTTAGCCGAAATACGTCAATATCTAATACCCGATAAAAATGACGAAGTATCTCACGAACAGTTGCGAGAAATAATGGAAATAGATCCTGAATTGGCAAAAGCCGGATATGGTGGCAATCCCGAGCTGTATAAGTATATTTAAATATATTTGTTTACAAAAGCTTTCGACTAAAATGGTAAAAAATCTTTCCAGGACGCTATTTGATAAACCGGGAGGATTTAAAGGAACTCCTAAATATATAAGTCTTCTCAAGCACACGGCCTATCCAGAGTGAGTATTATTTTTGGAAGTAAACATAGGATTTATTAAATTTTTAATTTTACCATTAGTTTAGTTCATTAAAGGGCCTTTTGTTAAATCTTGAAAGCCACAAATCTGTTTGCTTTCTCTTTACAACTACAACATTTTTTTTACTATAAATTGCATCAAATAGATCTATACATTTTTTTTTTATAAGTATTTTCAAAAACGGCTTGATACGATATGCCCAGACAACCTGTATTCCCCATTAAAAATTAATGCGTGTCACACGGTAGATAATCTAAATTTTATTTTAAAAACATTGTTTTGTGTGTAATCTTATAGGTGGATATTTGGGTATATATGTAGGTATTTTATACCTGGGGTATAAAATACTTATGTTTCTAATTTTAAGGCAAAATGTGGCTTATCAAGTTTCTAATAGAAGTCCTATATTTATGTTCACTCTAATAATGTAGGCACGAAGACCTTGATGAGGAATATGAATATGAACATGAACACCCTGGTCATCCCCATCCCTCAAAAAGACCCCAAAGTTCACATGGATATGAATATATGAAAGGTAAGAATACTTGTATGTATTTTCCACTTCAAATCTTCCTACACAGACAAAAATCCAATAATTTCTTTATTTGAAATGTTTGTAATGAAATAATCTACGCTACAGAGTGGATTTTTTTTTTTTTTTGATAACATTGTTTTAATTATTCAAATTACGTCTATAATTAGTTTTTTCTAAGACCTTTAACCCTTACGTGATAGACACATGAGATTTAATTAATTTCGTATAGTATGCCACTTTAATTCTATTTTTACGCGCACTTTACTTGTTCAGTTAGAGACATTTATTCGTTCCCCCGCATAGTTTATAGACATTTGCTTACTTTGGGGACAGTCCCCAAAGTTTTCGCGCCTTTTCATACATCTAGCGTATAAGATGAGGACAATTTTTCTATAAACCGCATATTTCGGCGACAATTTTGGACGTGTCCTTAAAGTATGCGCTGTGCATACATATATATATTTTATAATAAAATTTAATTTATATTTAATTTATATAAAAGAGTAAAAAAAATTGGTTTCGTTTAAATTATATGCGGGGAAAACAAAAGAATTTTTTTTTTTTTTATTATGTACACGCAAAAAATAAAAAGTGTAAAATCGACAACAAGTAGCGTATAAGTTACCTAACTTTATTGTATAGAATAAAACTTGAAAAGCTTTTCGTTAAGTTATACAAACTACTTCGGCAAAAAGTTGTAAAATAAAACTATGGACATTTATACTTTAGAAACTTTCCATGTGTTGCATTTTGTGAAATTACTTTGTATATATGTACTTTGTTAACTCGACCAATTTAGTTTTGTTCATTTTATAAATTTCTATTTTGATATGATTTAGATTTTTTGATATGATTAGATTTGCAAGAAAATCTTATTATTATTTTTTTTTAATAATTGTGTTTATTTATGATATTTTCATAAAAAAATAAATACTAAATAATTGTTTTAATAACTAAATAACAACACAAACCATTTCACAAAATGCTGGTAGCTGACAATTCCAGAAGACATCTTCAAGAAAACAAATTCAAATAGCTCCTACACCTTTTGTGTAATTTAATGAAAAATTTTCTTAATTTTATGTTTTTTTTTATTTCTAAAATGTAGACTTTATCACGCATGAAAAAACAACCAGTATTTTGCTTTCCGTTTTACCTTTTTTGTTTTTGATAAGCAATTCACAGTCAAGTTTTATAGTTTTCTTTTGTATGTAAGTCAAGTAAGCCATTTGTTATCTTATTTAACTGATGCTTTAGTAGTTTTGATATTTTACTTTAGAAAGTTACAAAAAAAACTTAGGTAAGCTACAAAATTGTATAAATTGAAGAAGGAACAAAGTGAAATATTTTAAAGTACAATAGTACTTATCATCACAAAGAGAACTTTGTAATTATACAAAAGAAATGTTATATGTAGTTTATAATTTTACCGTGAATTATATTTGACTTATATAATTTCTAACAACATTATATAAAAAAATTACAAAGTTGTCTTCGATATTCTTACACTATATTACTTTTTGCGTATAGATTTTAAGAAAAATTTGTGTAAACCTTCTTTATCGTTTTTCTCCAATTCGACTTTTTGGTGTATAGGTCAAACCAATAATAATAAGTACATAGCAACAAAATATGTAATTAAAAAAGAAATTAATCAAACTTTTTAAACGACTGCAAAAAAGTAAAATCTAGAAGAAAAAAAGTTATATCCCTAAAGTACATATATTTTTGGACCAAACATGAGAGAACGGAAAAAATTTGTTTACTTTTGGCACCACCCTTTTAACCCTTAATCGTAATAGATTTTCTATGATACAAATAATATAACATCTAACTAACTGACAGTTGCCTTACACAGAGCTTTGAAAAATTCATTCAATTTGAGAATGAATTACCTAAAATTGAATTCAAGTTCTTAATGAATTCTTTAACAAGAAAATAGTAAGAATGAATTCCTGTCAATGAATTCAACGATTTCAAATTTTGAGATTGAATTCCCTGACTAAAACATTAGTCATTAAAATTGAGAAATTCATTCAAAAAGAATTCATTACAATTCAGTTAATTCAACTTTTGGTCAGCGAATTCATTTCCTTGGGAATGAATCCCTTTGGTTAAATTTCCTAAGGACTTAACTTTTTGGTTTAAGTCCCTAGGGCCTTAACTTTTTTTAAATTCCTTACTGATTTAACTTTTTTGTTTAATTCCCTAAGAGATTTATTGATTTATTGTTTAATTCCCCGTATTTAAGCTTTTTAATTAATGTTAGAAAAAAAAATATAATTAATAAATTAAAACCAGTGTTCTAGTGATTTTTTGTGGTAATTCGTGGTCAAATTGGGGAATAAAAATTGCCCTGAAAGGAACTACATGATCTTTAATTACAAAACTACTTTTTATTTCAAGGCTCGGGTGTAGGTATTATTATTTATGCATTTGTTCCATTAGTTTTATTTTGTTTAATAACCAATTTTTTAATTTTTTGAGTTTTTTTCCTTACAAAACCATATCAGCCATTATTTGGAAAACTTTAACTATAAAATATTACAATACAGATTCGAATTTATTGTATTTAATTAACAAACTGTGCCTTTGTTACTTATTATTTTTATATTATAAGACCCTGCCAGGCACGTAGAACTATGTTTTACCGGCCCAACAACAACAATTACAAGCAGTTACTTCAGAGAACTAAACAAAAAAGTTAAGTCCCTAGGGAATTAAACCAAAAAGTTAAGTCGTTAGGAAATATAAACAACAAATTTAATTCCCGAAGGAAATTAAATGAAAATTTAATTTGGAATTCGTTTTCTATGGAACGAATTCCCTGACCAAAAGTTCGAATTTCTTCAAGACAAATCGAATGAAAAAAAAATGGAATTCATTCAATTCCTTAAAGTTGGTTAGGGAAAGGTTTGAACAAAACAGTTCACGATTAAAATGCCTAATGTCAGATTTTGTACGGAATATCGTAAGGTGTATAGCAACAAAACAATCCAAATATTGTTTTTGTCGCTGAACATATTTTTGATGTCAAAGGCACAGAAAACTGCTGTAATTATATTTTAATTATTTATTCAGTCATCAATAATACAAAAGCCAAGCCATTCAGGCATAAAAAAAATCCTTAGCAAGAATACTTAAGAATAATGACTATAATATACAAAATCTTAAATACAATAAAAATATAAAACTAGTACATTCATTGGCTCCCCAGCCGCAATGAACATGTAAAATAAGATAATATTATCAATAGAAGTATAACGAGTAAGATGTAAAAACAAGCTCAAAAGATTTAAAATTTTGTTTTTATAATATTCTATAACAAAAATAATATTTAAAGAAAATAATGTAAAATAAATAGTTCAAAAATATAATATATACAATTTAAAAATACTCATATAAATTTGAATAAATTTTTATAGCACCATCTACTTCAACCGGATACAAACGTACAGCGGTTCCGACATATGCCGAAGCTAAACGTTTTCGTGAAGTCTCTACTAAGCCATATACAAATAAAAAACCTTCCCATCCATATGGCATTATAAAAAAATACAAATAAATTTATAACTAAATTATTATAATACAAATCATAACTTTTATGAGTAATATAATTTGAAAAAAATGTATCACGTAATAAACAAGCATGCACTCACTAATAACTTACAGTAGTAGCCCTTAGTCAATGGAGAGATCAGAATATTTTCGGTTTTATTCAAACACAACAACAATTTTAATAAAAAAAATTGATCTCATTTAATTTATTCAGAGATTCAACATAATCTTTAAATAAATGAAATAAAGTTGCGTTTTCATTACACTCAAAAAAGTATAATTGTTATTTAAATATTGGTCTTAAAAGTGAAAAGATAAACATTCAAAAGTTCGTTTACCAGGGGAACTACTGTACATAAAAATAAATTAAATCAATAAGTAATTATTATTTAGTAACAATATAGAAACCTAAAATTACAATTTGCAAGTGACTAACTAACTGCAGGTTGTAAAAACGGTCCTTATAACTACAAAAACATATATTACCCATAAATGCTATAGTGAAAAATAAATTTATGAATTTAACACAATAATATTGTATATTAAACGTACTAAATAATTTTGAGGGTTACATACACATAAAAGTTAATAGTGTAAACAACGGTAAGTATAAAATAATTATGGTTTGTTTTTTATGTTTATTAATTGGAAATAAAATATATATTAAAAACCAGAAAACATTGTTTTGACTTTTAATAATAATTAAGCCCAAACAAACCTTCGAGAAAATGGAACAATATTCACCAGTGAAGGGCATCTTCAATTTCCAACCCCCGAGGTGTACACTACGTTCGACTGTTCCTTGTTCTCATTGTGTTAAAAAAGCTCATTCAATTGTTGTTTAAAGCACAAAATAATCGTTGACTAGTAATTAGGAGCATTTAATACAGTTTTTTCACATGAATTAGTCAAAAGTAAAAACAAGAAAAGACTGACAAACTTTGCTGAAAATAGTTATTAGTTGAAATACTACTATCTTTGAATATTATATAATTTTTTGACAATGTTCCCCTTTGAAATTTTTCTGTCTGCAAACTTTAAATTCAATCGCAGATTGAATTACTGTTAGTATTATATCCGATATCAAAAGAGAGTTATGATAAATTTCTAAACAACATCGTGATATGAGATGTCAAAATACACACCCACACACATAAGAGATTGTAAACAATCAATAAATAAAAGTTAAACGCCTAAAACTAAAAAAATGCAAGAAAAAAGTGTATTAAAATTGTTTAACTGTTATAAATGAATTTAAAGCTATTTTTTAATCGCATAGTTAAAAATTGAATAAATAAACGGACGTCATTACACAACGGAAAACAGAAAATTATGAGAAATCATGATATAAATATGAATACGTGATCCGCACCCTTAACATTAATATGAACATAGATAATTAATTCCGTTATTCTGTTGGCGTTCTCACACATATTGTATACAACTTTATATCTAATGTGGACACCGTGTTAACCTATGTTATTCGTTCCGGTACCAACCGTGAAAAGTACCAAGCAAAGAGCCTTAAAGTCATTAGTACCCAGTACGCAATTAAGTTTTTTAACGATACTAATTTTTGCCGTGAACATACTATAAAATACTTCCATATACATACTCAGTATTTTGTATCCAATAAAGACATTCAAGTCGACTCAAGAACGTCGGCGGCGCTGGCTCAAAGCCGATGTAATTATTTAAAAAAAAAATACATTAGCTTATTTTATTAAAAATGTATACAAGCAAAAAAAAATCATGGTAATGCTTTAACGATAAAATTAAATGGCATGCTTATAAATAAAGGCAATAAAAGTAAAATAATGATATGCTTTTAAAATTTAATCTGAAGATGGCATTGGCTCAACGACATAGCAAAAACTTCCTTCTAATTTGGCATTTTCTTCGATGAATTAACCGTTGGCTTGTCATAGGAAAGAAGCATTCTAAATATGATTCTTTGTAAGATTTCTGCCTAAACAACTTCTTTTGAAGTTATTTAGGCATAAAGTTGTTTTTTAGAATTATAAGAATGATAAATTCCCATAACAAGCCAATGTGAAATTCATCGATGAAAATGTTCAATTACAATCATTCTTTAGCATAACAGTTTTTGCTTGGGATTTTCATATTGTCCCAAATAAAATTCTCGAAAAAAATGCAACCGGAATATTTGCAACGCCACAGAGTTGCATAATCTCACTGTTGTGTTTAAATATACTTTCAATGAAGCCATCGTGATTATAGTATTGCCAAAATATAAAATTATTTTTTATTTTACTAATAATTCTGTGCCTAAAATCAAATTCAACGCAATTAAATTGCATTATGTTTGTAAGATGGTTGAATTGAAAAAAACTATATAAAAATATCGGATAACTATATAAAGCTATCAGCTAACAAATATAAGCCGAAACTGACCGAATGCTTCGACGGCGGCTCGACTCCCAAAATAAAGTCGGCGACGTCGCCGCATCGAATTTGCGCCACTCGGCTTGTATCTCTACACATCCGACATTTACTTTCGGCCATTTTGTTTATGAATTACATAGAGAAAAGAAGATATTTATTCCAAGTTCTTGTAAAAAATTAAAAAAAATAAATAAAATGTCGCATGAAGATGATTATAGTGCAGTACGCAGTGGTGCTGAAGGATATCAACCAAAAATCAATGAAGTTGCTCAAAATTTCTTGGCAGATTTGCAAAAGGAGCGATCCCGTTTAAGTGAAGATTTTCCGTTGTGCGCATTATTAATGGACGAAGGTATGTATCTATAACATAATTAAGGAGTGTATGTAATTTTTATATTGCCTTGTAAAGCATTTGACCGTGTTTACTCCACTGGACGTATTCCCGGGCGAGATTTTTACGCCGATGTGTTGAAGCAAAGACCTATGAAACTTACACAGAAGGTATTTGTGCCAGTAAAACAATATCCTACATTTAACTTCACTGGAAAAATACTAGGACCGAAAGGAAATTCTTTGAGACGTCTGCAGGATGAGACTCAATGTAAGATCGCCATCAAGGGACGAAATTCGATGCGCGATAAGACTAAGGAGGAAGACTTACGTAAATCAGATAACCCACGCTATGCTCATTTAAGTAAAGATTTATTTCTGGAAATAAGTACAGTAGCCACACCAGCAGAATGTTTTGCTCGTGTAGCATATGCTTTAGCCGAAATACGTAAATATCTAATACCCGATAAAAATGACGAAGTATCTCACGAACAGTTGCGCGAAATAATGGAAATAGATCCTGAATTGGCAAAAGCCGGATATGGTGGCAATCCCGAGCTTTATAAGTAGATTTAAATATATTATTTGTTTACAAAAGCTTAAGACTGAAATGGTAAAAAAAATCTTTCCAGGACGCTATTTGATAAACCGGGTGGATTTAAAGGAACTCCGAAATATATAAGTCTTCTGAAGCACACGGCTTATCCAGAGTGAGTATTATTTTTGGAAGTAAACATAGGATTTATTAAATTTTTAATTGTACAATTAGTTTAGCTCCTTAAAGGGCCTTTTGTTAAATCTTGAAAGCCACAAATCTGTTTGCTGGTGTTTGCTTTCTCTTTACAACTACAACATTTTTTTTACTATAAATTGGATCAAATAGATCTATAAATTTTTTTCATATACATAAATTATGTAAGTTGCCATTTTTGAAGCAACAAATTTGCTTGATACGATATGCCTAGACAAACATATATTCCCTATTAAAAATGAATGCGGGTCTGGCGATATATAATCTAATCTAATTTTTTTAAAGACATTGTTTTTGTGTGTAATCTTATAGATATACAATTTGGTTATATACAGCTTTGGACATAGAAATAGGACACCATACACATATTATCTTTCTTCATGTTTGTTAATTATAAAACAATAAATATATTGTTTGCCACTATTGTAAACTGTAATCAAGTAGTCTCAGATTATATATAAAAAAAAAACAGCAAAATTTACAACATGAAAATATTTTAACAAAATGTCCCACTGAAATAGCTAAAATCTAAAAGTGTTCACGAAATATGGTATATAATGCTATTCGTCTAAGTGCTAAAGACACGAAATACCATGCACAAAATTAAGAACGTAAGCCAATCCAACGTAAAACAACTTATGTGGAGAGGACTATAGTACGCAAAAGCAAATTTTATCATTTTATGTCCTCCCGAGAAATTAATAATGAAATCAGAGACAATTTGACGTGAAGTGGACAAGTAGTAAGAAGACAATTGAATGAAGCAAACTTATTTGGACGCATTAGTAGAACGAAACCTCTTCTATCAAGAAAGAATATTAAAAAGCGTAATGATTTTGTCAAAACCCACAAACGAAATGAGTTGTCTTTTTAGAAAAATGTCCTTTGGAGGGATGAAACGAAGGTAAATCGTGTCGGACCAGATGCCAGAACATTTGTACATGGTCCAAAAAACCACACTTTAAACTCAGAAGACGGCAGGAGAAATATTAGGGTATGGGGGGCATTTTCCAGGCACGGTGTGGGTCTTGTCGTAAAAATAGGGGACAAAATCGACCGGTTTCAATATTTGACCGTTCTTAAGAATGTGATGGAGCCGTTTGCCTATAAAAATATGCCAGTTAAGTGGACCTTTATGCAAGAATGATCCGAAGCATTCGCCAAACATTTTCAAGGATTGGTTTTTGCAAGAAAAATATTAAGGTTTTGGTCTGGCCAGTCCGGACCTTAATCCAATAGAAAACTTATGGAATGACGTAAAACCCAAAGTTTCGCAAAACAATTATAAAAAAAGCTTGGTATTCTATACCAAAGGAAAGATGACAAATATTAGTGGAGAGTGCGAACAGAAGATGCGAAGCAGTTATTACTAATCATGGATAAAGTAAAAACTCCTATTTATATGTCCAGTTATTTTTATTATTGGCGCAGCTCAATCAAATAAATAAACCGTTAATTTAAAAAGTTTATAAGAAAAACAAAACAGTTTATTTTAAAAGGAAAATTCGTTATGAATAATTACAAACAGAAAAATTATTTTTCAAATTGAAGCTTTTGATTGAACAAAATTTACAAAGAATATTTTTCAAAAAAATGTTCTACAAAGTATTTGTATAGTGTTTAATTTAACAAGTTAAATTGGTTTACCAACACCCCTTCTCAATTTAACTTGATAATAAACCTAATAATTCTCTGAATTTCTTAATCTTGATTGAATGTAAAGGTTTCGTAAAAATATCTGCTTCCATATTCTCAGTTGGACAGTATACAAGATCAATAATTTCCTTGTCTTTTAAATCTTTTATAAAATGATACTTTGTTTCAATATGTTTGCTTCGTCGACTAAAACGCTCATTTTGCACTAATTTTAAGCAACTTTGATTATCTTCGTAAATAACTATAGGTTCTGTTTGATGTATTTCAAAATCAATCATTAGTCTTCGTAACCATACTGCTTCTTGAGCAGCTTCACATAAAGCAATATATTCTGCTTCTGTTGATGAGAGCGATACACAATCTTGTTTTCTGCAACACCAAGCTATACACGAGCCATTGTACTTGAAGATAAATCCACTGTTTGATTTCCTATCTGTTTTACTTTGAGCCCAATCGGCGTCAGCGAACCCATACAATCCTTTCATATTATTACAAGTTAACATTAACTTTAAAGCTTTTGAGCCATTTAAATATTTGACTAATCTCTTCAGTTCATTCCAATCACGATAGGTAGGCTTGCTTACTTTTCTACTCAAAATTGAAACCGGAGTTGCAATGTCGGGTCTTGTATTTACACTTAGATAAAGCAAACTTCCTATTAAGTGATGGTATTTTTCATTAGTTGGCAAATAATAGCTTTGAGCTTCATCTTTAATATAACCAGTATCCATTGGGATTTTGGAGACTTTAGCATCCTCTACACCAGCTTCTTTTATTATATTATTTATATAATGTTCTTGATTAATATTGAAATATCCGTCTATCCCCTTCTCGATTTTTATTCCTAAATAGAAATTGACTTCTCCAAGATCGGATATTTCAAAATTATTTTTCAAAAGTTGTAAAATATAGTTTTGATGTGTATCTAATTTCGTAGCCACAAGTATATCATCTACATATACCAATATAAAAATCCACTCACCATCTTTCTCTTTTCTTAAAGTGCACGAATCGGCCAAACCTCTTTTAAAACCAGCATTAAGAAACACCTTTACTAGTTTTTCATTCCAGCAACGTGCGGATTGCTTTAACCCATATATACTTTTCTTTAATTTGCAAAATTTTCCGTTTGGAATCTCAAAACCAATCGGTTGTTTCATATAAATTTCTTCCTTTAAATCCCCATAAAGAAAAGCTGTCTTTACATCATACTGCTTGACCATCATTTTATTTTTACCAGCAACTGTCAGAAACATTCGAAACGTTGTTTGCCGTACTACTGGTGCAAAAACCTCATCATAATCAACACCATATTTTTGATTAAACCCTTGTGCAACAAGTCTCGCTTTATATTTTGTCACGGCACCATCTGCGTTTGTTTTCAATTTAAAAACCCACTTGCACCCAATGGGCTTACGGTCAATCGGAATAGTTACCATTTCCCATGTATTATTGCATTGTAAAGAATTAACTTCTTCTTGCATTGCCTTCAGCCATAGATCTTTGTCATCTCTTTTTAAAACCTGCTTATATGATTTTGGTTCCAAAGATTCCGTTATTACATTTATTCGATACCTTTCTGGAGTTTTTCCTTTTGTGGTTCTTGTGGAAGTTCTTAATATCGGCTGTTTACCACTTTTATTCATTTGCCCACAAACTTCATCTTCAGATTCATGGATATCATTAGATGGTTCATCAACATCTGTAATTGTTGTCGGGGATTCAACACCTATTTCAGTCTCAAAAAATTCTTCGTCACTTAGAATTATGTCATTACGTTCATCATTTAGGTTTAGTTCACCATTTTTAACCAATTCATTATTATTTTGACACGTATTTGAAAATTTACCAGAAGGCGCAAAAAGATCAATGTAAATTTCTTTGTTTTTATTAACAACATTATAATTATCATTATTAGCTACAATTTTATAATCTCTACTGATTACGACTTTATTCGTATTTTTGTCCAAAAATCTAAGACCCTTTACCTGATCTGAATAACCAATAAACGTTAGGCGTCGTGCCTTTTCATCCAATTTCTTTCTGTTTTCTTTAGGTATATACACTAAAGCTTGACATCCAAAAATCAAAAACTTGCTTAATGGCAAAGGCTTACCTTCCCAAACATCTAAAGGAATTGAATTTGTAGATCTTGTTAAAACACGATTTTGTATATATGCAGCCGTAACAGCAGCTTCTCCCCAATAACACTTAGGCATACTAGCATCAATCAGCATGCAACGAATCATTTCAACCAAGTATCTATTACGTCTTTCTGCTACCCCATTTTGCTCGGGGTTGTAGGGTACTGTAAATTGTTGTTTTATACCATGCTTCTTGCAAAACGTATTTACCTCTGAATTAACATATTCACCTCCATTATCCGATCGTATAACCTTGGGGTATTTATTGAATTTGGTTTTCATAACTTCACAATATTCTTTAAATTTTGAGGCAACTTCCGACTTAAAATTTAGCAAATAAATTGTAACGTACTTACTATAATCGTCTGTGAAAGAAACAAAGTATCTTTTACCACTAGGAGTAGCAGTATCCATTGGTCCACATACGTCACTATGAATAAGATCCATCACAGAGTTCGATTGTTGGCTTGACGTCTTTGGAAATGGATTTCTTGATAATTTACCTTTTACACAAACCTCACAAAAATTAGCACAGCTACAACTTTTTGGGATTTCATTGTATGTTTCCTTTAACATCTTCTTAATGCAATCAATATCACGGTGCCCGAAACATCGATGCCATTCATGTATACACTTTGTTTGGTTTACCACTAAAGCTTGTTGTTTTGTTTTTGGAAGATTAAGTTTGTACAAATCATTTTCTAGTACAGCAGTAGCTAAAACATTATCTTTGAAATATATTTCACATATATTGTCGTAAAAAAGTATTCGAAAACCCTTCGCGGTCAGCTTTTTTACCGATAACAGATTGCTTTCTATATCAGGAGCATAAAGTACCTCTTTTACAGGAACATCTTCAATTTTACCATCACCTTTGATCACTTTCAACACACCAGAACCTTTGCCACAAGTCCTCACCTCATAACCATTTGCAATTGTTAGTGTGGTCTTGTGTCGTTCATCTAGTGTTTGAAAGAAATCCTTGTTGTTACAAATATGACTCGTTGCACCTGAGTCTATAAACCAATCATTATGACTCTTTGTAGCATCAGCCCAAAAACACCTTTCATTTCCTTCATCATTGTCTTCATTAATAACCATATGAGTCTTACCCTTATTTTTCAGAAAATCCTTGTACAATCGGCAATCTTTCCGTACGTGGCCTTGCTTTTCACAATAAAAACAAATAATATTTGATGATGACTTTAACTTCCTGTCATAGCCACCATGTACTTTTAAAACAGAAGCATCAACGTTTACATATGATTGTTTTTGAGATCTTCTTTTAGCTTCTTCAAGTAATTTCTCCTTTACTATCAGTAAAGATGGGACACCATCACTTCTAGCCTCTAAGGTTGTTACTAGCACATCGTATGATTCTGGCAAACTACGAAGGACCATAGCTACTTCCCATTTTTCACTAAGTTTCTCACCCATGCAGGATAGTTTCTTGATTTCTTGTTGCATCTGACAAAGATGATTTTCCATATCACCATTCTCTTCTAATTGCATTTGACAAATTTTCTTCATGATGAATACACACTCGCTAAAGGAATGACGCTCAAAATGATTCTTGATTACCAACCAAGCCTCTCTAGCTGTTGTCGCTTCGTCGATAAGATAAAACAAATCGTCGTCAATCATCAAATAAATTGATGCTCTTGCATTTTCATCCTTTCTTAACCAAACCGCATTTAAATCTGCTGGTTTTTCATCACGTACAACAGACCATGTGTCATCTCTAATAAGGACACATTCCGCTTTCTTTTTCCATATTACATAATTGTTTCGATTCAGTTTTTCAAAAGATGACTTAAAATCTTGAGACATTGTGTCTGTGCGGCCCATAACCTATTGGCGCAGCTCAATCAAATAAATAAACCGTTAATTTAAAAAGTTTATAAGAAAAACAAAACAGTTTATTTTAAAAGGAAAATTCGTTATGAATAATTACAAACAGAAAAATTATTTTTCAAATTGAAGCTTTTGATTGAACAAAATTTACAAAGAATATTTTTCAAAAAAATGTTCTACAAAGTATTTGTATAGTGTTTAATTTAACAAGTTAAATTGGTTTACCAACATTTATTAGTACATATATATGTATTTATCAATATATATAAAATAGATTAACGATTTTTTTTTAATAAAGCATGAATTACAATCGTCACTAATAACACTTTCGTTATATGAACGAAAAATTTTAATTCTTGTTTTATTTTGCAAAATAAATTTTATCACATACAAGTGTCCTATTTGTATGTCAATGGCTGTAGGTATTTTATACCTAGGGTATAAAATACTTATTTTTCTAATTTTAAAGGCAAAAACCAGCGAGACAAAATGTGGCTTATCAAGTTTCTAATAGAAGTCCTATATTTATGTTCACTCTAATAATGTAGGCACGAAGACGTTGATGTGGAATATGAACATGAACATCCTGGTCATCCCCATCCCTCAAAAAGACCCCAAAGTTCACATGGTTATGAATATATGAAAGGTAAGAATACTTGTATAGTGTTTTCCACTTCTAATCTTCCTTCACAGACAAAAATGAGAGAGGAATTATATGTATATATATCAGTCACGATTTGATTTTATTATTAAAATTAGCGCAGCACACCTTTGACAACGTCACGGACCGGCACTGATATATTATACATATATAAAATATATATATATAACCAAACATAAAAGTTAAGTCCTTATGGAATATAAACAACAAAGGGAATTAAATGAAAATGGAATGAATTTCTAAGAAATTACTAAGGATTTCATTCCCTATGGAACGAATTCCCTGACCAAAAGTTGAATTAACTAGATTTGAATGAATTTCATAATTTTCATGAGGGAATTTCAGAAATTCGAATGAATTTCTTCAAGATAAATCGAGTGAATTTCTTCAAGATAAATCGAATGGGAAAAAAAGGAATTCATTCAATTCCTTAAAGTTGCTCAGGGAGTTCATTCCTAAAATTTGAATTCATTTCAAAAATGCGAATTAGGTAATGAATTCTTCAAAGCTCTGCCCGTACATTATCGATATAAAGAAATGTTTACACAGGTAACGCTTAACATGCTTAATGTCAAATTGCAACAAAGCAATCCAAATATTGTTTTTGTCGCTGAAGATATTTCTGCTGTCAAAGCACAGAAAACTTGCTGTAATTATATTTTAATTATTTATTCATTCAACAATAATACAAAAGCCATTAAGGCATAAAGAAAAAAAATCCTGAGCAAGAATACTTAAGAATAATGAATATATATACAAAATCTTAAATACAATAAAAATATAAAACCCAGCAGCAATAAACATGTAAAATAAGATAATATTATAAATAGAAATAAAAAGAAGTAAAAACAAGCCCAAAATGTTGGCAAACGGGTATATAAATATCTATATTTTTTAATTTTTTTTTATAACATTCTATAACAAAAATAATATTTAAAGAAAATAATGCCAAAAAAATATTAATACAAAATAAAATATAAACAATTTATAAATACTCACATATAAATTTAAATAAATTTTTATAGCACCATCTACTTCAACCGGATACAAACGTACAGCGGTTCCGACATATGCCGAAGATAAACGTTTTCGTGAAGTCTCTACTAAGCCATATACAAATAAAAAACCTTCCCATCCATATGGCATTATAAAAAAGTACAAATAATTTTATAACTAAATTATTATAATACAAATCATAACTTTTATGAGTAATATAATTAAAAAAAATTGTATCACATAATAAATAAGCATGCACTCATTAATAACTTACAGTAGTAGCCCTCGGTCAATGGATGGTTCAGAAAATGTTCGGTTTTATTAAAAACACAAATACAATTTTTATTAAAAAATTAATCCCATTTCATTTATTGAAAGATTCAATATAATCTTTTAAATAGATGAAATAAAGTTATGTTTTCATTACACTCAAAAAAGTGTAGTTGTTTAAATAAATTAGTCTTAAAAGTGAAAAGATAAACATTCAAAAGTTCGTTTACCAGGGGGACTACTGTACATAAAAATAAATTAAATCAATAAGTAATTATTATTTAGTAACAATATAGAAACCTAAAATTACAATTTGCAAGTGAGAACTAACTGCAGATTGTAAAAACGGTCATTATAACTACAAAAAGAATATATTACCTATAAATGCTATAGTGAAAAATAAATTTATGAATTTAACACAATAATATTGTATATTAAACATGCTAAATAATTTTGATATTGACATACACATAAAAGTTAATAATTTAAACAACGGTAAGTATAAAATAATTATGGTTTATTTTTTATGTCTTTTAATTGGAAGTAAAATAAATACTAAAAACCAGAAAATACTTGTTTTGACTTGGAATAATTAAGCCCAAACCTTCGATAAAATGGATCAATTTACACACAAAATAATTGTTGCCTAGTAATAGGAGCATTTAAACTAATACAGGTTTCTCACTTGGTAAATGTAACTAGTTTTTGCATAATTTTTGCCAATAAACTTGGTAAGTTAAAAGGTCCCTAATTAATTGAAAACAATATTTTTTATGTTTCTTTATCATAAAAAAAAAATGATTCTCCCTGATTATGTAAGGCGTTGGCGTTTATAGTAAAAACGCCTCTATACAAATAAAATTATTTAAAACTGAAATTTTCTTGGCAGTTCTATTTAGTTTTTTTTTTACATCGTGTGTATGATTTCCGAATACGAATTAAGGCGTTTTTACAGAAAATTTGTTATAACGACTATTGCAATTTCTTGATTATGTAAAATTTCTATGGATGTGTTTTTACTACCGCCTTAAGGTGCCCCCATGCACTAGCTATTTTATGGCACTATTCCCCGATTTTGTTCTAAATCGTTTACTACGCATGTTAATAGAAGAAAAACGAAAAGTTTAATAATATTGAAAGCAGTGATGGCTGAGGAGTTGTCAAAGATGTGCAGCCTTTTTGAAATCACGTCTATAATGAATATTTTTTCACCACCTATCGCCTTCCCCATATAAACAAAGTTTAGATTAATTAATTTTTTAAATAGATATGCAATAAAAATTTTATGTAGAACTCGGTTTTTTTAACGCACCCACGATCAATAAAAAAAATTGAACAATATACGAAGTGCCACGTAAAAATAGAATTTTAGTTCCATACTATATGAAATTAATTAAATCTTATATGTGTCTATCACAGAAAGGTTCAAGGTCTTGGAAAAAACTAATTATAGACGCAATTTTAATAATTAAAACAAATCACAGCACACCTTTGACAACTTCACGGACTGGCTCATAAAAGATAAAAGCAAAATTGCGCCAGCAGCCCGGCAAATTTTTGCAATTCATATGGGAAAATATTTTCGCTTTTAGTTTTAGCTTTGCTGTGAACATACTCTAAAAACAATCAATACTCAGTACATTTAGTTTCGGCAAAGAAAAATATTAAAGTTAATATCTAGTGTGGCCACTATGTATGTATAGAAAAGAAGAAATTTAATGGAAGAATCGCTGGCTAACCCAATAGACCAATTATTGTTGGGTTATATAAGGTGGCGCAAAAATAACCTTCCGATGTTTTTTTTTTTATTATGTATTTATTATGTATAGCATTTTCTGATAGGAGGATTACTTTTGCGCCACCTTATAGTACCCCCCCCCCCCCCAGACGATTATTTGGGGCATGTGTTGTATGTCAAAATTTAGGAAATCGTACTAGAAATTTGTTCTGAGAATTTCGGACCTCAACATAAAATTAAGAAATTGTTTTTTTTTTTTCGTTTGCTGGCTAACCCAATATACAAAATATTGTTTTGTTATAGTACCCCCCAGACGATCCATTGGGGCACGAAATCAGTTCTGAAAATTTTAGACCTCAACATTACTTTATTTGTGTCAGATTTTTGAAAACCCAAAATTATACATTTAAGTTTTGTTCTCGATATTTTACACATGCATTTATTTGCTTACATTTTCAATCACCACGTGTATTTGTTTACATTTCTAAGACCAGCTGGTGCTTTTGTTTACGCTTCTGAGCACCACGCGGTTACTCGAAAGTATTGTTAAGTATGGTTACTAGAAAATATTGTTATATTCATGGAGATCTCCAAAAGTATTAACATAGAATATCAAGTCGTTACTCTTCAGTACCGGAAGCTCACTACTTTTACACAACTCTAATAGAAAACAACAAGCTGGAACAACATGTCTCATGAAAGTTATAAACAAAGCACTCAAATCCAAAGTGGAACAGAAGGATATCAACCAAAGGTTAATGAAGTTGCCCAGAATTTTCTGGACGATTTGGAGAAGGAACGCTCACGTTTAGCAGAGAATTTTCCATTATGTGCTTTATTAATTGACGAGGGTTAGTTTCTTCAATAAAAGTTCCGTTGCGATTTTTAAGTGACTATAATTACTTTGTTCTAGCATTTGATCGTGTTTATGCCACTGGACGTATACCCGGCCGGGAATTTTATGCCGATGTTTATAAACAAAAACAAATGAAAATTACGCAAAAGGTGTTTGTGCCAGTTAAACAATATCCCAAGTTTAATTTTGTTGGAAAAATATTGGGACCTAAAGGTAATTCTCTAAGACGTCTTCAGGAAGAAACACAATGTAAGATTCTCATTAAGGGGCGAAATTCCATGCGTGATAAGATCAAGGAGGAGGAATTGCGCAAAACCGATGACCCACGTTTCAGCCACTTAAATAAAGATTTATATGTAGAAGTTAGTACGGTGGCTACGCCTGCTGAATGCTACGCTCGTGTGGCATATGCTTTGGCCGAGGTACGCAAATACATTATACCAGATAAAAATGACGAAGTTTCTCACAAGCAGTTACGTGAAATAATGGAAATTGATCCTGAGCTGGCAAAAACAGGATACGGTGGCAATCCTGTGCACTATTTCAAGTATGAACCATTTTTTAGAAAGCATTAATTAATCGTTTAAAAAATGTATATTTTTTTACAGAACCGTTTTTACAAAACCGGGAGGAATAAAAGGAACACCAAAATATTCTAGCCATCTTGGTCGCAGATCGGAGTAAGTACTATTTATTGATGGCACATTTTGTTTTAGTGTTTGTAAATATTTGTAATAATTAAATTTTTAATATTTTAAATGGTAATTTAGACGTGAGGAGCATTATGAAGAAGCTGAATACGAATACGCCCCTCTACCTCCTGCATTTAAACGTCCAACAAGTAGTGCTCATAGTTATGAATATATGCGAGGTAATTGTCCACATTTTAATATTTTAAAGATTATCCAAACCCATATTTTACCAACGTGTCTTTAAAGACACACCAATTTTTTAGAGCCTACAACTTTTGATAGATCCAACAACGCAGTAACAAACTTTTAATTTGTAATTCCTGGGTAGCCATATGATTTTAAAAAAGCTCTTTTTTCAAAAACATATTTCAAAATATGAGGAAACGAATCAAGATTTTTACGTCTTTGTAAATATGAAAGTATGCGGAAAATTAATCCTTTTGTGTTTTTAATATCAAAAATGTGTTATTTTCAACAGCTTTGAAGAATTCATTCCCTAATTCCCATTTTTTGAAATGAATTTAAATTTAAGGAATGAATTCCCTGACCAACTTTAAAGAATTGAATGAATTCCTTTTTTTTCATTCGATTTGTCTTGAAGAAATTCATTCGAATTTCTGAAATTCCCTCATGAAAATTATGAAATGCATTCCCTTAGGAAATTAACTTTGTTGTGTTATTCTCTAATGTCTTTACTTTTTCTTTAACTCCCTAAGGACTTAACTTTCTGGTTTAAATAATAATAAATACAACCGGTTCTTGAAACAAAAAGTTTTTTTTTTTGTATTTAAAGATCATTCAAGGCAATTTTTATTTTCCAACCATCCCTAATTTAACCAGGAATTCCCAAAAAATTCAATAGAACACTAGTTTAAATTCATTCTCAAAAGTTTAAATTTTTGAATTCATTCTTACTATTTTTTTGTTACAGAATTCATTACTTGAATCAAAAAATTGAATTCAATTTTAAGGAATCATTCCCAAATTGAATGAATTATTTAAAGATCTGCTATTTTCTCTCAACCAGCAAAAGCAACATATAAATTTTAGCTGTTAGATTTGCCAAATATTCAAAACAATTTTCAAAAACTGTCGAAAAATTGCAAAATTTAAAGAAAATCTTAAAAATAGTGCGAAAACAACAATAACAATTTTGTTCAGTTTTTTAAATAGTTTAAATAAATAATTGTTACCTAGGCGCGAACAGACTATAAAATTTACTGGGAAACCAACATATCTTCCAACCAAGTTTTGTCAAAAAACTCGCACGGTATCTAATCTAATTTATTAAGGGAGTAACTTTTTTAAAAATAACCAGAGATTAACTTTAACCACAGATATTTCAATATAAATTTGACATTCATAACTATGGTTAAGCCTTAAACTTTGATTAACATGAGATAAGTAAGCAGGTCTAAGTCCTTTTATGATAAGCTTTTTGCAAACTAAATTATATTTAAGTAATTTCATTTATAATGACTTTTGTAAAAACGTTTTACGATCGCCAACGTCTGCCAGTACAATTTGAAAAAATGGCCCAGTAATATTAACCTCTTGTATCTCACAGTTAGACTTTCATCCCGAAAAAGCAGGCGCAAAGCGGGATATTGAAAATTGTTTGTCTAAAACTACGAGTTATATCAGATTTGCAATTTTTAGTTAAATCGCTCAAATACTACTCCTACTACTCTCATCCTATTAAAACAGTATTATTTTTTGGAAGCAAGTTTCTGAGTATTTCAGTATTTATAATGAAACATATTTGCCAGCAATTTTTTTTTAAACTTTTCGGAAAAGTTTTCCAAAAAAAACTTTTGTATAATTTTCCAAACAAAAAGTTGTGTACAAAATTCTGCAAATTACCAAAACTTTCTGTATTTTTTTTAAACTTTTTCGTTAAATAAATAAAATTTTTTAATATTTTTTATTGTTTATACAAAATCTATTAAGTTCTTAAATATAGAAACGGCGATTTTGGTCAAAAAGCGGCAAAAAAAAAATTCAAGGAGGGATCAGACTTTGAAAAGCAGGATACTCTAGCCAAAAGCTGGATAGGTGGTCGGGCTTTACATTTGAAACATTTGCAAGCAAACTATTTTGTTTTTGTATAGCTTTAATCGATTTAATGTAGATTTTATTTGAATAATCAAGAGCGAAAAACAGCTAATATAATATATTAATTATAAATAATACAAATTAAATAATATTTTATAGCACCATCTACTTCAATTGTTTCCAAACGTACAGTTGTACCGTCATATTCCGAAAATAAACGTTTTCGTGAAGTGCCTTATAAATCATATACACAAACAAATCCTGGAGTTTATTAAAACAAATGAAAATAATTTACTTATAAAAGATTTACTATGAAATGAACAATAAACTTGTAAAATAATAAATATTACTATGTAACAAAATACAACAAATATAAATAAAATAACTACTAAAGTTTTCTACATTATATTATTTTCGTATACGATTTGATTTTCGGTAAAAAAAAATATGTATCCGCATGTTGAATGATTTTTTTTTTTTTTTAATTTAAAACATTTAACAAATCATACGATTATAGTGAATATAAGATGTTTCCACAATGTAATATTTTGAATAGCATTTGTTAAGCTTTTTATTACTCAGAGACAATAGATTTATGCGAACATTGGATGGCTACCTTTTGTTTTAGCCGTCATGTATACATTCGAAATTTTATTTTTAAGTTATTATTAATCATATAATTACAATTTACATCCTATTACCCTAACCGAGCACTAGCTACTACGACTTTCGGCTCGTTTTAGCTCGAACCCACGATCCCCGGCTCTGTTAAGCTAGCACGCTACCAACTAAAAAAAAGTACACTGGTGACACACTCAAAAAAGATTGACAGCTAAAACATTAGTTGTTTGTGTAGTAATCAGTAGTTTTTAACAGCAACTTTTCTATGAAATAACGCAATACATCTATTATTTATTTACTTTTATTTTATTTATTTAATATCAATACAAAGGAAGCCTTCATGGCCAAATATATGTATATGTATTGTAAAATAATATGCAAAAATGCATATTATCTTAGCGTGTAATTGGCTCCCCAGCCACATAAACATTACGAAAATATATTAAATATAAAAGTCCCATTTAGCCAAAGATACAAATAAACGTAGAGAAGAAAAACAATTTTTTGTTTTATTATTCCGTCCCAAAAGTATAGTAAAACTATCATGTCTGCACATTATTACAAAAATTTAAAAGTTTGCCCTTATAATTAGGATAAGAATACGAAAATAGACTCTTACCAAAAACGAACGATCAAATATTGTGAGATGACCCAGAGGTACATCAATTTGAATATTACGTGTTGAATTTATAAATGTAAATTCATTTACAAGAAATTGAGGTTGTCCACATTTCATGATTTTATAAAAATGAAGTAATAGACGTAGTTTTAGATAATCATGAAAAGAACACCTCAAAAACTCAGGGACAAGTTCAGAAACACGAATATGATCCTGTATTCTCACGTCGAATATGTAACGAACAATTTTTCTAATAACTCTTTGAAGTCTATCTACATTATAAGAACAGTTAACAGTTAATAAAAAAAAACTAAAGACTATTTTCGTAAAAGTTGTTTGATGCATTTACTTTAGGCTCATATTAGGATAAATTTGGTATTGGAAACATGTTTGTTGAGCCAATTTAATTCGATTTTATGTATCAAATTTAAGGAAAAAGACGAAGTATAGCTATAAAGTCAAAAGTTCGGCCGCCGAACTATTATCGATTTGGCCGAACTTTTGGAGGACGAACAGTGAATAAATTTGACACTCAAAATCGAATATAATCAGTCCATAAACCTTTTCTCATTCGCCAAATTGGTCCATAATGCTTTAAAATACAATGTCTTCCAGAGGTAACTAATACGGCAACATCTGAAGCATTTTTATTTGCTGACGAAGTTTTAATATTGTTTAAAGGCAATAGTAGATTTCTGAAGTTTTTGAAAACTAAATAAATATGTGTTAAACGTGTTTTGTTAAAAAGTAAAGCTATGATGTTTAGGTCTACAAACCGTTTTTTTTTTCTGAATTTAAAGGCATTTTTCAGTCAGCATAAATGTTTGGGAGTTGTTACCTGACTGAACACGTGTTTTTCTAAAAACACGTATTTAAGCTCTATTCTACTCCAACAGTTCTGTATTATTTTCCACTCGTTTTGGAAAAAACACATATTTTGCTCTTTAGTCTGAATGCCGTATTGTTGCACTTCTTGTTTTTTCTATTATTTTACAATTTGTGGTAATAGATTAAAAACAAAACCGAAAAATTGCGCTATAATATTGTTAGTGTATGAGTATCTTAAACATTGTCTAGTTTAACCCATTAACATCCATTGTACTATAAATAGTACAATGAACATTTCAGAGTTAATCTGTTTTTATTGAACAAAACAGACAAGTATACATAGTTTTCGTAATAAAAGAAATAATGATACTTAGATTCTAAAAAATTAGTGTGTTTTTCTTCCTGTTGCACGATACACTCGCCCAGGTACAGTATATTTACACCAGCATTGACATCGCGATTCCAACAAGTACGGCAATTTGGGCAAAATTGGTACCTGTGTGGAGTTTTTGATGTTTTGTTTTCGCAGAAGCAATTTGCACACAGCTTTGTAGTACGAAATTCATTTACGAACAGAATATCTGCCCTTCTGCTTTTCAGTGCAGTCACTAGTTTACGATTCGGAGTACGTACATAGCCACGCATCGGAGAGTTCGAAGCAATTTCTGTGGACCCAATACAAATTAGTGTGTTTTTTTGTGTCTGGAACTAGTTGTTTGGCGATAGTGTGACTCGTCTTTTCAACACAAATAAATTTTTGCAGTTTTAGACGTGTGACTTTTCTCTGCGAGTACAAGGCTTGCTTTTCGGCAAATATCGAAAGCTGATATGCTGTGTACTGTTCAAATTTTTCCGAATACGGTGAAAATTGCGAGTCCTCTGTGAAACTCGCTGTGAAATTTTTCAGTTTTTGTTTCCGTGAATAGAACCCAGACATATCGTGATATGTAGAACTTTTCAACTTAATCGGTACACCATTGCGCACTCCGCGATACACAAGCCGAATTCCCGGATCGAGACCCAGTTTATGATCATACAGTGTACTTCGGATTTTTAGTAAATCTCCTCTGAAGTCCTCTTCGTTTGTGTGAATTTTTTTCTTTTTCTTCTTCTTGTTGTTGTTGTCGTCAGTAATCGCAATTTTTTTCAGCTTCTTCATGGAAAACGATACCGCCAAGCCATCTGTCTGCAGTGAGTAGTTGAATTTTTTCGTCACGGTTTCCGGCAACTTAAAGTACTTTCTCCACTCTGCGTCTCGTTCGAATGTACTCCATGCACCCCTGTACAACTTTAAAGCGCACAACATCTGATAGAACGCAAATGAGTCGTATTGCAGATGATGAGTACCGTGCTTGAGGATGGGAATTAGCGAAAAGTTCTTCACATTATTCGTTTCGTTGTAGCGTTGCAAGTTGTAGAATAGAGGCAAAGATGGCCAGAACAGTTTGCGGTTCTGTATTTTGTGGAGGTTTTCGCCGTTCCAGTGCAGTCTGTTTCGCATTTCTTGTAGTAAATCTTCGGCTGGAACTTCTTTCGAGTGCGATTGAAACAAGTACGAAAGTGTTCTGTAGACCTTCTTCTTGTCCGGCTCAAATTTAAAAAACCTCCTCAGCCTGCTGTATGCATGCATCCAGATGTTGTTGTGAAACAGTACTTCGTACTGATTGGCGGACGCGATAAATAAATTCGAACGGTATGAACTATCGTACAGAGGAAGTGATTTTCGAAGTTCTTCATACACGGGGTCCAGCTTGTACACCGGTTTCTTTGTGCGCATCAGAGGATAGTACAAGGAAGGAAATTTCACTGGCTCGAAGTTCCCAGATCGCCATTGCTTCATCAAGCAGAAATGAATATACCGCGAGACTTCCACAAATAAACTGGACATTTCATTCACATCCTTCTGTATTTTAGTGAAAATGTACGAGTTTTTACACACACTCTTGAGTCCTTTTTTAACGACGACCGTTTCAAATAAATCACTTGTTGCAGAAGTGTTTTCGGCTTTACGCTTGGACATTTTGTCTGCTACTGATAATGTGCACTGTCTAGTTTAAATTAACCTACTTGATCAACAATAAACCACCATTTTAAACTTCCTCGTTTACATATGCATTTTTTGATTAACTTGACAGCTAAAATATTAACTTTGTCAGTTTAAAATACCAAGGTTGCCCCGATACCGATCCGACATAAAGGTACCAGTATTATTGTCATTTTACCCTAAACAGTGCAATAAGATGTACAATACTTTTGCACAAAATATGGCACCACACTTTTGTTCTGTTGTAGAGGGATATAGAAAATGCACATTGTGGCAAACACAATTTAAATATTTTTCGCGTTTCTTGGTACAACCTTCCAATATGACATACACACGTAATTTTTTGCACAATAGCTAAAGTTGCACAGGAATATTGCCTAGTGTATGGGTACCTTTAATTGGAGCAAGGAAAATTCCGGCGTTAGTAAAAATGTTGTCAACAGCGCCAACATTTTTAGGCGGCAGCCTCTTAACGTTAATTTTTAAGTGACTTTGTATGTATTTTGTTAGCGTTGCCAACCGAACTTAAATAAAAACACACAGTTGCAAATAATTAGTAGTATAATACAGTCGTTTACAAATAATACTCAGATAACAAGTTAGCAGACTACATAGCAAAACACGTGTTTTGCCAAAACGAGTGGAACGGAATAAAGAGCCATTGGAATAGAATTATGAGATTAAATACGTGTTTTGGTAAAAACACATGTTTTGCTGTCTGGTGTGAATGTGATGTTAAACAAAAAGAGTATAATAATCCCATTTTTAGGAGATTAATATGTCTATGTGAATTCCCTGTTAAAAAGGGTTTAGCCGTCTTATTTAGTGATTGATTAAGCAGTTAATCCCATTTATATGAGATTACCTTGTCTATTTGAATTCACTATATACGAGGAAGATTAAAAAGTTGAATTAGTGTTAATCAATTGGATTAATTTCCCTGTCGAAACTCCTATTAGTCTATAAAAAAGTTCTTTAAAATTAAAAGAATAAATAACTTTTGTAATAGAATAAAGAGCTTCTATTCGACAACGATTTGGAAACGATTTTTTTGTGTATAATTTCACTACCATGGATACCTTTTTATACAACTATGATTTGGTACTTCATCCTGCTTTTTTTATTTGAATTGGTAAAAAAAATCGTCGTCGAAGCCGACGCGAAAGTGAATGAAGTTTTGCTAAAAAAGAAATAATTGCAATTTTTTGTGCAAAGGTATTTTTGTTTGTTAGTTTTTATAAAAAAAAAAATACTTTTATGTTAATTATTTGGTATTATTTCTACAGTTTTATCAAAACTACGAGATTGTATTTCGTATTGCTTTAAAAATTATAAGAAGAGCTGTGACTTAACAAGAACTGGTATTTGCAGGAAAAGTGAAAGCGCTTTTCCAATTAAAATAAATTTTTTTTAATTAATACAAAATGCATACGATGAAAAACTATTAGAAAAAGTGATCAGTATATAGGAGTGCAGACAAAAGAAAAAGTTTACGTTGGCGTCGGGTTTTTCTTCAAATATTTTTTTTATGTTAGGAAGGGCGGTCCAGGTGTAAACAGAAGTGTACGGGGAAATAATACAGCAATGTGTACTGATTTCTTTGTATATTCTTTTTTAATTGACAAAAAATGTATTCTTGCAGATTATTTATTTTGGTTTTGTTTAATTTGACCAAGCTGTAAATAAATTAAAACTCTTCAAGGGCATATCGAAAGGAGTTATAAAAAAATATTAAACATGGCCAATTCCTACGATGGTAATGGTGACTATTCAAATTATACGGAGGATGAAAATGAATATGGTAAACAACGTAAAATGGGAGTAATGTCAGTCACAGGACCTCATAATGGCGACAATACGCATGTAGAACTGCATCATCATGGTCCCGGTACAAATATGAGCCCCGGAGAAAACAATTATCTTAATGAAAAAGCCAATGAGTATATAAGAGATTGTATTAATGAAAAATCTCGCATGGATCGTAAATTTCCAATAGCCGAAAAGCTTTTGGATTCTGGTAAGTGCGCCTTTGGCAACATTAAATGTTGTAAACTTGACGTTTTTCATTTTAGAAATTGAAAAAGTTCAAACTACTGGACGTCTACCATCGAGAGAACAGAAATATGCTGACATATATCGTGAGAAACCATTGAGGGTGTCACAAAAAGTTTTGGTTCCCATTAGAGAACACCCCAAGGTATGTATGAATTAAGCAGCACGGTATACCGTCATCGATTCAAACCTCTTTCAATAGGTTACAGTTGTCTTTAAAAATACAGAATTGGTCCGCAGTAACGTTATTGATTTAAACCCTTTTAATCGACTACCGTTAACCTTTGAATAACTTTTTATTTACTTTTCTAAAAGAAAATTACGAAAAATTTGTTTTATATTCAAGCCTTTTTTTTTGCAGTTTTTAATTTTTATAAAAAAAAATGTGATTCAAAACCTGTTCAACATCAGTTCTAATTTCTGTTGCTGGTGTATGGTGCTGGGAATACAAAATCCCACACTTTTTCAATTTCCGTAATAGGGAAATTTTTTTGGAATTCCCGGGGTTTCTAACGAAAAATATATTGTTTTTAAAAAAATAATTGTTTCTATATTAAATGTCTTTTACATGCCCCGAGACTTTTCTCAGAATTTAAAATTTTAATGAAGTCTGAGGAAATAGCATTTTTTAAATCTTAGTTTGAAAAAAAAAAAAAAAAATATTGATATGTATTATTTTTTTACATTTAAGTATGTTTTATAATCGATGGACAGAGATCATTAAGCCTCTTGATAACATTTTGATCGCCGTAAGGAAATTAGATGGACAAATTTTAATTTCTGTTTTAATTTCATGTTTTTTAAGACATTGTTGAATTTGTTTAAAAATCAAACTGTCAATACAAAAATTCTGTAGGAATTCTAGTTCAAAAATGTTATAATCTTTCACAACTACAACAATTCTTAAACATGTTTCACTACACCATTTTCAACTGTAATTGAGAGCTTTCCGAATGAAATTTTGAAATTTTTAATTGAAATTAAGATTTTTTATTTAAAATTGATAAAAATTTAAAAAGAACTTTAGATTTTTTATTTTAAATTGAGAAAGTTCCAAAAGAAATTGGGACTTTCTATTTCAAATTGAGAAAATTCCAAATAAAATTAAGATCTTCCATTTAAAATTGAGAAAATTCTAAATGAAATTAGGGTTTTCTATTTCAAATTAATAAAATTCAAACTGAAATTTAGATTTTTCATTTGATTTTGAGAGAATTACATTTGATATTGGGATTTTGGGAAATTGAAATTAACATTTTTTATGTGATTGCTAGTCTCCCTGGAGCAACGTCGATATGCTTTTCAATTTATTGTTTTTTGTATTGCAACAATAAATAAAATAAATAATAAATAAATTTATTACAAACTTATTGGTTTGTGCTGAAATAATTGATGTGTCGTAACAATTAAAATACCATTACAAAATTGTTTACATAAACTAAATGGTTGATTTTTACATTTTGCTATTTTATAAAATCCTGCAGGACAATTTTAACAAAGAGTTGTAGCTATTTAGCGACACCAATAAATTGTAGTACTATATTTTTCCGATAGGGAAATCAGAAAAGAGCTAAAAGCATCACAACATAAGTTTCGTCAAAATATCTTCAGCGGTTTAAGTTCGGTCGTTAAAGGGTTAAATAACGTTACAGAAAACTACATAAAGTCATTATACATATTGTTATTTGTGATGATCGTTTACTTTTAGTTTAACTTTGTTGGTAAATTATTGGGGCCTAAAGGAAACTCTTTGCGACGTTTGCAAGAAGAAACCATGTGCAAAATGACAGTTTTGGGACGAAACTCTATGAGAGATCGCGTCAAAGAAGAAGAGCTTCGTAACTCAAAGGATCCCAAATATTCCCATCTTAACAGTGATTTACACGTAGAGATTTCAACAGTAGCCCCACCGGCTGAAGCTTATGCTCGTGTAGCATATGCCATGGCCGAACTGCGCAAATATCTAATACCAGATAATAACGACGTTATCAGGCAAGAACAATTACGAGAACTTATGGACACTACTCACATTTCGGATGAGCAAAAATCATCGAACTTCAACAAGAAAATTTCTCCATATCAAACAGGCACTGGTGCAGGCATTTTAACATCGGGCTCTGGAGTAGCTGGAGGATCAGCATTAGCTGCAGCCTGTTCAAATACAATGGGAAATCAAATAAAAAACACGGCATCTTATAGATCTGCGGGCCAATCAGCTTCAACAACTCCAGCCTTTAACAAAAACAATGTAGCACCAAAACAAAAAGTTATGTCTATACTGGAAAAAGCTCGCTCAGCTATGGAAGAAACATACGGGTAAGTTTCAGCTTTAAACCATTACTGCATGACACTTCAGATCTAATAAAGGTTATATAACATGCAGCCATGTCCACATAAATTAATCTATGACATAAATAGAACACATAACAGGGACTTTTTATTTGTAAGTACGATGTAACTACAGTTTTGAATTTTACCATAAAAAGTGGTCAGAAAAATATAAAAACGACAAAATAATGCTTATCCGATTATTAATCAATAATTTAACTTTATTTTTTAATATATTTGAAATAAATTGGTACGAAATTCAATTGGTCGCACTTGTATAATATTTTATTGTTTTTGCTATTTGATTAAAAATTTGAATATCTTGTAGTTTTATTTCAACATTTGAGTTTTTTGTATCTCAAAAAAAGCTATTATTTAACTTTCCAGTATTTTCACATTAAATCTTGCAAATGACAAATATATTATAGCCATTTTAGGTTGCTTATCATCAAGTCGTAACTAAAATAATGTATAAGAATAAGATAAGCCGACTTTTAATTAATGATGCCAATAATATGTTAACAGAAATTTTCAAATTTAATGCAAATTCCTCAATTTTTTCAAATTATATTGATGTACGCTCAATTGAATTCAGTATTAATTTTAATGTTTTTTTTAAAATTTATATCAAAAATATTATTGAATTGAATTTCGCATTTTAAATGTTTTTTTTTTTTTTAATTTATATAAAAAATATTATTCAACTAAAAAAATATGTTTCATCATTAAAAATGTATCAATCAAATAAGGATTATTTTGTCGTTTTTGGAATTTTTCTAGCTTTCTTCGTTTACGTTAATATTCAAAAATATCCGCGAGCCCAAAGGAATTTCATCCTCTGGATTAAGTAGTTATTTATCCGGCTTTGTTAAACCAGGCACAAGAGAAAAATCAGAATGTTTACGTTATATTTAATTTATGTATTTATATTTAACTAATTGCAGTAAATGGATAATAAAATTAATTATCTTTTTATATTTATTCTATAAAGGCGTGGCTATGATGATAATCAACCATATGATCATCTTCAAGCATCTCATGGCTATGATGCATATGCCAATTATTCAGGCCATGCACCACAACCCCCCTTAGCACATAATCCTCATGGTCCGCAAACTCCAGGTATTGGCATAAGTACGATGAATGCTGCCAGAGCTCCGTATGATAACGTCGAATATGAGACAAGTGAATACAACAGACGAGATTATTATCAGAATCCATCAACTGCTACTACAGCATCTGGATATGGAGGTAAGTCCGGCTGCATTGTTATTTCGATTCTTTGGATCAACTCTTTTAAGTACGATTATCTAATCTTATTTCAGAGAAACTACTCGATATTTTTCAATACTTTTAACGGGTTATTTTAGTTTTTTAATAATATTCTTTGAAAGTTTTTACTTTCATTGAATATTAAAGTATTAAAAACATATTTTTAAATTTCTTTACTAACTAAATATATAATATGTTTAGTTTTGTATGGCGAACAGTATCGTTTTCCTATAATTTGCGTTAGAAAAAAAAAGCAAATGAAATACAAACGATCAAGCGAACTCAAAATTAATAAAAATAGTTTTAAAAATACATATAAAATTGAAATTGTTTTTCTCTTAGTTTATATATACCTAACCTGACCAACCATTCCTGATTATCCCGCTATTTAAAGACTGATCACTCCTTGAACTCTTTTCCCACTTTTTAAACCAAAATCCCGATTGATTTTTTTTAGAAATTTTGGAGTTTTTTATTGAAATAAAGTTATAAACCAGTAAAAGGGTTCCGAAATTTTTTATTAAATGTGCCATAGGGGCATTCTTTGTGTCAAACCCGATTTTTAACCATGCAAAGAAAGCATTATATGTAAATTCTAGCAAGGGAGCACAGCTGATGGTTTCCCTCCGATTGCTATAAAATTTGGATATGTGATAGAGGGGACAAAATAAGAATAAGACACCTTTTTGTGGCACAATTTCACGTTTTTGTTACTTTCGTTTTTTTTATGATTCTTTCATAAGAACAATATACAAGTTTAGTATTCAAATAAAAGGTATTTAGATAATAAAAAGTTTTTTTTTACCCAACAGGAAAGTTCCCTTGTAAGTGTTTTTATTATTAAATTTTATTGAGAGTTTTTTTATGATAAAAATGTTAACAAATTAAAACAATTTCACAAAAAAAAAAACGCAAGACAATTTTTGTACACAACATTTAGTCACTTTATATGTACCCTATATTTATGATATAAAAGTGTTTTAATTACTTTTTATTACATAACAAAGATTCACATCTTTGTAATATAATTTGTTTAAGATAAAGATATTTGACAAAAAGAGTGTTTTCTATGAGATGATAAATTTAAAATCGATCAAATGTAAATAGATATATGCCTTAAATTGTTGTTTAAACAATAAAAATCAAGTTTTTGACTTACCGCGCACAAGAAACAAAACTTAAGCATGCTTTTACTAGTTGTGTCATAATTTTTCTACTTCAATCTGCAATAAGAAAGATAAATGATTTCTATGTAAAAAATGATAAACACTTAAACAACATTAAAATTAAGCTATATATCTCAAGTGATTTAGCAGAAAATTTTTAAAATAAAAAACATAAAGGTATAGTTCATATATACATATAAAGTTCTATATCAACTTTCTAGGACATTTCATAAAGGGGCGCTTATTTTAAATTTTGGTGCTCACATTCGTGAACTACAAACACCTTTGTGTGTCATTGATTTATTTACATGTCGGTATGTTAAACTTAAAAACATTTTTAGACAATATTTCTAAAATATGCATAAACGCATCGATGAAAATTCGCTGCAAATTTCTTGATTCGCAAAAATATTTGATTTACGTCATTCTTCAATTGTAACTAGCAATACGTCTTTAACCTGAAAGAATTAAATTACAACATTTCATATATCAAACAAGTAGGTCACTTCTGTCTATGATATTTTCTTTATTTTTTCAATGGGCCCGACTGCGGTTGGCGATATCCATTTCAAAAACTAAGCCTGCTTGAAGTTTTTTTTTAATTTTAAACTTCCTCACACATATTTTTTATAACACACTTTTGTTGGGGTTTATTATACTCCAGTGTGTGGTTAAAAATAAATACTCTTCCCCCGGAAATTTTGTCCCAATTAAGAAGATACATAAAGAAAACCTGCATGCAAAGACTGTTTTTATTAATTTCTCCTTAATGTCGCTATCGACAACGCCAACAGCAATAAGCTGGAATGTCTTAACCCAGATACCTCTATTTATAAATCTCGGTGTATATGTTTTTATTAAAAAGTTAAGAAAATGAATATGATTTTTTTAAATTACTATAATTTTTTAATTATTTTTAATGAATGTATGTATTATATTTTTTTATATCCTCTTTTAGGAGCTGGTATACAACCACCAAATAATTCCGGCATAAATCCGAATCAAAATCAAAGCCGTAGCCATGTTAACAGGTGAAATTTATTTCCTGCACATCAAACACATAAACAACAACAATATCAGCCGCACCAGCTAAATAATGCAAATAATAATGTTATTTCAAGTTTACGTTGTCCCTCAACTCCTTCTTCCACCGCCGCAACTTTCAAAACTGAAAACTTACCTCATCTATCTGCCTCAGTTGACGTAATAAATGGTTTTGGTAATATTGCTAATAATAATTTGTTAAACCCTTCTGCTAACAGTTCGATATATCAGGCTACGAAATCTGGAAGCACAGCGTACCACACATTGTCTCAACAAGCAACAGCAGGAGCAACATGCATTCCACATAATGGCCCCACTTTACATACAATGACAATACCAACACAAAATTTCCCACCGTCTGTTACCCAGACTCAACAAATTTCTACAACTGTCAATAAAAACACTTCTACACCAAATACTACCAATCAAAATGATGCTATTCAAAATAACACTGTAGCAGCATATAATTTTAAAAATCATAATTTGAACACCAACAAATCATTTCAAGCATCTCAAACGACATCGACTATGTCTTCTATTGCCACTCAGCAACAGTCAGCTGGAACTGCAAATTTACTTTTTGTAAGGTATTAAGTTGTAATCACTTAATATCAAGGTTGGTTATCGAAACAAATGACGGTGAGGGTAACAGTATTGAATTTTTCTTGTTGCGGTGTTAGTAAAGGTAACGTAACGGCATAGATTATATTAAAAATATCTTATAAATAAAATTCGTTGTTGTTTCTCATGCGAATTTTATTTATAAGACTGTTATAAAAATCAATAATATGTCTATGCATATAGGTGTTAGTGTATAAGGTGTAGAAATGTGACAACCAGACAAAAATATTCTTATTTTAAAGTTTGGACTTCTCCAAAACTACACTTTATCACTTTTTGCAAAACCTCTCTTTGAGATACATATTTTTAATATACTCTGAATCCAAATCTTTCACAATTTTTTTCTTCTCATTTGCAGTTTTTGAAATATCGCGCTTTTTGTATTTACATCATTTACCCCATTTTTCGTATATTTTGGTTAATTTTTCGAAATGTAACAGCAAAATCTTGAATTTTTTAGAAATACAAATCTACACAAAATTATCTTTCATTTGAGTATAATCATATCGGCGTTTGTTTCAGGATATTTTACCGGTATTGCAAGGAATTGAAAATTATGCATGTTTAGTTTTATCCCTATACATTTTATGTATGCTATTACATTTTATTACTATTTGCAAACTAAACATTGCACTAAACTGATGTTTGTATTAAAATTCCAAATCCATTGGAAATATCGTGAAATATTTAGAAAAGAAATTTTTTATATAAAAAAGTGAGTATAGGTTCTGCAAAAAGTTGTAAATTTTTAATATTAATATTAATAATGAAAATGAAATTAATAATAATATATTTTTATATGAATGAATTAAAAAAAAAAAACAATAAATATTTGAAATTATTTTCTAAATATTTCGGGACCTTTTTAATGAATTTGCAATTTTAATACAAACAAAAATGTTCATTGATCTAGTTTATGCACAATGATGAAATTTAAAAATATTTTAAAATGCATAAAATTTATAAGGATGAAATTAAAAAAGTACATTTATATATACTGTTTATTGAATTTAATCTAAGCAATTTGTAAATATATTCTTAAATTTATGTAGCACACTAGCAATACGTCTTTGGCCTTTAAGGCTTATTGTATAAAATATATATCAAAAGAAAAAAAGGACATTTTCAAATTCCTTGCAATACCAGTGCTGATACAATCGCCGACATGATTATACTCGAATTAAAGATAATTTTGTGTAGTTTTATATTCATTAAAAAATTTCATAATTTTGCGATACAATTTAAGAAGGGTACATTATAAGCCCAAAAAAAAAATCTTGATCAAATTGTTTTATTTAGGACGATACACAACACTTAGTACACCTTGTGAATGCATATTTTAAAATAAACGAGCATAAAATTATACCATTAAAATGAGGGTAAATATTTATAAAAATAACGGTATCGGTATTTGAATTTATTTTTCAGTTTAAAACGCCATTACGATAACGGTAACCAACCTTGCTTAATATGCGCGCTATATTTGCTTCAAAGAACAAATCCTCAAACCATAATTTCTCTAATTTGCAATATTTTACAGACATGCAAATTCTTCTACTACTACTTTACATGTTGGTAAATTACCGTTTTTGCCAATACAATTCATTTGAATTGCTATCACCCAACAATCCCACCCACCAACACATTACAGTAAATTAATGACAACAATAGCATCTATTACTACATCAGAAACATTACTATATACTCATCAACATCATCACCAACAAAAAACAACATTAACAACATTATGTACAACAAAATGTTGTATCTACATTTACTTTAATCAATTTTCTATTTACATAAAATATATATATAAAAAATTATATATATACAGTTTGGTATATATTGGATCTAAAATTTTGATAAATGGCAAAGTTATAAACACTAATTAAAAAAATCTTTATTTAAATAAGCCTTACAGCAGGCTACATTCTCATATTTTTGAATTCAAGATTAAAAAAATACATTTCATCGCAAAAGTTTCGGATTCAATTATGCCAACATGTATTAACTAAGGCTTAAAGTCTTATTAAAAAAAATACAATAATACACGAAAACTATTATAAAATATATAAATTATAAAATTAAAAGATTCAATTAAATTCAAACTAACAGGGATTTAACACAAACAGCGGTATTCAAAACTTTAAACCAGTGTCTAACACCGAGTAAACAGCTTTCCCTTATGGGAATTTGTGTGTAAAAATAGTTATGCACTCGATGTTAATCACTCGTTTTAACTTATGAATACTGCTGTAAGACTTTAATGAATAGTTTGTGAAAAGTATTTTATCGAATGATCCTCCGGAGAGTTCCAGAAAAAAAAAAATACAAAAAGAAAATGTTATTTTAAACGCTAACAGCAGAATACCTCCGACTTTCCTTTAATAACAGTCAACTATATGCTCTGAAATTTTTTACATTTTCTTAGTATGAAGATTTTCACAAACAATTCTATAGCGTTAAACCCCCTTAGCCCTTATATAAATAAGGGCTTCATTAAAAAAATACATAAAATACTTATATACTTATAAAAATTAAATTTTACTATATATTTACAATTGAATATTGACATAATATTTAAAAAAAAAAATCTAATAATTATAAGACCTTAAAAACATTTGCATAAATGTATCCATGTATAATTGATTGAATCTGGTATGTGATGGAAATCGATGGTTTTTGTAATTTCGTATGTTTCGTATTATTTTTAATTTGTAAAAGATAAAAAGACGTAAATATATATATATATATTAATTAAACATGTTCTCAACTAATTAATTTGTAAAAGATAAAAAGACGTAAATATATATATATTATATTAAACATGTTCTCAACTAAAGCAGTTAAGAACATGTTTAATCCTCTTTTTATTTTCTATTCACTAATTAAATTTTGAATTTTAACCAAATCGATCAAAATGTATCGATTTGCGTCACATGCCGCAATATAAAAATCGTTCAAATTTGCATAAATTTAAAATCAACTTAAAGTTGAATAATAGATTATAATACATATATAAAAATATAAACTTAAATTACAAAATAAAGTTTAAAGATTTATACAAAAAAAAAAAAATCAAATTCTGAATAAGCAGAAAACAATTTTAAAATAATAAAGAGGGAATAACGACGTACAATATCATTAAATAACGGGAACAGAACAGGAAATAATAAATGGAGGAGTTTTTCAATAAAATTTAAATTTCTAATACATACCTATAACATTAGTTATTTGCAAACTATAAAATATAATTTGAAATTTAATAAAAAAAAAATTAAAATCCCACAAACATAAATTACTTTATAAAAAAATACTTAAAAAAATAAAACAAATATAAACACAATGGAAATAATATATATTTATATACATATATTATGCAAAATTATAAAAATGCAATATATATATCTAAATGTTATCTAAAAAATATTTGTCCAATAAAAGTCAATATTCGCCTATAATATTAAAATTTGTATTAGTTTAGTTTGTTGGTGGCTTTTCAGATACTAGGCTTGTTTTTTCCATATGTGTTACGAAATCCCAAACCGAAAAATGTTCTCAGTTATTGGCAACTAAATTTTCAAAATTTTATAAAATTTGTCAATGTTTTTCTCTATATTTTACTGACAAAATTTTATCAAGTTTTCATTTCATTTAAAACATCACATTTAAGTTAAATGTTTTTTTATTTCGGCTTTATGCTTTTATTGTACCGGCATCACTGTTTCGGTATTAAAAACAAAAAAAAAGTGCAACCGTAACCGAAATATAGATCAAAATTATATCGGTACGAAACCGTAACCGTTATTCGTTTCGGTTGCCAAACTTTGCATTTAACATAATATGTGAAAAAATGATCTTGAATCGAACCAAAAGTATTTATTTACCGATTTTAAGATCAGCTACTATAAACTTCATCATTTTCAAAGACATTAAATTTTATTCAAAAAATAACTAGCCGAAAGAATTTTTTTATATTTTACTAAGTTAAATCTGAAAATGATAATTTTTTATATGATTTAAATCATTTAATTTTAATATCACTGATAATAGAGTGATTTTCCACGTTTTTGATTCTATCAAAATCAATATTTTACTTGAATTCCATTTTTTTTTGTATCTCAAAGTTTTGTAAAACCAAATATAGAAAATTAAAAAATTAATATTTTGTCATGGAATTGTGTAGATTTCAAAATAGGTCATTGATTTTAAAATTCTGTTCTGCATAATGAGTATTGGCAGTTGTCTTCTAAGATTCGGAGACGTTTGTAAAGGACTTCAAGATGGTGAAATAATTACAAATAAAGTGATTAAAACGAAGAAGGAGTTTTTTTATACCGATTTCCCATTCTCAAAATGACGACTTTTCCACAAAAATTCACGATTTTTAACAAATTGATCGTAACTAGGCTAATGCAAATATTATTTCCAACGTCGACGTTTTCAAACAGACTGAAAAGATACGATACAAGTATCAGATATCAAAATCCGTATACTGATTCGTTACGGCACGGAACGGCAAGACTAACTGAGCATTTATACTACGTTTCACTGAACGTGTTTTGAAATGTTTTCAAACACATTTTTTTTTTTACCAAAACAAAAATTTCTCTTGACGGTCTGACTACACCACTAACGCGAGGAACTTACTTGAAGAGTGGTAGGTACCTTATCATGATAATATATCTGTATTGACGAGATTTCTGGAAATTCCTACGGGGAGGGCCAAAAATACCCCCTTGGAGGTCTGACCAAACCGTTGATGCTATGGAGCGGATTTTAGAAATTACATTGGGGAGTGGCATAAATCCCTTGGTGGCCTGTCCAAATCCCTTTGGTCAGAAATTTTAAAATTAAAATGTATGTTACTTCGAATATGAACTAGCTCACTTATATGAAACTTTTTGGATTTCTGGCCTGGAACGTGGTAAAAATAGGGTTAACGTAGGGAAACTCCCCCATTGGCGGCCAGGCTAAACAACTAAAGCGAGGAACTTAGAATATGGTATGTGGATTCCTTATCACGAGAAGTATGGCTAAAATGTTGAAAGAATCTCCCTCTTGGCAGCCTTGTCAAACTGCCGCAGCTAGGAATTTAAAATTTGGTATGTGGGTTCATTATCAGGAGTAACATCAGTATGGAGCTGACGTCTGTATTAACGGTATTTTTGGAAATCCCCACTAGGGGCAAAAAGGGGAAGTCACACCTTTTTGCTTAATCAGGAGTAGACATCTGTATAGAGCGCATTTTTGGAAAATTTTACTGGGAGGGGCAAAAATGGTAAGCTACCGGTAACGGGCTTTTAAGCTCGTATATTGTATACACATAGACTAAAAAAATAAGACACAAGTGACAGATGTCAAAAAGGTATTTAAAACCCATATGGTTTTCCATAGCCTTTTTCTAATATAATAATGTCGTGTAAAGAATGTTGGATTACCACACTGTATTGTGTGTACATTTGTTTCATTATTTTTTGGCCTACAAGGCCAAAAACGTATTAGTAAGTAGTACAAAATACTTAACTAATTACACGCAATTCACACTGTTGTTGGGTGTGAGTACGGAAGGTTACAATTTGCAATATTACATTGCCAATGTTATTGTTATTTTGCCCTACACTGTGAAATACTATGTACAATACGTTTGCAAAAAATATGGAATTACTGTTTTCTTGTGTTTTGCGCAATGTGACCACCACCACAGACGATTATTTGCATTCTTTAATCCTTGAGCAGTATTGACGATGCAAACTGTGCATATTTGCATCGTATGCAAATCACCTTATAAAATATTTGTTTAACATTTCTTGTTTGCGCAATAACCTTTTTTATTCTTTACAATATATTGTACAACCTTCTAATATGACATACACTCTGGTAATATTTTGCACAATAGCAAAAGTTGCAAATGACAGTGTTTGTGAGCACAATTTAGCAGTAATGCAGGACTCAAAAAATTCGTGTCAGCTCTGATTGATTGTGGTTTTGCCCATAGAATGTTTTGTCACATGTTGACTGTTTTACGTGGTTTTACCCCACAGAATTGAGTTGTAAAGATTCGATACTTTTTAAGAACGCTGGATACTTTTACTTGGGTACTCGATACTACTAAAAACTTTTAACGGAGTTTTTGTGTTAAAAATAAATTCACATGTAATGTTAAAAATTAATAAAAATTCACATGCATGTGTTATTTAATAACCAGAGAACACAAACTTTAAATTTTTACTCATATTTTCTTATTTGGTAGTATTTTAATTTTTGGGAATAAAAACAGATTTTTCTTAAGATGTTTTAGCTTTAAATTGCCCGTTTTCAGATTTTTTTCTTTTAAAAACTCTAATTTGTTTAAATTTTTTTTGAGTTTTGCTTTTTTTTGCCATAAACACAATAGATTTTTTCGTTTTTTGTCTTCTTTGATAATAACAAATGGTAAATATATGTGTTCAATATTTTATGTATATAAAATAGTTTTTTTTCCTTAAAATTCGGCAAAATTCTAAAATAAACAAGAGTGCTATTTTTAGAATCGCACTCTCATATCGCTTTGCAGAAAAAGGAAAAACTCTTGAAATTTTTCAAATTATCTAGCTATATTCAATAAATCCACAAAAGAATATCGATATCATTTGTATAGAAAATTGTTATTGGTTTGAGTTTAAATTCACATATAATAACGCTTATTTAATTTAATAGTGAGAGTGTCTGGGATTTTTTAATTTTCGTCATCGTTCTGCATTAACACGATTTTTCCCGAAGAGCTTTTATAACCCATATTTAAATTATTTTAAATAAGTGGTAACCCTGGGCCCGCAACATAGGCAATATGGGTATCAAGTTTTTTCTTTACTTAAGTATTTTAATACTGCGAACAAAAAATATGAATTTCATACATTTTTGACATGTTTTCATACAAAAATGTTGTGATTTTTAACCCCAAAACGTGAGACTGCGCACCTAAAAAAATGCGTGTTTTTCGTCTTCATTAAAATCTGCGGATTCACCACTGTGTAGTTTCGCTGTATTTGCCGAATTCGAAGTGGATTTGCCAGGAACCCGTTGTTTCATCCGAATTAAAAATATCAGCACTTTCGTGAACAGATCAAACAACTGCAGCAGAAGTATCACATATATAATTTCAAAAAAATAGATGGAATACAGTAGTTGAAGCGGCTGAATACCTAAATATTTTCTACTTGCAGTCATAGCTACACTTTGAATTATATGTAGGTAAAGACCACTGCAAATGTAGTTAAAAACAACACTTGGAAACATGACCACTAACTTTTTATTAAATTCAACTAACATTTTTATTTGTTTTTAACTGCTAATTAAATGAATTACAAATTATTAAAAAAACTAATTTTTACTAACAATTGTTTTACGTTTACTTGTTTTATTTTTTTTTTAATAAAAACAGAACAACTGCACAAAATGAATGTATTTTTTAATTTTTAATACATTTATCTACAAAAAAACTAGTAGTTTTTAAAAACTTTTTTTTTAGTTTTTAAAAACTTTTAAAATTTAAAATTTGTATGCAATTTTATAAGTGCACTCAGAATATTCTTCCCGTAACTACATGTCAGTCATTAGTGCGGTAAACGGTAACAGTCATTTTAACTGTAATTGTAGTAATTTTACTATGGGGAAATGTAAAAAAACTATTTTTGACAGAATAAAATAAAAAATAAATATATAAAATAACCAAAATACCGTTCTTTAGTAACAGTTGTTTTGAGTAGTTATTTTGGCAACTTCGCAGAAAGATGCAAAAAATAATGAAATGCTTGTACAAGTAAGTTTTAAATATTTTAATTATTATATTTATTTTTTTTTATTCCAGAAAATAATAAAAAATTAAAAAACCTCAAAACTATTAATTATATTAGAAACTGGTTCAAAATTTTATGAAGAATGTTTAAGCGACAATGCAGAGTGTATAAAACATACAACCCTTTCCTTAAAATACTTTTACCTCCTCGGAATGAACTTAAGCCCGTCTAATACACCAATAACTGATATATGTAGTAATATTTTATTAGTTGTTTTTTATTGTTTTGACAGTTATTTTTACTAATATTGCAGTTATTTTTGTAATAGTTCGAAATCGAATTTTTCTACAAATGACAGTTTTTAACTTTAAAATAGAGATACTGAATTACTATTCAAATAACTAGAAATATTTACGGCAGAAGTTCCCTGAGTGTATATCACTATCATATTTTGTTGAACCTGGGCAATAAGTAACATCATCGACGAAATCGTCACAATCTGCTGAAAACGACGATGATATAGAACACTCAGAATATTCTTACAGTAACTACATGTAGGTCATTCGGGTAGTAAACAGTAGTAGTTGTTTTAACTGCTATTGTAGTTATTTTTCTATGAGAAAATGGAAAACGACTATTTTAAACAGTCAATTCAAAAAATAACGAACCAAAAATACTATACTCTTGTAGCAGTTGTTTTGAGTAGTTATTTTAATAGTTATTTAAAAATTGAAGGTTATGTCGAGTATTTAAAAATTCATATTTGTTATTATTAATATGTTCATAGTTTGCAAATAATAATTATGAATGAATTCTTAAGGTAACCATACACTAGCAATATTATTGCGCAAATTCCCAATTATATTCATTAATCTATTACCACAAAGGGTAACCGGAAAGTTGTGCAATAATATTGCAAGTGTATTTGGTGATTTAGGGTATTTATTAACAGAAAGAACAATAAGAACATTTTTTAATTCTATAAATTAAATTTTTTGTGAATTATGCGGCATTCAGAATAATTGCAAAACGCGTGTTTTTTCAAAACGATTGGAAATTATTAAATAACTGTTTGAATAGAATAAAGAGTTTAAATATGTGTTTTGCTATCTAGTGTGAATGTGAATTCTTTTGAAGCTCTGAGAATGTTATATACCAATGGGTAACTCTACACATTAAATGAAACTTGGGTGGGAAAAAATACAAGAACAATAACATCAACAATTGTGATCAGTTTGTGGCCCTGATGAATGAGAATTTTGAAAAACATTAAAATGAGTAACACGAATTCATGTGTGGAAACACCAGCAGCACCCGAATGGCTATCAAAACTGGAAGACCGCCGTGAGAAATTAAAGAGATCTAAACTGGGCCATGAAGCCGGAGCTGGCGCACCCTGCAATGAGTGTGGATCAAAATGTCCCGGATTGGATTTACATTTCTGGCGTAAGGTGTGTCGTAATTGTAAGTGTAGAAAAGATCAACACATGTGCCAGGATGATGACATATCTGGTTGGGCACAGTTTGAGATATTGGGACAAATACGTTCAAAACCGGCATGTAAGTAGAACACCCACAAGTATTAATTATCGTGAAGTTATTTAAATTGCTTATTTACTACAAGTTATCAAGATTAAGACACTGGCTAGTCAACCGGTCAAGGTGGAATGGGTGCCTCCCAATGTAGCCCCTGATCTAGCCGCTGATTATATGGAAAAATTGGGCACTGAGAATGTACCAATAGCCGGCAGTGAAGCAGCCGTAAGACGTAAACAACAACTGGAGTTCCAAGTGCCCCCTCATGACTTGGATGCTGTTTTTTGTGACAACCTTACCGAATCTGAGGCCAATCAATTGCAACAGTATGTCCAAAAAATACGTGACAATTGTGTGGGGCAGGGTAATGTTGTGCGCGTTGGAAACTACGGTAATGCTACGGTAGGAACTGTAAGTGTCCCCATCTTCGACGAACTGAAATATGGGGCGATTATGTCAGCTTTGCAGGAAACGCCTGTAGCTGATCCAATATTGTCGACACTTTTGTCCAATGAGAAATTAGCTAAAGCCATTGTAGAGCAGTTGCCCAGTAGATATCCAAAAATCTTTGTCGTGTTTTCAGAACCAATTTCTGAGGGCCCGTTAAGTCCTCAAGTGGAAACGAAACTGACACCGGGGATAAAACAAAAGCTCCGAGGACTCAATGAAGCTGCTGTCCGAAGCATAGTGCTCAATGGACCAATATATGATAAAATATTTAATGTTTTAAAGGTAAGTGTGTTAAGTGTATTGTGGTAAGTGTATTGATGATTTCATCTCAAACCCAGCCTCAAGTAGTTCCAATTGATGCACTTATGAGGTTATGAACTTTGAATATGTTGTAGAAGAGACTAATCGTATATTGGGGGGCTACAAAGTGGTACAAAAAATTTTAATTTTTTTTTAATTTTAATTGCTTTGAAATTGTCGCCACTCTGGCGAAATTTTAAAAATTATATTTTTCTTTTGTACTTGTAACACTTTTTACAAATGAATCTAAATTTTCCTAAGTTCAGACATGTTTTAGTTTATTGTTTTCTTCTCTACAACATATTCAAAATTTATTAAAATATGCGAGTCGGCGTTGGGAAACACTCCTTATTAATCAATCTTAAACATTAAATAATCTTCCTCATATATAGAAAAATAACTTGGATATATCACGAGATCCGCGTTTAGGACCTTTATCTGATTTACGCAAAGAATATTTGTCGAATCCTTTTGCAAAAAAAGAAATCGATGTGGTATTTGCCTCATCGGTCCAACCATCAGCAATGTTTTGTAATTCTCCGCCTAAAACACCTTCGAAATGTACAAATGAGTTGGCTTTTAATTCACCCTTGCTTCTAAAATCTGGAACACGAGATCTGAGATCGGGATCTCATATGATACAAGAGACACCTATACGCAAAGTTCAATTTGGTAATGTGCCCACCCTTGTGTACGATTGCAGTTTACCAGCCAATGTAGACTACGAACGAGATCCAGTATTTGCCAAAATCATTAATTCCGAACCACTTAGACGTGCAGTACAAAATGCACGGAGAGGTCTCAAGCCCCAGGTGGTAAAATTATCAGCCCCGTTGACTCCACCTTCTTCTAGAATAGCTGATACAGACCTAAGTGCATTGACTAAGGAAACACTTCAATCTCTGGGAATCAGTTTCAACGATATGCTACAAAGCGCAGTGTTGAATGCCCCCTTCTATGAGAGACTCTTTACAGATCTGAAAGATAAAAATATCGACTATGCCTCATGTAAGCAATTGAGACCATTGGAATTAATGGGCAAAGAGTTGCGTTTAAATCGGCCTCTATACGAGGAGGTCCGTGAATATGTAACAGCGATGCCTAATAGTCTTGATGTGGCCTATACACCGGTCAATATGGGCCTACAACAACAACATGCGTTAAGCATATCAAAAAGTACAGATTCTGGTTTTGATTCTAAACCCACAACGCCCAGTCATGCAGCGAATCCCCCACCATATCACGATGATGTAAATGCCCTAAGTGGTAAACTTTTTGCGATACCGGGAATCCAAGAGATGAATATGTACCCGACAGTAGAATCATCAAAGAATCGGTTGGCAGCAAATATGCAAAGTCTGACTCTTAGCGAACAGCAGCCATTACAACGACATCAGAGTAAGTACAGAGTACTATTTACTAATCGATATCAACTACAATTTATGTTTGTTTCATTTAGATCCACCCATAAGCCTTTTAGTGTGTCGCGACTGCTCCAAGTCCATTCATTTTGGCGAAGTTGCTGTTAAGGCTGAACGTGCTGGTAAAGAAATTGCTTGGCATCCAGAGTGCTTTAAATGTCATACTTGTCGTGAGCTGTTGGCGGATTTGGTGTATTTTTTCCACGGTGGTCAAGTATTTTGTGGTCGTGATTTGGCCGTTAAATTGAAAATTCCACGGTGCAAGGCTTGTGACGAATTGATATTCACAAAGGAATACACTGCCGCTGAGGGTGCCACATTTCATATTAAACACTTTTGTTGCTATCATTGCGATGTTCCGCTGGCCGGTCAACAGTATATACCGGATGAGAAGTCCAATATGCCATTGTGCCTTAAATGCTATGACGAATACTTTGCCGTTGCATGTCAACAGTGTTCTCATCCCATAGGACCTTCAGATCAGGGAGTAGCATGGGGCGACATACATTGGCATGAGTCATGTTTTATATGCGCAGGCAAAGAATGTGGCAAATCATTGATTGGTGGACGTTTTTGTGTAAAACAAAATATGCCTTTTTGCTGTCCAAACTGTGTTCATAGTATTATCAAATAAGCTGATACTGATGTAGATTAATGTGGGTCGTTTGAGGGAAAACAATTTAGTGACCCCCTGACAAAAAACTTTGGCATTTTCTAAGAATATTCCCTAAATATTTCGTGTTTTGCGATAACCGTTAGTGAGCTGGACCATTAAAAAAAAAAAGTTCTACTTTTTAGTTTTTTTCAATATATTTCGAAGATGCATCTAAAAAAAATAATAATAAAAAAAATAATAAAAAAATTTATTTTTTTTTAAATGGTCCAGCTAGCTTACTAACGGTTGTTGCAAAAAATTAAATATGTTGGGGATCCTCGTAAGAAATGTCAAAATTCCACTTAAAAGTAGTTGTGTTTCGACCCACTTTAATGTACTACCCTAACAACTTCTGTTTCGTACGGGAAATAAATATTCATGTGTTTAATTTTCACTTTGTTATAACTTCCACAAAAACAAGTTAATTCGCACTAATTTGGGTTTTTCGGAAAACTGACGTCAAGAGCTCTCTAAAAGAGTCATAACCTTATTAGCGCATTCGCAGTCACTGAAAATTAATCGGATTTTGCATTAATATAAAAAGTTTACTACTTTCGTACTTTCAAAGAAATTTAAATATTGTAATTGATACACAAATAATAACGATTTTTTAAATTAAATAAATATTTAAAACCTATTTAGTACTTAAATTGCAAAATCACAGAAAAAAATAACTTTATTAGAAATGCAAATCGGTAAAAAGGTGAATTTCAACAAATTTATATTCATAATTGAAAAATAATATTCTATGAAATATCATCGAATTTTTGTTATATATCATCTTTTGCACCTTACTTCATCATTTCGATACAACAAATATCAACGAAAAGTTCTCAAATGCTCAATGCAAAATCCGATTAATTTGCAATGACTGCGCAAACTATAGAGAGCACTTAAAATAAGTTTTCCAAAAAGCCAAATTTATACCAAATTCAAAATTAGACACAGGAATACTTATTACCAGTTGTCGGGATGTATAGCTGTATATCACATTCAAATATTCCATTATTTTATCAATTAATATTTTTTAAACAAACTTTGTTTCCGTAATTTACCGTGGTAACTAACCCACGCCAAAAGCGTTTCCGTACTATATAGTATTTAACTGTTTGTTGTTTGGGCTTCAGTAACGCACGGAAACCGAACATTCTATGTGAAGCACAAAATACAATATATATTTTATTTTTTATATAAATTTTAAATGCATCAATAAAGCACAAATTACACATTTTTTGACTGTCAACTTATTTTCGGTAGAGGAGGGATCTAAACGAAGTGAACAAAAGGATCTAAACGAAGTTGATTAAGTCAAGAACATTTTAATTGAATTAGTTTTCCATTTAAGATGAATATAATAAACAATTGATATTGAAAAAAAAAACGTGTAAGGGATTGTTCATCGCTTTTTTATTGTATGAATACCTATGTTAAAACTGTCATCGAGTTTAATTATCGCTATCACTATTTTAAAAAAGTTTCGACTTGAATGCACACGTTTTTCTTGGTTTTATTGTATCATTTCAAAAAACTCACTATAAAGTACACTAGCCGTTTTTGAAATTTCGAAATAGAATATTTCGTCTAGTTTTTATTTAAAAGAGATTTAAAGGTGTATATCGATATTCCTGATTCATTTAAAGCGATTAAAAATAATTTCAATGCTCTTCATCAATCTTATTAATTTTTTGAATTTTGATTTTTACCCTAAACGATCGAAATCAAAACCGATTGGTTTTTATCACATATCAGATAATGTTTCATAAACATAAAAATTGTGTAACAAATAAGAAATTATATCAAAGGTCCACTAAAGGGAACATTGTGAAAATTTATTTTTTCACATAAAAAATGTGGACAATTAAATTTATCATTTATTAAAACATATCGTTTGTTTACCGCAATTAAAAAAGTTATCATTATATATCCCACATGGGCAAATGCAGCCCCAGTACGAATTTCGTGCGGCACTTCATTAATGTCAGAACGTAAAAATAAAAAAACTAAACAAAATTAACAATAAAAAATTAATATTTTTGCCTAAATTATATTGTACACGATATCTAAAGCGTTTTGATGAACAAAATTTAAATAAATTTGAATCTTGATCTTTATTATTTTATTGACAAAAACCAAAAAATAACATTTATTTTGCATTGGACGATTAATCGCCAATTATGTCGATTAACCGACCCGAATAACCGATTAATCCGGGGGACAAGGGAAATTGAAGCGAACACGGATGAATAATATCTACACACAGTCAATCATTTCAAAATGCCAACCTCAGTCACAGTCCCTGTTACGCTGACGACCGACTGAGGGCGGTATAATCCGGTTCTCACAGCAATCGGACAATGTGCTAGAACGATTCGGATTTATCCGAGCAAGGATTGGCACTACGGCTTTAAGGAAAATTAAAAATTTACAACAACAGGTTAATCCACTTAATCGTTTTTTCGAATAATGCCCTAACCGGTTAAACGCCTAGGTCGAATAATTGGGAACTTTGTTTTTTTTATAAAATCAATGCATTTAAACCATTGGCCATTTCTGATTGGCAAGCACTTGGAAAACACTTTGCAAACTTTGACATAATGGTTGGAGGCCAATTATTTGTCAGTGTTCTATTTTATAGACCACCGACGTTATTGTAAACTATATACTGCCAAAACGTTGTGTTCTTCCAGACACACTTTCTCACTATGTTACCCTGTGGTATGCCAGTGCTTGACTTTTTGCACCTCTAGCAGTTTCTGGATGGGATACTTTACACCATGATGTAAACTTAAGCTTATGATTGATTAATATCTATAAAGTTTAGCGAAAGGAACCAGATAGGTAACCGCGTAACTTGATTCGAAAAAATTTCGTAAATCTTTTTTTTTTTTTTTTTTTTTTAAAAAGAGAGGCAACACTCAGGAAATACTTCCTATATTTAGTGTGTTGCTTTCTTTGGAAAGGGATAGTATAGAGATGAAAGGTGGGGAAAGATGAAGGGCTTCAGACATGGCAACACTGTAATTGCGCGAGATGATAAGTCTTAGAACAGTTGTTGCTCGCCACCTGATGGAGAGTTGGCGAACTTATTGAAGCTTTTTGGTTCATAGCCCTGATTCATTATTTTACTTCGGTGGGGTTAATTGCTATGGGAACACCGAAGGTGGACATTGCGATACGTATGAGGGATAGAAAAAACTCATACATATTTATTTGATGTTGCCGGAACCGGGGATCGAACCCGGCACCTTCTGTGTAAAAGTCCAACGCGCTAACCATTACACCACAACTCCCACAACCGCGTAACTTGATTCGAAAAAATTTCGTAAATCTTGCACATATTCGAAAAAGGATTCATAATACACTGCATATAAAACTTAAAAAAATTTGCTAAATACTTTCTTTTCACAAAAGGTACAAGATTTCCGAATTCGAACATTTTTTTCAGAATCGTGTTACGCCGTAAACCCACTGAGTTTAACTTTAACTACAAATGTTTCCATAAAAATTAACTTATACATGTAATTTTAGTAGTGTTCGACCTGCAGTACCATATCCAGAAAGTGAAATGTGCAAATTTATATATATTTCGTATTAGAAATTATATTTGTAATATTATGAAGTATACTGGCAATACGTACTTGGCCTTGAAGACTTTTTGTACGTATTGCAACAACAAAAAATAAATAAATTTCATAACAAGCTCTGTTCGACGTACGTTAGAGAGTTTAAAGATTTTCTATAGACAAATTTGTCTTGGGATCCCGCGAGTCTGCTATTACGACGTCGAACACACTTATTATGGTTAAACTCTAAACTTTACTTACCTTTTAAATATATTCCTACAACATTTTCACAATCCTTTTATTTAATACAATAACTAACTTTACTATAATCACAACACTTTATTTTATTGAAATACAGGCCATTGATTTTTATACTTTTTTTTTATATATATTTTTCTTTAAATTTTTATCTTAATTTTTTTTTTCTTAAATTTCTTTTTTTAATTTTTTTTTTTCTTAAATTTTATTACAACATTTTTACAATTTGTCCACAATAACTTTACTCTGCCTATTGCAATAACAAAAAATCCGCAAAAAAACGGACTCCATTAAAGCCTATATGACTGACACGTGCTTTTTTGTAATAGATTTACAAGGGTTTTTCGATCAGAAACTAAATTTTTTGACATTCCGTTTCATTTTTTAAACATTTTATAGAAAACCCCTGGTAAAGTTGCTGCAAAAAAACAGGTGTCATAAAGGCTTAAGTAAAGTTGTGACGCCATGAGTTTGCAATTTTAACACTCTTTTTGTACACTTTCATTGCTAGATTTTAATGAACTGAAAACATAAATTGATAAAATTATTATCAATAAACACTTTGCAAACGATTTATCTTAAGATTATTAAATGATTTAATTGATATTTGCAAATTAAAACCACGGCACTGAGAGCGACTTGTTAATCATCCGATGTTGTAACTAAACTAAAATAATATGTATTATTTAGGAGTAGGAGAGTTTTAGTACACATAGTTGTATTATGGTGGAGTTAATTTGAAAAAAACGGACATTTTTACACTTAAAAGGAAATAAAACTAATACGGCATTCACACTAGATTGCAAAACACGTCTTTTGCCAAAACGAGTGGAAAAGCGAAAAATTTTAAAAAATACACAGTCGGAAATTTTGTATTAAAAACCATGGAAAATTAAGTAACAAAAAATACTTTTTGTGGGTAAAAATGTTAAAAACCTCAATGGTTTCGTAAATAGGCTAGTTTTTTTAAAATATGTTTTACGAAATCCCATACAAAATTTGACAATAGGCATGTTAAGTATTAACTGCTTAAATTTTGGCATCGTCTATAAGTAGTCAGTATATAAATATATTAAAAATACTGCCAGTCGTTTTTTTTGATTTCCATGTATGTAAGTATGAAGAACAAAACAAGGACTTGCAAAATTTCTCTAGTAACTATTGTATTGATATCAACATTAAGGCGATAATGCAAAACTGCATTTTTGTTAAACTACACATTTTTTTTTTGGTAATTTACTTAAATTCGTGCTATGTTAAATTAACATTAATGAAAAATACTAAAAAACGTTCTTTGTAAAATTTACATTTATACAATTTGTAAAATAAAAAATTAGTATGTTCTGAATTTAGTGATTAACTGAAAACGCAAAATTGTTCAAATTCGCATAATTGAAAAAAAAAAAAAACGGTGTACCTAATTGAATTCGTACATGGTGGTGTTTTTAGATTATGTTAAAAATTATTCCAGCTGTCAAAAAACTCAAGATTTTCGAACATAGACAATTTGAATCGCCATATCGTCGATTGTTTATTGGAGTGCCTCACCGACCAAAAATATGTTTTCGAGTAAAACGATAATGAAAGGTTGCAACAAATTTATTAAACATTTACACGGTAGATTTTCTTTATTAATCGCGGCATTTATTATTAACAATACTGTTAGTTTTTATACCTTGTTGCACTTAGTATCCAAAGTTATTATGATTTTTTTTTTTTAAATCTATTTTATTAAAAAGATGAATTTTCTTTCAAGTAGGTCAAAGTTATATTTTTGTTTAATATAAATAAAAAATGTGGTTTATTCTTTAGTATTCAAATTGCTTTTCTACGACGTATAGTTCGATCTCGTACCACAAATTTCAAATAAAGACTTGTCTTTTCGTTATCCGTTAGACTCCAAAAAAGTTTAAATATATTTAGCCTTTCTTCAGTCGTAAATATATTTGCACAGTAATTGTACGGCGGTTTCGTGGTTTTAGCTGCTAACTCATTATAATTTATTGATTTATATTGTTGTCCATATTCTCGTTGCCTTTTTTTATGTTAGACTTCCACAGCCAGGATATTGTGTAATAAAATTACACAATTTTTAAAAATGGAAAAACTGCGAAAGTTTTAAAATCGGGAAATTTTGGAGGTTTGGATAAATGAAATTTTTTCAAGTAATTTTTCGACTTTTCAATGTCCATCAATTCTTTATGTGAAGTCTTTTCAAAGTAAAACTTTGTATGTCATAATTTTTAAGTACAATCTACCTCTAACCCTGTTCAGCGTTTCTCTCAATTCAAAAAACCTTGAGAAATAAGAGCCATCTAAAGTCAGTTCCAACAAGTGTCGAAAAATTTTGAAGTAGTTCATATATAACAACATATTTTTGATTTTTTGTAAGCTGGAAAGTAATGTGTTTTGGAATCATTGAGACAAAATATATTAAAAATATATACCGTGGTACAAACCAAATCAACTTTTTCTACGCCTTCACAAACTTTGTATATTTACAAAAATAAAGCAAATGTTGACAACATGGACGAAGGACATACACCAGAAGAACAACAATTGCGGCGTTATCAAAATCAATGCATATCGTCGTGATAAACGACTTGAATTTTTGGTACATCTATTGAATCATTCGACGAAATTTACATCTTTTCATACACCATGATAATCCGAATAGGGTAGGGGTCTGCAATCAATTAATTATCCGGCTAAACTAGGTCCTACTGTAGTTCAATTAATAAAACACTTTCATTTTATTTTGATTACGTATTTCATGGTGCTTTTAATTCATCGCAAATTTATTTGATTATAATTTGTATTTGAAATTCTTCAATTCTCTCATTATTTCTTAAACAAACGAAATCACATTTTACCAAAACTTAAAATAATTTAACTATACTTAAAAGTTATCTCGTATGGATGGTGTGGGGGGGGGGGGGGGGTGTTTGAGATGGTAGGAAAATGTTTTTATGAATGTACTGTATGTGGTGTATGATTTTTAACCTGATATTGCTAGCAATTATAGTAGTTTACTATACATATAGTAAATATAAGGATAAAACACAATTAATTTTTCAATTAAGATATTATTGTTTTTGTTTTTATTATAGTTATTATTATTTTGAAATCTCTCATTTAAAGTGAATAGAATAGTGTGTATTAGTTGTGTTTTAGTTTTTTCTTAGGATCCATTGTCGAAAATATTTCGGTACTAATATTTTAATAACTAATAATAATTTGTTGTTGTTCTTCAATGATGAATTTAATATAAAATAAGCAGTTTATTTTTATTGTTTTTATTTTTCCTTTTCTCTAGTTTTTTGTTTTCATAACTACATATTTTTTATTTTAAATTTTTTTGTTTAATACTTTAGTTACTTCATTTATTTTGTAATTTTTTTTTTTTTTTAATTTATTTCTATATTGTTTGTTCGTTTAGTAGTGTTATGGTAGTAGTTGTCGTTGTGCAACTAAAACTCTAAATAATACGAAATAAAATCAAAATATAATTAAGTTAAACAAAAAAATAATTAATAAAATTAAATAATAAAAAACAGGAGAAACCAAAAATAATGATATTCGGGTTTCAACTTAAGATCATAAACTAGAAATTAAACTATTATATTAATAAATTAATCAATTCATTTGTAATCAATAAGGGGGATGGGGTGATAGTTTGTCGTTTCGCCTAATTTTGTAAGGTGTAATTGTAAAATCGCATTAATACAAATTGAATATTTTAAAAATCAAAATTGACAATAATTCTTTCGGCAAATCAAATACAATTTTAAATCTTACTCGACTATTAACCTTCCGTCCTCACATCTACTTTGGTTGGGGTGTGAGGACGGAAGGTTAATTGCTGCAACACTTGTTTTTATAACGACTTTTCTGTAAAAACGTCTAAACTGTACTAAGCCTTACATCATTAGGGGAATTGTTAACAAGTTGACAGGGGGAAAAAAAAAAGAAATCTGCATTAAACTTCTACAACTATTGCAATTGTTATTCAAAAAATATCAATTGTAATTCAGAAAATATCAATTGAAATTCAGAATTTTCATTTGAAATTCGGAAAATATCAATTGAAATTTAGAAAATATCGATTGAAAATCAGATTTTCCATTTGAAATTCAGAAAATGTTATTTGAAATTCTGAAAATATCAATTGCAAATTCAGAAAACATTATTTGAAATCCAGAAAATATAAATAGAAATTCAGAAACTACCAACTGAAATTGAAATTCAGAAAACATTTCAATATATTTTCTGAATGTCAATTCATGCTTTCTGAATGTGAATGTCAATTGATGCTTTCTGAATCTCAATTGATGTGTTACTGAATTTCAATTAGTATGTTCTGATTTCAAATATTTTCTGAATTTCAAATGATGTTTTTCTTCCAAAAGGGAATTCTGAAATTCAATAGATGTTTTCTGAATTTTAAATGGAATTTCTGAATTTCAATTGATACTTTCTAAATTCTAATTGATATTTTCTCAATTACAGTTGCAAAAGATGTGTAGTATAATGTAAAATTGCAAAGGAGTTTGAAAAATATGTATTGTTTTTATGTATTTAGGGTTGTTTTTGTTTATACAACATCAATTTTAGTTTCAATTGAAAATGTTGCTTGCTACATAATTCAATCAAACATTTTGTTGCACATCTTAAAGCTATTCATTCGGAAAGTATGATTACGATTAAGAGTTAATAGTATGAAATATGTAGATAATAGTAGTAGTGTGTAGAGGTGATCAATATTTAGGAGAGTAGTCCGCAGAGCATCAGAAAGTGTAGGATAGTACATTTTTGTTGACGCAGACACAGATGCAATGCAAGTGTTCTTTTATCCTAGCGTCCATCTTAGCAATAGCGAAAACTCCATTTGTTTGAAATTAGTTAATATTTCATCTAGAGATGAAACATTTCTTATATGGCCCCGCCCTTATTCTAAACTTTTTTTTTGTATTTTTGTTTTTTTATTTTATTTATTTACAAGAAAGCTTTGTTCTTCAAAACAACAACCACATCGATCAGCCTTCTGACCACCAGCGGCTGTCAACAGTTTGTGTAGGCCCCACGGGTATAGTAGAGTTGTGTCATACGCTCTGGCAGAGTTGTATACAAATTACTTATCAACTCCATTGGCAGTCGGGACCACGCCTCACGTATACGAAATATCAAATCGTCTTTGCGCGAAAACTTGCGGCCTCCATCGAATACCTCACGTATAAGCCAGCCCCATATACCCTCCATGATGTTCAGATCGTGGGCCACGGTTGGCCATTTTTGTGTTTTGATGCTTTCAGCATTTAACCATTCTTGAACAGATGGTAGGGAATTTGTTGTCCAATTGTGGTCCTGCAGAACAAATTCCGAATTGCCTCCTAATTTGGCTACAATATTTGAACGTTCCCGCAAAATTATCTCGACACCGGTTTCTGTTTTCAATTTCGCCGTTGAAACTTCCAAATGTATGGGGCCACCGGCCGTTACTACGAGATAAATGTAAACTGAATTGCCTCGGGGTCTCTGTGACAGGGTTCTTTCGTAGTTGCGCAGATCGTGAAAGTAGTACGAGAAGCCATCGGGACCGTCCAAGTTGAATTTACGTTCATCCTGAAACACGACGCGCCTCCAGTGATCTTCAGTCCAATTCACCTGACCATTGGCGAATGTCAAACGCTCTGTCTGGTGAAACTGTGACAAAACTGGTTCGGTTTTTAGTTTTTTTGCTCCGCTAGCAACGGTGGCGCGCGCAGTTGAGCCACCGGTGCTGTTTGCTGACGAACCACTGCTGTTTGAGCCACTGTTGGGTGTGGTGCGGGGCGCTGGCTGTCGTTCCCGGTGGAGATAGGCTTGAACCTGTGGTATTGGACTGTTGGGTGGGAGCGTGACTAGATGCTGTCCCTCCTCCAGTACTGCTGCTGGCTGCCGAAAAGTTGGAATTCTGGTTGAGAGCATGAACGGGCACCGAATGGCTGTAACTGTGGCTGTGGGCAGTGCTTTGTGAGCTGTGGCCGTGAGTGGCATGTGTGGTAGTGTGCGCGGGTGTCGGAGTACTATGCTGTTGATAATATGGATGATGGAAGCTAGCCGCATGCTGATGGTGCTGATGAATTGTGGGCTGTTTCAGTTGCAATTGCTTGAGTTGTGTCTGTGACTGGGCCAGTAAATGATGATGGGCGTGGGCGTTAGTACCGGCACTATTGCCGCTACTGGTGTCTAAAACAATGCCGGGCTGGGTACTGGTGTGAGATGTGCTAATCGTATTCGGATATGCCGTCTGATGCTGCTGGGCTGAAGAGGTTCGCTGCACCTGAACTTGAGATGTAGTAATTGTAGCTGCCGCCGAAGCTGAGCTTGTGTAATTGCCGGGATGCTTCAAATAGTATTGTAATGCCATTAAACCGGCGTCCTCCGTATTGGAGGGGCCCAGATTCGCCACTTTGGGATCGTAAATAAGCTTCCTAAAGTTTTGAATGTCCTCGGAACTTAAGAGTAAAGTTTTCATTTGGAGTTTTGCTGGCGCGAGGTATTATTGTATTAGAAGTCGTAGTTGTTATCAGTGTTGTTGGTGATGGTGTTGTTGTTGTATTAATTAATTTACATGTAATCTTATATTTCTTATTTTTGGAAATTTTCTTATTTCAATAATTTTGTTTCAATAGTTTGGCACAAATATATGCACAGTTAGTTGTGTTTCTATTTAAGTTACCGTACGTAACGTAGCGCAGTGTAACTGTTTTTGCTGCTGCTGTTTGGTCTAATTTTCCGTAGATATCACAAATATAGTTAGTTACTAAATTAGTGAGCGATTAGCGTATGCGTGTAACAGTAAATATGAAAATCACTTCAAATCGTACAGATTAATGTGTAAAGTTCGCTATGATTTCCGCTCGTCAAAGGAACATACACCATTAGATCTGTAATTCATTAATATCTCTGTGATTAATACATATTTTCTGTTGAGTTTGACAAATGTTTTGTTGGCTAATCGGCCGATTAATAATAGTTGTTGCTGGGCAACTTTGAGTTTGTTTTCGTACGCAAAGTACAAAATAAATAAACGTGCACCAGCTTTGTTTTTGACTGGTAAGACTTCTTTTGTGAGCTAAATAGAGTTTCGCAAGTTCTTTTTTTTTAATATTTCACTTGTCGGAATGTTTGCTTTGCGTAGTGGCGTACAAATGAAAAATAAAGATGAAACTACAACGACAGTAATTTCTCACAACATGCGTATTGTTCGTTATGCTGACAAACTGGCTGGCTGGTAGACAGATAAGCAAACGGACTGGCTGACTGACTGACTTAGGTAAGTTGGTTAAGCACTTACACGTAGATTTTTATGTATTTATTTTTCGTATCTCTTTGTTCTTGTTCTCTTATTGCATCTGTGTTCTCGTTAAACTCAATAATTCCAAAAAAATGTTGTATAGAAGAAGCAAGTGTTTCGCTCAAAAAAAAAAAGGAAAAATAAGCTGAACTAAGCTTAATTCAATACGAACAGTCCACTGAAGCAGATGTTAACTATTGTGTGTGATGATATCCTTTGTCCCCGTCTTAGCAGTAGATAGTTGTTGCCTTCGTTGTCGCCGTTGTTGTAGTCTGTCTTGAGTTGTGTAGTTGACGATGGATCGTATGTTGAAAGTTGTGCTGCAGTTTATGTTTAGTATTATAACAGAAAATTTCCCCGTTGTTGTGATTTCGTTTTTTGTTGCTTACCTAAAATGAGTTTGAAAAAAAAAATAATCAATTGTATGTTTAAAAGTGGTGGTCTGCTTTTTCTTCTTTTTTTTTTTTGCATTTCTTTATGTATATTGTTTTGAATGGAATTGAAATTAGGGTGAGGGACATGTTTTCTAAAATGTAAATGCCAATTTGTTCTTCTTCGTTCATTGTCGCTTCCTTTTTAGTTGAAGAAAGTGGAAAGGATTTTGCATATAACTATCTTTATTAGGGTGTTCTATTAAAACCAAAATGTGATTGTTGGGGAAGGAAGTGTTGTGGTTTTTTTCTTTCTGTATAAGAAATTTTGTGCCAAACGGATAAAGAAAAGTCGTGCCAGAAATCGATTGAAAATTAAACTGTGTTTATATGAAAAAAAAATAATTTTTTTTATTTTTATAGTAATTAAATGTGCTAAAGTCCCAAAACTTATTTAACAAATTGTGAAAAGCAATCTGATGTAGGCGTGTCCCTATCCGGATTTCATTCCTGCCCAAGGAAATCTTCAGGGGACTTTGTTATTAGAATTTCTAGAGATATTTGTTATGTTAAATCACAAACTCAATGAGAATTTCTTGTCCTCGTCTAGGAGCGAGATTCAAAATTTAAAATATCAAAGAAAAAACAAAAACAACAACAAAAAATTGTCACAATTGGCTTTGTCATCTTCCAAATACTACTCTGTTTTTTTGACAGACCTAGCAATGTAGTGACGTTTATTCAAGTAAATCAACAATAGAAAATCATATGTTTTCTATTAGTGTCAGTTACATTTAAATTTGCACAAGCACCTGCATATTTGTTATTTAAATTTATTTTCATCGCGAAAAACATTAATTGCATTTATAGTAATTAAATGTGCTAAAGTTTTTTTTAGTTTTTGTAGAATTTTTTAATCTCGATATATTTTATATTCTATATAACAAATTTATCGATATAAAGATAAAATTATGTTTTCAAAAAGGTATAAAAATCCAATATCGGTTTATTGGAGATTTGAAAAATATCCCAAAAATATGTGTGCTCGAATTTCTTGGTCAAGTGGTATTTGGCTAATTAGAGGGCTGGGGAATTTTTCAAAACAGGTCCGACGAAAAAAAGTTCCGATACAATCATATATGATTATATATAGTATCACATATAACTAAACATCACATCTGAAATTGGTCTATCAAATATGATCAACGTATATATAATTTAATACAATTTTATATAATAAGTTTTTAATAAAAACATTAAAAAAAATTGAAAATGTTTTAGAGATCAGTACTATTTATTTTAATCTAATTAAGTACTATTTGTAATTAATTTATAAAACATGATTATTAATAAAAAAATAAATAAAATAAAATAAATAAATACTTTCTCTGGTAAAAATTTTTTTTTTTTTTTTATTAATTAATAATCATATAATTACAAATTATATCCTATTACCCTAACCGAGCACTAGCTACTATGGCCTTCGGCGCGTTGTAGCGAAAACAGACCAGTGCCTCTGGTGGGAATCGAACCCACGACCCCCGCACTGATAAGCCAGCACGCTACCAACTAGCCTACCGGGGCGCACAGTAAAAAATTATATAAATCAGTTATTTAAAGAAAATTAATAATTTAGTTCATTCAAATGATTGCTATCAAATAACAATACTAATACTACATCCCATAAACAATGCATGTTATTTTTTTTTTATAAATTTAAAATTTTATAAAGATAAATGGTATAGTGGAATTCAGCAACTATTTAATTTTTAAAATTTATAATCCATTACGAATAATTATAACGTTGTTTTTTTTTAGTACTTTAATAAAATATATTAGTAATCGTTACATAACAAAAAGACCATAATTTTTATTTTTCTTTGCAGTAAATCTTGAAACTCATTTATATTCTAATTATAAACTGTGTTAAAAAAATTATATAAAAGTGATAGAATTTTTTCATTAAATTTTACTATATATATTTATATATAATAATATGTTATGCTTTATACAATTAAACATAAAAGTGGTGGAATTATTGTTGATTAATTGTACCATATGATCATATATGGTCATATATAGATCCATATCTACTTCGTATGATCGGATATACAAGATATGCTAATATATAACATACGATACAATGTTATATGATGATATATTACGCTATATTAAAACATTTTCATAAACCAAGTAAAAATATGAACATATATCGTATTATATTGCCACACATATAAGCATATGTAATGATATCAAGTTATACATATATGACTATATAAAAATTTTTTTCATTGCTGGCTAGTTCTTAACCGATTTTGTATTTTTATACCTTTTTGAAAACTTCATTTTATCTATACATACATATATTGATGAATCTATCATCTAAAATAAAAACTATTACAAAAATAAACATTTTTTTTTTACAAAAACTGAAAAAGTAATTTTTTCCCATTTTCACACATTTTTATTGGATTTCCGTCACGACTTTTCTTTATCCGATTGGCATATATATATATATATTATTTTTATATACAAAGTAAAAACCCCAAACCCAAAAATCGCATTTTGAAAAATGTCCATACAACCAACAACACATCTAATCTTTATATTGCATTAATAAAGGTTAATAAAAAACAAAATCCTTTTTAATGTCTGGGTCTCATCAGAAAATTAAAATGCTGATCATGATTTTTTTGAATATGTGTATATAAACAACAATGATTTTGAGTGTTGTTTGCTGTCCGTCGTATGTTGTATATACATATATATGTACAATACAATGAATCTTTAGTGTTTTGAAATTATAAGCAGGGCTGCCATTTTTTTAATATGTTTCATCTTTGAAATTATAAAAGAAAAGAGGTAGGTTCATATTTTTTAAACAATTAAAAAATAATTATGTTTTTTTCCTATAATCCTGTTTTTGCTATAATCCTGTTTAAAGAGTTTATAATATGAGAAACTTTTAGATATGAATATGAATTTGTGAAATGTATTAACAATGAATGCACCATGGCCTTTGTGGGTTATTGCATTGCAAATAAAAAAGTTCTAAAAAAATAATGTAATTTTTAGCATAAAATTTGTGTTATAAAACGTCGTGATCAACTACAAATGTATTTGCGGGTTTAACTCAATTTATTAAACAAATAAATGTCTATCTGGAATAAGGGCATAAAATTCAATTTTTCGAAAACGATTTTTTCCTAGTATAATTAAAAAAATACATGCTCGATATCGAGCATTCTATATTGAATTTTTTAAATTCCTAAGATTTGGAACGATAGCATCGATATCAAGAGCATGACTGAATCAAATTTATTCGATTCATAAATAGCGATCGAAATCATATCTTTTCGTTTTGCATAAAAACCCAGGTAGAAATTTTCACTTAATTTGCTACATCCTTCACCGTATCACAATTAATCGATATGGTTTTTAATGCTCAAAGCCCACACTTTAAACCCAATTTAAAAGTTAATAGCAATTTATGCAAGTAGTATATGAATTAATAAGAAATTTTAAAGAAAAACAAAATTTTTGGTACTATTTAAATTCGCGAATATTCGAAAATCTATCATATGCATTTTTAGTGTTTAACAGTGTTATTAATATTTTTTTTATTAAAGTACGTTATAATTATTATCTTTTAAACCAATCTTTTATAGACTAAAGAACAAAAAAGGTACTCAAACTCAAAATCTGTTAAGTTTTATATGCCAACTGGTTTTAAGAGAAACAGTTTTTCGAGGTTTTTTAAATGAAATTTTTTTTAGTATATATAAATATTTTGTGGTAATTATACAAGACTTATTTAGATAATGCATGAAACAACACAAATTAACTTAAAAATTTAATTAAAATTGCTTAAAAGCATGAAAGTAGCACTGTTAAACATTTTTTTTTTTTAAACTTTCTTAAAACCAGTTCAGGTTTTTAGAAGAGAGCGTTGGAAACGGCTCGTTTACACAATTAAAAGTTAAATAGTTGCTTAGTTCCACTATAGGCAATATTCTTTCTACCACTGATCCTGTTTTGTGGTCAACAAAATAGTTGTTTTGAACAATCTGAAATTGCAGAAGTACTAAATATTGAATTGAATTGATCCATAATACCGAGCGTATAGCTATTATTTTAAATTTTTTTGTATAACAAGTACGTGCAAAGTTTGCTGTTTATTTCTGTTCTTTAAAAATATGTAATTCTTCTACTTGAAAATTTTACGAATAAAATGTTTGATTTTCTTCCTCGGTAAATCTCGTTTTTTTTTTTTTTTTTTTTTTACCTAGCGTTTTAAATTTATTATATGTTCGTTCCAACGTCAGGCTCATAAAAAGCATACATTTTTACACATAACGTTATTTATTTTTTAAAATTAATATTTATATGTTTTATAAATAAATTTCATGTAGTACTTAATTGGATTAATGTTAAATTTCTGATCTCTAAAACATTTAAAATTTTTTTAATTAAAAAAGTCATTAGATAAAGTTTTATCAAATTATATATAATTTGATCATATTTCAAAGACTCGTTTTTCGGATAAAATATGTCAGATTAGATCATATGAATTACCATGAGATCATATGTGATACTATATATACTCATACATGATTATATCGGAACTTTTTTCGTCGGGCATTTGATATGCAGTGCAATTCCGGTTTAACGAATAATTGATTTAACAAACTCTGATTTAAAGAACACCAAAGTTTTTATACGGAAAAACATAATCGAACAAAAAGATAACAAATTAAATTTGAAAAAAATTCAACAACTAAAATAAGCTAAAACAAAATAAACAAATTAATTAAAAAAAATTAAATTTGTATAGGTACGTGTTTAAATATAAGGCGGTAATTTTTCAGTGAAAAATTAAAATAACTTATTTTTTTCCAATATTAATTTAAATTAAGGTGTGAGTATTGGTATGTACTATATCTTGAATGAATTAACAAGGAAGAACAATTTATTTGTGTTTTAAACTATCAAATATATAATATATCTGGGTGGCTCCGGGTATAGACCAGTCGACCCGAGATCGATTAACGCTCGACCATTTAAAAAAATCTATTTTTATTTTTCAAACCTATTATTTGTTTCCTTCTGGCAATGGATTATTATTCATACCATTGTATGCATATAAGCCAATATAATTCATATTTACGTAAGGCTGCCAGTAATGCGTAACGCCTTGACGAAAAAAAGTTCCGATATAATCATATACGATTATATATATTTTTATTTTTCAAACCTATTATTTGTTTCCTTCTGGCAATGGATTATTATTCATACCATTGTATGCATATAAGCCAATATAATTCATATTTACGTAAGGCTGCCAGTAATGCGTAACTCCTTGACGAAAAAAAATTCCGATATAATCATATACGATTATATATATTTTTATTTTTCAAACCTATTATTTGTTTCCTTCTGGCAATGGATTATTATTCATACCATTGTATGCATATAAGCCAATATAATTCATATTTACGTAAGGCTGCCAGTAATGCGTAACTCCTTGACGAAAAAAAGTTCCGATATAATCATATACGATTATATATATTTTTATTTTTCAAACCTATTATTTGTTTCCTTCTGGCAATGGATTATTATTCATACCATTGTATGCATATAAGCCAATATAATTCATATTTACGTAAGGCTGCCAGTAATGCGTAACTCCTTGACGAAAAAAAGTTCCGATATAATCATATACGATTATATATAGTACAACTAAATTTCCCGGGTAAAATTATATCTCATTTGATAAGTTCTCATATATAAGAACAAGTTGATCCGAAAAATGGTTTATCTACATGTATCTAATTATATCAAATTATATATAATTTGATACAATTTTATCCGAGATTTGTTCATATCCGGGACATTATATTGTATCTAATTAGATATAAATATGTCTGATTTTATAAAATTTTAGCCGCAATTTCATATAAATATATAATAATCATATCATATCTGTTAAGTTCTAAAAAAAATATTAAAAAAACATATTACTGTTTTGCGGTTTAAAAAAAGTTACGGCATAATCTTTTCAAGTTTTAATGCACATTAGGGTGTCCCGAAAGTGTAAATTTTACGTAATAGTGCTACAACAATGACTAAAAGTCCTGACTTTATTGCATCATAGGACATGGAAGAAACCCTTTTCACGTACTGAAACGAGACATACCAAGTGGGACGTCCAATAGAAGAATATTGGTCAATTATAAAAGGAACTTTAAAGAAGACAGGAATGACAGTGTCAACTGAAGAATAGTTCAAATCTAAATAGAATTTGGCAGCCTGAAAATTGGATGAAAGTCTCGCGCTAAAACTAATGGAACGAATTCGAAAAAAAGTGCTGTTTTGCTTACCAGTCGACTTCTAATTAATTTTTTCTTACATTTTGGTAGTTACTATAGGTATATAAAATATAAAAAAAAAATCAAGATAGCTTATCTTGGATATTTTTTTATTTATTTGGATGGACCATATAAAATAATATATGAACATTTATGACCATATTTATCCATATATGGAAATGTAGGTTAATTTTTCTAGTATCTACATATAGTGATGACCATATATGATCATATAAAAGGCAAAAGTGCACTTTAGCGGGCACACGTAAAAAAAATATGACCCATTCTGGAATTAAAAACAAAAAAAAAAAAACCTAATTGAAAATTAGTATGCGCCCTCTGTCCGAAAATGTGTATGGGCACTAAAACTAAAGGAAATTTCCTCACGGATTCAAAAGGCCGGCTACGCGGAAGCTTATTTACAGAAAAACTTTCCTCAGCGAAGCCGCTAAACTGCATATCACATACATATAAGCTTTCCGCGTAGCCGGCCTTTTTTAAACCGTGAGGAAATTTGCTGTCGTTTAAAAAAACACGTTTCCAATTTTAGGACCGAGGGTACCATAGCCGGAGGTGGTCATTTAATTTGTTTTTAATTTCCGTGTAGCCGCTAAAGTGCACTTTAGCCTAAAAATTTAACGTTGATCTTTTCCGCCTGATATTTATGTGAATTGCAGAAATTAATCATGAAATTGTGTACTCATTATTTGGTAAGGTGTTTTTTTTTTGCTGGCCAGTTACGGCATACAGAATTTTGAAAGGGAAAAAAAGAAATTGAAATTGATTTTGATTTTGACTTCAGTTTTTTCTTTGCAGTTTTGCAATACAATTGGAAAGAATATTAAAAATAGGATACAAAACGTACAAGACTTTCGTCAATTGCAGCCATCGTGTCACAAACTTCTTTTTGCATTTAAAACATCAGAGATACATATCTGATGTATATATTTGGCCAGTAACTACATCTACAGTCTTATATACATTATTGCAATATACATATCTATACTCTTATTATATACCATCCATCCATTTACAATATTAAAAAAAAAGACACATTCACATACATATACATATTATTATGTACATAACAAAATGTCATTGAATGCAAGTGATTTCATTATTCTTGAGTTTTGTTTAACAAAAAAAGTCAATACGACACAAAGTAAAAAAATATTTATTTTACTCACAATTATTTCTACCGTCCCACTGTGTGTTATTTTTACACACACGTATACAGTAAACCTTATTATGCCAAATGAAAGAAGAAAAAAAAGAGATCACTCATTCGTTTTAATTCTATTTTCTTCACAGGCTGATGCAGATTTTCTTAATTTTCCGAAATTATAGATTTTTTGCATGGACAATTCTAGGGGATTTATTTCACTTAAAATAACTGCATCTTTTTTTTTAATTAATTCAATATTAACTTTCTGTGAAATTCAACCTTTTCTGTTTTAACGAGTTGTTACAACGATTACGCCATTTTGAGTTGTTGGTTGTTCGTGAAACGTGTTATTTTTTCCTTTTTGTTTCGGCCCGTTTTTTTATATTTTTTTAATTCCTTCTTTAAATTTTTTTATGGGATTTATTTAATAATTTATAATATTTCTTGATCAAATAATTTATTTAATTGTAAAGAAAAATTTGTGATAAAAATTAGACACGAACAACGACAAGGAAAAAAACAGGGCGAGCCTAGTGTTATAAACGTATTGAGTGAATGAGTAACGGGTACTCGATACTAATATTGAACTCAGTACTCCAAAATTGTCCACAATGCTTTCAAAGTGGTATTTTATCCTGTAAAAGTGTATTTTAAAATAAAAATATTACTTTGAAACAACTTTTTTCTAAGCAAACATAATGCAATGTATTTGTTTATAAAAACAGATATTGAGTAGCAAGTAAGTAAGTAAAAGTGTTATTGAGACTTTAGGAATTCAGTTTACATATGTGTTTTACTTAAAGATAACTATTGTATACTTAGAACTATATGTATGATTCTAATTAGTTAAAAAGAGAACGCATATTGCTGACATGATATGTTGCGTAGCAAAGAAACCTTAAGTTTAATAGTACCCGAGTAGTCAAATGTAACCACAACATCAACACTACAAAAAACATGTTTAAGTGGCCACTCACCTCGAAATGATAACATTAAAAACATAGTTGTACTGAAAATGAATTGCTCTGTCATGGTTTCACGTACGGTCTATACTAGCAATAAATATGTTGACAATATTCGAAATACGTCGGCAGAATAACAGTAAAAAAATTATTATTGCTAAGCTTATGTTTAGGGTGGTGAACACGTATTTATGGGTAACTCATATTTTAGAAAATTTCAAAGAGAAAGGTTATAAAAACAAAACATTAAGAGCGTGGCCATTTTGTGTATTCATAAATAATAAGAAAAAAATTAAGTTTTTTTTAAAGAATTAAATAATTATTTACATAGTTTTTTTTTTCAAATTACTTTTTGATAGCGTCTTAGTTTTTTGGCGTCCTTTTCTATAAACGTCAAACTAAAATGACAACTAATTTTGACGTAATATGTTGGCAATAAGTGTTGCCGAATATTGCCAAAAACTTATTGCAACATATATGTACGGCAATAATATGTAAGCAATAGAGTGGTCCACACTAGAGATAACATCATTTTGACATATACTGCAATATATTTCCGAATATTTATTGCTAGTATAGACCGTACGTCAGGCACAGATATGAAACCGCCGCTTAAAAGGCATTAAGAAACGGTTGTAACAAGTTCACACTACGATTCTTAAACACGTTTATCTAACATAGTGCCCACATTAGATAATAATCTTAATATACTATGTGCGAGAACGCCAACAGAATAACGGAATTAAATTTTCTATGTTCATATTAATGTTTAGGGTGGAGAACACGCATTCATATTTATATCATGTCTTCTCATAATATTCTGTCTCCCGTTGAGTAAAGACGTCCGTTCATTCAATTTTCAACTATGCGATTAAAAATAACTTTAAATTTATTTATAACAGTTAGACAATTTTTAATATACTTTTGTTTATTTTTTAATTTTAGGCGTTTAACTTTAATTTTTTTGTTTACAATGTTTTATGTGTGTGTGTAATTTGACAGCTCATATCATAATATTGTTGTTAAGAGATTTATCATAACAACACTATTTTAATATCAGATGATACTAACAGTAATGTATGGTCCACACGTAATATAATTCTCTCTGAGATTGAATTTAAAGTTTGCTGACAGAAAAATATTAAAATTAATATCTAGTGTGGACACTATGTAAGGCCTAAACACACATGTTCACACGTCATTTAAGGTGTTTAGGTTAAACGTTTCCAACAGCTGTTCCTTAGCATTTGTAAAAAAATTATAAACATTTAATATTTTCCAAAAGGTATATTTTATTTAACCGACTACAAGAATGATTAATGATTCATTTTTAGAAATATTCGTCGTTATTGTAGCTATGGAAAGTGTTTTTTTTTAATGTTCGGCCTATCCAGAAGCAAGATTTTGCCATTTTTAGTAGATTGACAATATATGGCTTTTTTTGTTGCATTTTTCTTTCTTCTGAAGCAATATTAAGTAGCTCTCGGTGCGTCCAAACCTAATTTATAAAAAAAAAACACGTTTAACTGGGGTTCACTTCGATTTAGTTTATTTTATAAAATTATTAAATTTTTCATGTTTTTGTTGACTCCTTCCGCATTGACACATATTTGATATTATTATCCTGTTTAGTGAGGTGTTTATACGGCAATTACACTAGAATGCTAAACACGTGTTTTGACAAAACGATTGAAAAAGAACAAAGAACTGTTGAAATATAATAAATGACTTAAATACGTAGTTTGGCCAAACACATGTTTTGCAATCAAATGGAAATGTTGCTTTAGATATTATACGAGTTCTGCAGTCAGAAAAATGTACTGCAAAACATCTCACCTTAACACAATTTAAGGTGTTTAACACGATAGTGTGAATCACACATAAGTATAAAAATCAGATGTATACATAAATTTGAAATAACATTGTTAGAAATTCAAAACTACAGACTTTATTTTGAACAAACACAAAAGATTTATAAAAATTATATTGAAAAGTTTAACAAATTTAAATTTTTAACGTTTTTATTCTATAGCAAATGTATTTTTCAAATGTTTAATTTTTCTCTTAAAAACATTATTTTTAATATTTTTTAATTTTACAATTTTTACAATATTTTTGACACAAATATAATTTTTAAGAGATTTTAAAATAATCTGAATTAGTATCAACAATACTGGGAAATAGTAGATATGGATGGACAGTGATGGATAGCGTGTGAATTGCCCTTTACACAGATGCAGATGTACATTAAGGTGTCAAAAAAAAGTTGGAATAATCGAGCACCACAACTCTCAATATATGCCATTATGAAAACAAAATATGGTCTGCCGAAAAAGTTTATGTTTAGGGGTCGTAATTAAAATTTCAAAGTTGTACTTGTTTGATTATTTTATTTCAATCATAAAATGAGAAAAAATAAGTATAATCGCGACACATCAAATCTAATATATTTGTAGGTGTACATTACGAATATGAAATCCGAATTTAAATCAGAGTCGCTGATTTCGCGAAATTTCACACAAAAAAGGTGTTAACTTTGTTATAAAAGTTTTCATATATTTACGCTGTGAATTTTTTTTTTTTGCATGGATGTAATTCTGTGCAATGTCCTCTTATGTGAGGCAAGATTTTAGTTAACAAATAAATTTCAATAAGCTAATAATAGCGAAAACCCAAAAAAGTCAAAAATCATATGTAATGAAATTCCTTGGTAAGTAGAAGTCAAAAAAACTATATTAAGTTGTCTTTTTCCATTACATCGTTTTCAGGTTATTAAAAAAATACTACAAAAAATTGATTTTTTGTTTTGCAATTAAATATATTTTTTTTTTTTTAATTTCGATTGCAGGTTCCTAATCTTCATTGAAATTTGCCTCAGATTTGAGAAATTTGTTCACTTATAATCTTTTCAAAAAAAAAAAAATTAACAGAAACGTATTTCTACGTTTAATTAAAAAAGTTAAAAATTATTAATTTTTTTTGATTGAATTAACTGGATTGGAAAATTTTGTTAAGGTACATTCCTTAGATTAAAAGGCAAGCCTAAATTTGTATGAATTTCTTTTACAGCAAAATTATTAGTTCTTTAAAGTTAACTGGTTCTGCGACCTTTAAATGTTATTACCAAGCAACATAGAGTACATGTATCAATTTAAAATTAAAAATTTAAATCGAAAAACTTATTTTTTAATGCGACTAGTTTAAAAATAAATATAAAATACAAAACATACATCTGTTTAAATGATGAGTTCCAACACGATCTAATCGGTTGGATTTTGAATAACAATCAAAATAAAATCCTTGTCGGGTGCTACCATAATTTCATGTTTTTTTGATCGAACTCTCAAAAATGTTAAATCATTTGACGGATCCAAGTCTCGCACTACACTTCGAGCTTTATCAGCCAATTGGCTCATAAGGCCAGCATATTGAACTGTAGTTGTATTGTCTAAGGTTGATTTAACCGGAATGCCTGTAAAGAAACGAAAACAGTTTTAAGTTGCTTAAGGCTAATTAATGCTACATTTCCACAATACGTGTTTCAAGCAACACATGTTGTTTCAGTGATAAAAATGTATGGGAAAACGTGCAAATAAATAGCATTTTGATTTAAAAGTTGTAATGATGATGACCTTTAGCATACAATATTTCTTTTTTTTTATATATAGAGTTAAGGGGATCCGGCCCTAAAAACCGGAACGCCTAGTAAGTTACAGTAGTAGCATGTTGGTGTTGGGTACTCAAATGATAGGATATATTGTCAGAATTTCAAAAATTTATTTTGTTTTACGATCCATAATATGTGGCGCCCACTAGACCCATTTCATTTTAGATGTAGAAATTATTAAAAAAAAATCTAAAAATGGTACAAAATTGAGCAACTTTTTTGGTTGTTTTTGCAAATTTTACTATAAATTTATACATATTTTCATTAGACCCGTAAAAAGTGTAAGTGTGGAATTGATGATATATATAACAAAATTTAATTTTTAGATAGGTCCTTTGCCCCTTTCGCCCTTTTCTATTTTAATTCTAGAGGTCACATAATTTTCATTTTGAGGGGTGCCCCTTTCGAATGCTAATTTGTTTACCCAAAATGATACAGTTTATCGGCGATACTATATGATACTTAACCGATATTAGAAGAAAAAAATTTCTTATGTCCCAAAAAGTAAACTTTAGCCAAATATTTTAAGACGATACACAAAGTTCTTCTTGTGGTACAACAAATGAGGGGGTCATAACGTAAATCTGTTCAGTTTAATGCACAAGATATACTTCAGTGGCAAATGAACATAAGAGGGAATAAAGAACACTTGCATTATACCCTATACATAGAACTATGGTCACAAGATCTTATCTGACAAAGTACGGACATGTATCAATATTGAATCTATAGTACGGATTTCAGGTAACATTACTTCGTTGTGAATAAAATGTTCAGTCAGTTTTCAACAAGAATGTAAATTTACAAAAAGATGCCTCACCTTCATTATTGACAACAATTGTGCCGACAACACCTTTATGTGATTGTATACGCTTTAAAGTTTCTTCGACTTCTTGGGACTGAAATTAAACGTTAAAGAAATGATTGTATTAATTAAAGTTATAAAATATTCGTGGCTAACCATTATTTGTTCTTTATATATTGTATATTTTGTTTTTATATATTGTAATTTGTTTTTCGAAATATGAAATAAAACTAGCACTACTATAAAGATGTGTCAGCTGGAACAACTTTTTATTGGCTTTGTGGTTGTCGTCATCTATCGTATATAGAGCAGTAAAAGTATTGAGTATTCCGGTACTGAGTAATCAATACTGACTATTTTTGTAAGTACTTAGTAATCAAAAGTAACAACAAGACATCCAGAGTTGCAATTTTACGTGCAAATTTGTTTAATCGTATTAAAGTTCCAAGAAAGTATTCACGCCTCTCTTCTAAAATTGAGATTTTAACAATTTTGGTATAAAATGTTAAAATTTTGTTAACAGCGGCTTATAAGTTGTTATAATTAAATTTTAAAGTTAATTTTCGTTGTTCAAAATATACCAACGAGCATATTGACTAAAGAGGAACCAATGCATTCAACAGCTGTCAAATCTCTTCTATAGGGAATTTACACATCAAGCATTAAAAAAGTCGATTACTAACTTTGCATTCATAGTACAAATTATCCGAAACTCGGGTGTTTTAATATAATTTCGGTTTTGCAATGCTAAAAACATACATACAGATAAAAATTGGCACTGTCGGCATAATTGTTGCTAACGCCTCTTATGTCGGATCACTATCTGCGCCGCCTTCGCATTTTAAACCGACAAAGTTAATCTTTTAGCTGTTAAACTTTTAACTGTCAAATTTTTAAAGAAACACCAAGTTCTTTTAGAGTGTATAAAAAAATATTTAACAAAATACTCTTTAAGGCAACTGTGTACCATGATTTTGCGGCTCTGTCAGTGATGGGATAATTGTCACAATTGTGCCATTTTGGCCTAGCAGAAAGAGCACAGTGTCACAAACCGTAATAATTTAGTTAAAGCTTTTTAGCTCATCAGAATCGACTTTAACTATATACTATACGACCGCCTAGTACGATATTAAAGTACTAATACACTAGCATTATTATTGCGCAATATTCTAATAGATGAAAAACAAAATCGATGTTCTGCACTAATATTGCTAGTGTATGAGTACCTTAGTTAATATAAGTAGTTAGTTGTTTTTTTTTTATTGTTTTGACAGTTATTTTGTTGTTGTGATAGAGTTTTTTAAGAAAAGTATAAAAAAATTATTTTTGGTACAATTTAAACCCTGTAGGTACATTTTAGTATTCAAATAGGCACAAATCAAAAATTCTCAAATCCCATCACTGGTATCTGCTTAAATTTCTCTTATTGAGCAGTTTATAGACGAAGCTAGTATATGGCGTTTAGAAATTTCTTTCAGACGGATACGCGAATTTTAAAAGAAAAGTTAGCAAACGAAAAAAAAAGAAAATCATAATAATTTTGTAATTATTTAAAGTTTTACATATTCTATACATATCTATAGAATGGAAAAATAAAATGCATACAATATAAATATATTTTGTTGCAATTAACAAGTAAAAAAAGATGTGTATAATTATAGTGAAAAGTGAACGTATACAAAAAGTGGAGGAAAAATTTTCCGTGTTTTAGTGTGTGTGGTGTAAAAAATAAAAAAAGGAAGTTTTTTGTTACTGTCGCAGTAGCAGCGACGTTGTCTGCTAAGAAAATTATAATCCGTTCTGATAAACAGGTAAAATAAAAAATATGAAAAAACAAACAAACGACACAAATAGAACTGATAACACAGCAAAACAAATACACATTTTATTTTTATTTAATAAAATAATGAGTTGTTTATTTTATTTAAATTTGAATAATATCCAAAAAATTATAATTCATAAAAGTGCAATTTAGCGTCATTCTCACAAAGTCCCGTTAGCTTCTCAGATTTTATTTGACAGATTTGTTGTTGTTTTTCATATAATATTTAAATTAAACTAGGGGCGAGCATGGCAAAACAATACCTGGTAGATTTATTAAAAAAAATGTTCTCTCGTCAAAACAAAATGTCAAAAATCCATACAAAAGTAAACAAAAAAACCATAGATAGTCAAATAAAAACCCCTAGTTCTCCCAAATGCCTTCACTGTATTGTTATGCCATGGGGTCGAGTAAGTTTTCTAAGGTTATTTTGAGATTAGTTAGCAGGTCTTTGTATGTAAAATTTTTAAACGAACCTTTAGAGTTAAAAAATAAATTATGCTCCATTCATAAAAAGTCACAAACTCGTCAGCAGCGTTGCCAGGTAATTTTTTAGATTACCCCTAGCAATTTGTGGCAATTATTACCCCCCCCCAAGATTCAGTATGTTTTTTAACCGAACTTTTTAGAAAATACTTCCATTTTCTCGACATTTGTCTTAAGTAAAGGTACGAAATATTTATTATCTTATTAAAGCTAAGACTTTGAGCTTTCATGTAATATATTATATTCGACTTTAACCCTTCTAACACCGCAGATATTACCAGTTATATTCGATAATTAATTTTCTTTTTTTTGCGCTTTTGTTACATCTAAAACTAAATTTATTAAATTGCTAATTTTATATACAAATAGATTAATTAACTTATTTGCAAACCATTATTGCGAGTACGCCGAAAATCACCCATATTTCGTTGAAAATAGAATTTAATTTCCGCAAATCCGTCACCATTTGTTTAGTACACACAAAAAAAATCTAGGGGAAAATTTATCAAAAAGAAATGGTGTAATACCTATTACCAAGTATAGTAGGGGCATTTCAACTAATAACTATTTGTATTAAAGTTTGTCAATCAACTTAGGAAAATGATTTAAAGAAATATATAATGACATTTAACTACAAAAACTTAGTTATTCTTAATTTTTTTTATTTATGACTATTAAGCAGAAAATCGTAATAAAATTATCCATTCTATTTCATAAGAATCCCTAGATAGTTTTAGATTTAGATTTAGATTTAGATTTATTTAGATTTATTTTGTTTCATTATTAGAACATTAAGAATAAAATTCTTTTATAGTTCAATTGGTATAACATAATAGAAAGTCATAATTATAATAATAGTAACGACATTTAAAAACATTTAGATAGTTTAATACATTTTCCCTTATATTTATATCAAAAATGCTGCTCTTTTTGTTATTAAAAATTATTTTATTTATAAAATATAAAAAAATATTTCATATGTTAAATATTGCTTCTACTAATTAATTAACAACGCCTTCACATTATCACTAAGAATTAAAATACGCCATCCAATTTTCCCTTTGCAATGTCTTGCAACTAGAAAAAAATAAAATAAAATTTGTATTAGAATTCAGATGTTTAATAAATAACTGAAACATACTTACTTATTTCTTAACAGATTTTTGTTTAATAATGTTTAATTAATATTTTATACAAATTTTATTTAATTGCGATAAAACTGTTATATGATTTTTTTTTCGTTTTCAAAAAAAGAATTTCTAGCTTTTAACTTTTATGTACAAGAAATTACCTATTATCTGTTATTTTCGTCCATATTTATTTTGTTACATTTGACCAATTAATGCTTGATTAAAAATGTAAGAGGTATGTAATATTAGTTTGACATTTTGTAAAGATTTAGATTTGTATAAATAGATAAAAATGTTGAGTAATTTTGTATAATGTATGAAATAACTTGTCACGTGGAAAGTAGTTAAGGAAAATTTTGCAAATGCAAAATTAATACAATGGGATACATAATTTAAACAAAACTTAAAAAATTCACAGAATTTTAAAGATCGGCTCGAGTAAAGAAGCCTTAACACTTGCCCATAATATTGCTAAAGACATGTCATACTTTTTCTTCAAAAACAATAAAATTTAACATAAAATTAATTTTTGTCTACTAGCAATAAATAATAAAACTTTCCTGTTTTATGTACTAAAACTAATGTAGTTTTTAATTGGTAAAAAAAATTAAAACTTAGTGACATTTTAAGAGCAGATTGCATGTCAACGATATCTTGATATTGCAATAGCATTGACATTAAGTGTTTTCACGTGACATTTTAATACAAAATTAAAATATGTTTGCAAATTTTTATAAAAATATTTTTTATTAATTTAAAAAAATTTTAATTAAAATTTTATGAATATATCAAAACAGTTTTTGTATTGAATTTGCCCATATCTTCTCATATCAATAATATAAAATTTTTCTTTAAAATTAATTGATTTTATTTTGCGCTTTTTGACTTTTTGGCACTAAATATCTGCAATATTGTCTATTATATCTAATTTTAACCAAATAAAAGACAACAACTAAATTATTTGTATATGATTCAAGATTGAACGTATTTTCCAAAAACTTAGCTGTTTTTTACTTTTCTAGATTTAGCTTCTTTTCTTGAAATAAAAGTTGGCAACAGGGTGTCTGTTATTTTTCATATTTATCGCAGAAAAAAAATGGCAATTTTTCCTTGACTAGCTATGCTTGCTGTTATGCCAAATGTTACATCATAAAACCTTTTTAATGTGACAATTTAAACAGAGTCTTGGTTTTTTGTTTGTTGTGTTATAAAAGTATTTCTTTAGGAGTGGTATCCGAAAAAATATTTTTTTAAATGACAAAAATGTTCTGATATGCATGGACATGTTTTGTGGTTGCGTCTTCAATATACCTTTTATTGATACCTAATAGTTTAATAGCTTATATACGAAATATATTAAAAAAACGTCGAATTGGGTCATATTTGACCCCACTTTTTAACCTCTAAACTTGAGATTGCGCACTTAAAAAAACTACGTGTCTAATATTTTGTTTGCCCTTTACAACATATCCTAGTTTCATTCAAATCTGAGGATACTCTACTGTGTAGTTTCCTTGTAAGTTAAATTTTAAGTTTGTATTGATTCAAGCAATTTTTTGATTGTATTTTAAGTAAAAGATATCAAAATCTATTTTGAAATGGCAATTGTTAATTTGTCTGCGTATATAATGGTGTTCCTAAATAAATTACCCCCTCTGGAATTAAAAAGTTTTTTTGTATCTTTTTGAATTTTTTTCTCGAATTTTTGGACAAAATAGGCCTCAAAAGTTTGGTAATTTTTGTAGAGTAGTTTTGGTCCACCACAGCATCAGTTAGTTTAACCCAAACCTTTTTTTTTTGGAAAATTACTCAGAATTTACTGCTATTCCGTAAAATTGTGTACCTTCGGGACACCCTATTATACATATTTTATAGACCTAAAACATAGATGCCCAGTAGTAGCTGATATCAGCAAATTCAACTCACACGTATACTTACGCTCTTTTGTTTGATATTCAATCAACCAATAGGAAATCAGCATGTTGAGAGGGAGAGACAAACTACACTTGCAGAAAGAATATTTAAAAGATTATCAATTTATTTTACACATGGCGTTTTTAACAGACATTTGTAACATTTTGAATGAGTTAAGTTTAAAGCTGCAGGGAAAAGATAATAAAATTTCGGATATGTTTAAAATTCTTTCAGATTTTAAAACTCAGCTATTTTTACTTGCAGCTCAAATTGATTCTGAAGACTTTTCGGACTTTCCGAAAACTTCTGTTATTTACGACAACGAGAAAATATTGAAAAAATTGGAACTTTTGGAAATATTAGAAACGCTTTTAATAACTTTAATGCCAGGTTTAAGGATTTTGAAAATATTCAGCATTTACTGGATATTTTTCAAAACCCTTTTAAACGCGATATATTAAAGTACGAATTTCCAATCCAAACAAAACTTATTATACTTCGAAGTGAAATAGATTTGCCGGATAATTTTAACAATTATAGAATTCTGGAAAAATCTGGATGGTACAATATATCCTGAAATAAAGAAGATTTCATTGAAGTGTTTATCTTTATTTCCCTCAACGTATCTTTGCGAACAAATATTTTCAGATTTGAATTATATTTGCTCAAAAAAACGCAATAAGCTGAATTCTTCTAGTTTGAGAAATATACTTTTATTGCGTAACTGCAATAAGAGTATCAACATAGAAGATTTCATTACTTTTTAATTGCATATTGAACAATGATTAATTGAGGGATAATTTATAAACACTTCGAAGAATCTTTTTATTTCGAAATATATCACACCCGCCACACATGTGCTTTCGTCGCAATCTCGTTGACGACTAAATAAAATAAATAGCAAATTGTTTTTCTTCCAGTGTTATTTCGTCACTCTCACCAATACTACTACATTGGGCATCTATGACCTAAAAACTGCTGCATATGCAAAAACTTTTGAGAGACTATTTTATTGTTTTTGATGCATCCTTAAATCTAAGGGGAAAATGCTAAACTGGCAACACTACTCGTCACTCCCCACTTAGCACTACTCTCTGAGTCGGCGGAGTAATGTTGCGCTCACTATCCTAACTTCTGGCCCTTTCATTTATACCATACCAACAAGCATTGTTGTTGCATATTGCTAATGCTGAAGTAGATTTTATATCCATGTGTTTCTTAATCCATACGAAGGTGGAAACTGAGTTTTTATTAAATAAATAAAGGGTGGTTAAATTTCAAGGGCCGATGTTGATTTTGAATAAAACACAAACTATTTAGGAAATTATTGTAATTTTATTTTATTATGATATATTGGTATTACTCAATTATGTATGGAACAAAATATCGGCCAAATGGGCGCCGCGACCACGGCGGCACACCTCCATCCGATGGTCCAAATTTTCGATGACGCTGAGGCATAATGGAGGTTCTATGCCGTTAATGTGCCGAATTATCTCATCCTTTAGCTCTTGAATTGTTGCTGGCTTATCGACGTACACCTTTTCTTTCAAATAACCCCAAAGAAAAAAGTCCAACGGTGTCAAATCACATGATCTTGGCGGCCAATTGACATCGCCATTACGTGAGATAACACGGCCATTGAATTTGTTGCGCAAAAGAGCCATTGTTTCGTTAGCTGTGTGGCAAGTGGCACCGTCCTGCTGAAACCACATATCGTCCACATACATATCTTCCAATTCGGGCCATAAAAAGTTCGTTATCATCTCACGATAGCGAACACCATTCACAGTAACTGCCTGACCGTCCTCATTTTGGAAAAAATACGCCCCGATGATGCCGCCAGCCCATAAACCGCACCAAACAGTCACTCTTTGTGGGTGCATTGGTTTTTCGACAATCACTCTTGGATTCTCATTCGCCCAAATGCGGCAATTCTGTTTATTGACGAATCCACTGAGGTGAAAATGTGCCTCATCACTGAAGATGATTTTCTTCGAAAATTGATCATCCACTGTTGCTATTTCTTGCCACCATTCTGCCCATTCACGACGTTTGGAATGGTCAAGAGGCTTTAGTTCTTGAGCCAATTGCACCTTGTAAGCGTGTAAATGCAAGTCTTTATGCATAATGTTCATCAACGACGAGCGTGAGAGGTGCAATTGTTGGGCACGACGACGAGTTGAGGTGGACGGCTCTTCAGCCACACTATTGCGAACAGCAGCAATATTTTCTGCAGTACGAGCTGTACAAGCATGCACTGGTGTTCTCACATCTTCTACAGACCCGGTTTGCTCGAATTTTTCCACGATTTTTGCGATTGAACGCACATTTGGACTATCAAATTGACCAAAAAAATCACGAAGTGCACGATATGCATTTTGATTTGAACGCCCATTTTCATAATAAGTCTGGATAACTTTAACACGTTGTTGGATTGTGTATCTCTCCATGGTTCAAATTGAGTAAGTCTGAAATAGAGAAATGTCAAATAAAATTCGGAAAAAAACTTGGCGTTTAGGTGTGGTTCACATTCAACATCGGCCCTTACAATTTAACCACCCTTTAGAAGCAATTCAAATCTAAAGAAATCGTTGATCTAATTAATAAAATTTTACTTTACACACTGCAATAACACAAAATAATGTGGGAAACTGTAAAAATTCATAAATCTTATTAGAGATACGGGTCCATCTCTAATAAGAATTTTAAACACTCACTCACGCTAGAAAAATTCTACTCATGCGTAATCACTCACGTATTTTTTTTCAATCACACTCACTAAATTCAGATTTTACTCACACAATTAACGAAATAAAATGTTACCGAAAAAAAATTAAAAAATTAAGGTAAATTTATAAGTAAATTAATAATAAACAAATCACTCGAAATTGCTTTGAAACGTATTTTTAACAATTATTTTGTATATTAAAAATACAAAAATATTAAGTCGGCAAAAAAACGAAAGGAAATGTTTATAAAAAAAAAAACTTAATAACGAAATGTTGACAACTTTGGAAAATTCATCTACAGATTAAAAAAATGTTATCAGATTTGAAATAATGTATAAATGAAGTCAAAATAATAAAATAGCCAGTGAAGGGCTTCCTCTTTAAAACAGTGAAGGGCTTCCCCTCAATTTCCCAGCCCCGCGGGGTTAGACTATAAAATGCTGCTTGCGCGACGTCGGCACACGCACACTATAAGCATCTTCGTGTGGCTAACGATTATAAACGTTCGGTACTCCCCTTATACATTGCGTTGCATAACTTTAATTAAAAATGATTTTTGCTATTTTTTATATTACAAACATTTTTTTTAAACTTATAACTGTTTTTTTAGAGTGTGCTAACTGATCTCTTATTGTGTCAAATTTAAGAGATTGCTTAATTGATTTAAGAGAAAATTTGTGTAACAAAGCCGCCCTCAAAACTCCGAATACAATCCAAAATACACTACAAAAAACCATTAAACATGGAGGGTATTGAAAGCATTGCTTGTGTGGCGGGTGCTATTTTTTCTTTCGCAGTTGTGTTTTTGCTCACATGTTCTTATTGTCTCATGTTAACTATTGCATTAAAATTGGCTTTGGTACATTTGGCTTTCTGAGTTAAATTTTTGAGTGAGTGTTCGTGAGTCGGATTTTACCATAATCTTTTTTTGCTTTAACCTCTCTGCTGCGTAAGACGGATATATACGTTTTATGAAAACTATATTCTGTTGTGTAAGACGTATATATACGTCCACTCTGCATGTGTTTTTTAATTTCGACGCAACAGGCGAAGTTTTTTTTTATTTTGACTATGCAGTTAAGTGTTAATAAATGTCGGAATTGTATTTTAAAATTCAATGACGAAAAGTTATTTTTCAATGTATGAACAAAAAACAAAATGTTAATTCGATTAATAAAAAATTCTTAAATGACAAAATTATAAATACAGGGTATGAAATTCTCAATTATAACATCCCCACTAGAATTTGCATCCCAGTAGTTTACAGCAATGATTGTGTTTCTGAACAGGTAGACCTTTTGTCATTATATCCGCAGCCATATCATCAGTACCAACATGCTTGATGGAAATTTATTTTCTAGTTACCAAATCACGCAAAAAATGGTGTCTGATGTCAATATGTTTTGAGCGCCAATGGTACATATTATTCTGTGATAGATTTATTGCGCTTTTGTTGTCGCAGTAGATATTCATCATCTCCAATGGGTTATTATAAAGCTCATTAAAAAGGGATTGTAGCCAAAGTGCTTCTTGCGATGTTGCAGCCAATGCCATATACTCGACTTCCGTCGTCAGTATTGCTTTCCCAATCGGCATCGGAATATCCTTCTAGTGTTCCCTGGCAATTAACAGAAAAACGGATTATTGTATTTTATATATTTTTCACCAAAATATATATTTTTTTTTAAAGACTTTAAATTGAGAATTAACTTTAACAAAAATTATGTGCTCTGTGTGGGCTAATTTGATGACCACCACTGTGCACACATATAAATTTTGCATAATAAATTATTTCACTTTTGGAATAAAAGAATAATTCAGAGCACCTGATTAGCCATGTGTCATTGTACAGTAAAACTCGTTTAAAATTAATTCGGATAAAGTTCTGGTCTGACGTTTTGACATTAATTGTTATATAAAAAACATCACTTAATACGAACTCACTTAAGAGTATGTTCTCAATAAAAGTTAAAAATAAAAGCGAAAAAGTGTTCCCATATATGTATTTTCACTTTCACTTTTAGTTTTAACTTTTATTTATTGTACGCTTAATACGAATACACACAAAATTTCATATAATCGGTGGTGTTTTGAAAACGAATCCACAAAAAAATTATTCGTTCTACACGTAGTTATGGGTTGCTATTGTTGTACAAAAACAAATATTTTTTTATTTGAATTCCTTTTTCGAAAAACCACAAAAATTTAATACGCATTTCGTAAAAGCTTAAAATTCCTCCTATTTTTGTAGTTTCCAAACCAATTTTATATTCGTAAATATATCGCAAACAGTTTTTTTTAAAGAAAACAAATCAATGCATAATTTTTTTAAGTCGCGATTAGAAATTTTTAATATTTTTGACATGTTCAAAAAATTTTACCCCCGATAATACGAATCTTGCTTAAAATTAATTAATTTTTTTTTGGCCCTCAGATTTCGTCTTAAGCTGGTTTTACTGTATCTATCTTCTATCTATTCATCCATTCATCGAATCATTCCATTGCTTTGGTGTTGCTGCGCTGTCTGTTATTTGTCTCATACAGTAAGTTTTTTTAAATGATGTCACCATCTATTTTGATTTTTTTCTTCTGTTTATTCAAAATTAAAAACAAATCATTTCTAGTATGTATGTTTGTATGTATTTATACCAAATGTATATATATTTACATATTATATATATATATTAATAACAAACAACATTATGTACCTACATAGATACATATGTACCTACATACATATGGAATGCCTCTTTTAGATTAAAAAATGCACGATGCACCTCAATGCACATGGGAAGGATGTGGCCAAAACTAAAAAAAAATATATTTGGATTTTTTTTTTTTTTTTAGAAATTTTGATTCCAAACGGAAGGTTTATTCCAAATAAAAAGAATCAGCCAGCTTTGTTATAGTGAGTGAGCTATTTTATGATACATTGAAATTGGAACTTGATTTCCAAATTATTGAAATTAATTTTCAAACTATAAAAACAAAGTAGGAAATGATTAACTTTTATAATTTAGTTTTTTGTAAAATAGTTTTTATATTAAAATTATTCTGTTTTTTAGTTTGTTCGATTAAACGACCAAACCATTTTGATGGAACGATCCATCGATTAATTTTTTTAAATTATTCGATTAATCAAACGAATAGCGAATAAAAATTATTTTCAAATAAATATTTTTTAATGAATACTAATTCTCAAATGCAATTATATTTAGACTATAGAAACGTCAAAAGATTTCTCATTCATACGTCGGTTGGCATAGTTATCTCGTGATGTAAGAATGACAGCTTTGTTATAAAATTTTGAAAATCGTTAAAAAGTTAAATATGTATACATATATCGGCGATAGTTTAGGTATATCGAGCTGTTAATATCTTATTTTAGGTACCGTAGAAATTACATAAAAAGAATTCACAGTTTATGTGCTATCGATGTAAAATAGCAATACTTTTGATAGTTTGGTATAGTTTAGACTTCAAAAATCATGCTATATCTTTACCTAATATTAAAGTTTTATTAAATAGAGTTTTGATTTTATTTGTCTGTTACAATTTGTTACAGAAATTTTCCTAAATTGTTAAATTTTCGAAAAAGTTTTAATCAAAGACGTATTTTTTTTAATTATTCGTTTTATTCGATTAATCGTCAGAATTTATTCCTACTATTCGTTATTCGAAAATTTTGTTTTTTAAATTGCTCGTTTGAATTTATTTCTGCTCGTTCGATTAATCGGATAATTTTTAATCGAGTGGCAACCCTAGTAAGTACTATACATTTTAACTGCCTTTTTTTTTGCCATTTATTAACCTAGAAGCAGTTTTGTGACTTCATCTATTGCAATTGAATTATTTGTAAAGTCATCACAAAAGTACCATAAATACACATGGTATATATTGTATATGTTAAGTTTTTTGGTCAAAATCCTTGTTCATGTCAGAAGACCCTTAAAAAAAAATTCAACTTACTTTTATTTAGGGTTGCCGAACAAAAAGTTTCAACTCTAGAAGCAATACTGGTAACCCTACAAAAATATTAGTGGCATTTTTCGATTCAGCGCTTCAATTTCAGCCTGAAATGACTTATTTATTTTATCACCAACAATTAATGCATGAACCGAATTTGATAATTTTCAATATTTAGAAATTTTTAGAAATAGTATGTCCAAATATTAGATATTTTGTAAAACATTTAAGTGTATTATCAATACACTTAAATATTTATAATTTGATAGTATCAAATTATAACTAAACTAATGCAAACTTATATAATTATATGGACCCATTTCTCGGATAAAACTGTATAAAGACACATATTAAATTACGTGTGATTATATATCAATAGTTTGAATTGGGTACTTCAGAGACCTCCATTATTACTGTACAAATATTCTGAGTGTATGTATGCAACTAAAAAGCATTTCTTCTTAAAAATAACCCCAAAATAAGTATTTTAATTTTTTTTCAAGTTTTCGATTTAAAATTTGTATGGAATTTGACAGTCGAAAACTTGAAGAAAACGAAAATACGTATTTTGGTGTTCAATGTGAATGTAATTTTAGTTTAAAATAATATAGAAAAAAGTAATTATGGAATTTCAGTCCAATATATTTTGACCTATACTGTAAATCCGTTCACACGCCTACATAATTATAAACTATATCGACACAATTGCCAACAATTGGCAAAGGTCGTCTATCTAATATGGCTTCTTTTATGTGTTTGTTACAATTTATTTAGTATTGTATCGACAAACGAATTTACCTTGTTGTTGACGAAAGCAGGTAATGCTCATACAATTGTACATACAACGTTCATAATTCCAAAACGAACATTGGGCGGAATCCCAGATCTTAATAAAACACCGATTTGGAATAAATTTTAATATTTGAGTAGAAAAATAACGGCCTTATTAAATAAAAAAAAACAATAACTTTTTTGTTTTCGAAGTTTTTAATATATTTATAACCCTATTGAATATTGCTTAATTTTGAAACCCACACACACTCACAGAAATAAAGTGTCAACCGAGTTGAAAAGTATTTTTTGGTGGTAAACACTAAAGGGGAGCATGAATGTCTTGCAAGACATTCGCAAAACATTTTTTATACAACAACCAAACTGAAATGACTCAAAAACTGTTGAATTTTGCAGCCCTCTTATTTTGGAATAAAAATGATTCAAATGTTGATCTTTTTTTTGAGGTTTTTAATTTTTTTTTATCAAAAATAAACTCTTTTTCAGAGACGGAAATAAGAGCCTTCCTAAAATAATCAAAAATTACTCAAATATATGAGGGAAATAATTTTATAAAAAATGATTCAAATATGAGTCAGAAAAGTAGTTTAATAATAGTTTTTTTGAGACAAAAAAAAAATATTAAAAAAACATTCTTTTTAGAACATAAAATTTTTTTTGAATTATTTAAATTTTCCAATTTTCTTCAAACCAAAAGAAAATGTATAATTTCTTTGTTCCCGGGTAAAATCGAATGAACTCATCAAAATATATAAACGGTTAGTGAGTGACTGTGTCAAGAATTGAACCCAGATAAACCGGATGAAGTGTTGTGATTGTTTTAAGTTGTGCTATTATTTTTGTTAATTGTAATATTTCATTAAAACCAATTGTAGTTGTTAGTAATAATATAAAATGGGCATGAAAATGTGAACCCGTAACTCGTGGTCTTATTGTTTTTAGAATATATTTAAAAGACACAAAAATAAAAAAATGGATCCAAAAGCCCCAAAACAAAACTCCAAAATGATTTTGTCTGACTAAGAATTGACTCGAAAGAGGCTCCAATCTACGAGGGCGATTTAGATTAACTTTTTTGACTGAAATATGATTAAAAAAAAAAAACCAATTTATGAGAGAAATTTTTCTTGACACATTTTCCTGAGTAATTTTAGAGTCCAAAAAGAAGGCTTTTTTGGATGAACCACTTTCATACGAAAAATATATTTCTTTATAATATTTTTTCAGCAAATTTCTGACTTATATTATTTAAAATGTTTTTCAACTGTACAAAATTCAAAACAACCCATCCAGCAAGTCAGAAATGGGCTCAACAAATATTAAAAATAAATTTTTTCGTATGAAAGGGGCTTATACAAAAAAACCTTCTTTTTGAACTCAAAAATTACTCAGAAAAATGAGTGTGCCAATAAAAATTTCCCTTATAAATTGGAGTCTTTTTTGAGTCATATTTGAGTCAAAAAAATTAATCTAAATTTCCCTTGTAGATTGGACTAATTTCTGAGTCCGAAAAAATCATTTGGGAGTCTTGTTTGAGGGCTTTTGGATCCAAAATTTGTATTTTCCCTCATAAATTGGAGTACTATTTGATTCTTTTAAGAAGGCTCTTATTTCCGTCTGTGAAAAGAGTGTTTTTTGATAAAAAATAATTTAACGGTATTTTAAGGGTAACGTTATTTAAGTAATGTGCGTAATGTCAATGCACACCCATAGTTTTAGCCCCATTATGCCCGAGTTCTGATGACTGGCTAGTTTATGAACAAACTTTGGGGAAATATATCTATTTACAGCGATTTTTTTCAGATCTTATCAGCCTATTTCGGTAAAGGTATTTTAAGGATAACGTGATTTCAATTATTTCGGTAACGATATTTTAGCGATAACGGCATTTTAGTTATTTCGGTAACGGTATTTTAGGTATATCGGTATTTCGGTTATATCGGTAACGGTATTTCAATTAGATCGGTAACGACATTTTAACAATAACGACAGTCAGCTGAAATGTTTTATTTATTTTGGGGTTTGTTTAGATTTTTTTAATAATCGATAATTCGTAATTTCTGGGCCACCTTAACATACATATATTGACAATACTTTGAAGATTATTTTCTTTGATATTTTTATGCGGCATCATTTAGGGCTCCAGTGAGTCATTCAGACACAGAATATAGTCATCGGCATGACTAAAAAGAAAATTAGGACACTACAAAAAATCCTTTTAATATAAGAATAACGAACCTCTCACTTTATATTAAGTTACATACAGACGTCAAGGCAATCTAATAATATGTGTAACTATTTGGCCTAGTTGTACACATTTTCTGTTAATATGAACATTCCAACATACTATGTATTGCTAATGAAGAAAAATATTACAAGGAATGTACAGTACGGTGTCCCGTTAGAAAATATTTTTATGTAATAGATCTCAAACGATAAGTATCAAAGAGCTGAATACGGGAAAAATAAGGAAAACATTTTTGGAGGGCACTTTTCAGCCCCCGACACGCAATTTAAGATTTCTAATATGGTACGTTTTGCTCAAAAGAAGTTGTCTTACTTTTTGTCGTAAATAGGGTCAAAAGTTTCTTTATGTACAGCTTATTATGGGAAAAACATTACTACTTTTTTTTAGAATACTTTTGGTCCACCACAGCACCATAGTTTGAAGCAAGTATATAATATTTTTTAATTGGGGCAGCAGGTCTACATGGGTTAATGATGTTTGAAACATTTTTTATTCAGCCTTGAGTATTGATAATAAAATAAAAACACACAAATTTCAAATGTAGCGAGTTTTAGTTTTTTAAAAGTTGGGCAGTTTCAACAAATTCAGCGTAATCTGTAGACTACTGTAGATAGCTCATTTCCATTAAAAAAATAAACATTGTTGTAAATAGAGAGCTCAACCAAATTTTGCAAAAAAAACAGCGTTAGAATGATCTTTTAAATTTGAAATTATTACCATGAGATCCAACTTTTAGTATGATATGTGAATGCTTTTCAAAAGTACACTGAGAGAATTATACATCATGATAATTATGAAACAATTTCATAGAATTTTTTTCGTAGATTAAATGAAGAATTTCATTACATTCAAGAAATTTTTTTATTAACTTTTTTTTAATAAAATTTCGTAGTTTCTCTTACAAGAACTATGGTTTTTGTAAGAAAATCTAATGTTAATAGAAATAGTTTTTGCAGATATTTTGTACATATACTTTACAGTGGTATTCTGGGTTCATCCCGTAAAGCTATGCTGACATATCCTTTATCCTCTACTGCGTAAGACGTACATATATATACGTTTTATCAAAACTCTATTTTGTTACGTAAGACGTATATATACGTCCACTCTGCATATGTCTTTTAACTTCGATGCAACAGGCGAATTTTTTTTTTTTTTTGACTACGCAGTTAAGTAGTTATTTTAGTGAGTTGGCCTAATATAAGTAGATACGCACTAATTTGTATTTATGCATAATTAAAATAAGCATTTTGTATATTTTAGCTTATTAATTTGTTATCGCTATGATGGAACTTGAACCTCGTGTTGCTCTATTGCAAGATTTACGCTTGCAAACTTTTGACTCAATACGTTTTGCTTCATATCGTACGGCTTCGAAATTGCGTTATATACAGAAATCCACAAATTTGCATTTAGTTGATATTTGGAATGTTATTGAGGCGTTTCGCGAAAATGGCTTGAACACTTTGGAACCCCAAAGTGATGTGAGTGTCGCTCGTTTGGAAACATTGGTTTCTTCGCTTTATCATAATCTCAATAAGCGCCTGCCCACGGCGCAACAGGTTCCTGTCGATTCTAAAGCTGGATTATTACTCAATTGGTTACTAGCAGCCTACACCAGGTATGTTTTGTGGAATTGAGGAGAGGTTTTTAATGGACTATTGTTAATTTCATTTGTTTTGCTTTCGTACTTCAGTGATAATTCGGGAAAAATTCGTGTGTTTTCAATCAAGGTTGCTTTGGCCACAATGTGTTCGGGCAAGTTGGTGGACAAATTAAGATGTAAGTTGTAGCGTCCCGTGCATTTTTTGAAGGTTAAGAGATATAGTAAACTAAATTTGTGGTTTTGTGGGTTTTAGATATATTTTCTCAGATCTCCGATGGCGCTGGTCAATTGGTTAGCTGGAAATTGGGTGAATTTTTACGAGAGGTGCTTGCTTTACCTGCTGCTGTATACGAATCGCCTACATTCCATTACAAAGAGGGCCTGGAAGAGCAGATATTTTCGGCTGAAAACAAGGTCACTGTTAACGATTTCATGGCAACACTTATGTCTGAACCTGGACCATCGTGTCTCGTGTGGCTACCTTTGCTGCATCGATTGGCTACAGTTGAAACAATTGTGCATCCGACAATCTGCTCTGTCTGCCACAAAGAAAACTTCACTGGCTTTCGTTACCGTTGTCAGCGGTGTCACGCCTACCAATTGTGCCAGGAATGCTTTTGGCATGGCAAGACATCACTGAACCACCAAAACGATCACGAAGTCAAGGAATACTCGAGTTATAAATCGCCCAGCAAGCAGATTGGCCATTCGTTGCGCAAAAGTTTCCGATGTGTACCCGAAAAGACGACTCAAGTGTTGCCACGATTTCCCGAACAGCCAGAGAAGACGCTCAATCTTTCACACATTGTGCCACCCTCTCCACTGCCTTCGCATAACGGATTTGCCGATCCATCAATGCTTCACGGCCTGGGTGGTGCTGTACCAGGAGGTGGGGGCGGAGGTGGAGCTGGCGGTCTTCTGTTCGATCGATCCAGCACTATAGACTCGCGGGCTACTGGTCGAAGTATTGACAGTGCAAATGGTACTTCTTCTTCCCGTGTGGCAGCTGCCTCAGCAAATGATGAGGAACATCGCTTGATCGCCCGTTATGCAGCTCGACTAGCTCAAGAAAATCGTGCAGTAAGTATCATCTTCACTTACAAGGAGAGTCTCCCGGTGGGTTCTCTCCGATCTTAATGAAATTCGGATATGTGATAGAGTAGAAGAAAATAAGGGATACGTATTTTTTTTTAGCAGCATTATCTAATGTTTAGGGGGTTTAAAAGTGCTTTCAAAAATTATTGTTTCATAGAAGTTTTTGGCAAAAGGTGTACAAAAATGAAATAGTTAATGGACACGCAGAAACTGACATACAAAATATTTCCGAAAGCTTTCAAGTATTTTTTTTATTAAAAAAAGTGGTTTAAGTGACAATAAAACGGACGGTTTTTTTAAAGAATTGTGGTTGGATTCAAGGATCAAGGGATGTCTGAGCTTTTTTCCGACATTAGTAATTGTTCGGCTTTTATATGACTCTCCTCGAAGAGCTTTTTCACCTATATTTTAAATAAATGGCAACCCTAACATACTACATTAGCAATATTGGTATCAAGATGTTTGTTCTCTCGAGTACTTCAACGCTGCTTACAACAAAATCTGAATTTCATTAATTTCAGACTTGTATCCATACAAAAATGTATTAATTTTGAACTCTCCTTTTAAACCTTAAACGTGAGATTAGGCTGTTAAAAAAATAAGTTTACCTATTTTTTTTTATTCATATCTAAATTTTATTAAGATCGGAGAGAACCCATTGGGAGACTCTCCTTGTTAGTGCATATTTTATGTTACCTCTAATGTTCTCTGTTTTCTTTTTCTGCAGCCAAGTAGTGGTGCGGCAAACGCGGATAATCAGCATCCAATAACTTCAGATAATTCTCGCGCTCAACGTGAATTAATAACTCAATTAGAGTCCAAGAATAAGGAAATTATGCGCGAAATAGCCAGACTAAGGCGACAACAAGAAGCGGAACAGATGGCCCCAGAAAATCCAGCACTTATTAGTGAACTGAGAGCGTTGCGTCAACGCAAAGGCGAACTCGAAGGTCATTTGGGAGCCCTACAAGACTCTCGGCGTCAGTTGATGGAACAACTGGAGGGTCTTATGCGAATGTTGAAGAACCAACAGACTTCTTCACCCAGATCCACACCGAATTCTAGTCCTCGTTCTGGTAAATCACCTCCCATGCCAGGCGGCAGTCTCTCCGCGATAGGCAGTGGTGCTAGTGGTGGTATAAATACCTTAGGCACATCACCAATGGGTTCATTGCATAGCCAACCGTCTGTGCATTCGATGATGGGTACTGGCAATGTGTTGCGCATACAACAAGCATCCTCCATAAATCAAGGTTCGTTTAATCCAAATCAAATGGATCATCCTCAAATAAGTGCAGATCTACGAGGACCATTTAACAGCAATGGCACTGGAAGTAAGTATTAATTTAGCTTTCGGATATTTAAGTAAAATAACGAAGCATTAGTTAAATATGTTTATTCTTATGTATGGAGGGGTAATTAACTTGTAATTATAGCAGAGCTGTTAATTTGAAAATTTTGCCATGTACCTACTTCAAAAAATGTGTTCCTCCAAAATTTTCGAGTAGATTTGATAAGAAAATATGTATGTAGATCGTGTAAATTATAACAAGTTTACAAGCTTATGCGTTCCTTTAAGCCAAATAATATAAAGCATTGGGCAAAATTTTGGTGCACTTACTAACTAACGACTCGTTAGAAAATTAAAATTTTTGATCTTTCAGAACATAACTTCATTTTCAATTTAACAATACAGATACTACTTAATTATTTCCCTTACTTTTAAGAAAACAAATTCCAGTTAGATTAGCTAAAGTAGTAGTTCAAAATTATAGTGCTCTTCAACGGAATCTTAAAAATTTACATTTTCATTCAAATTTTTTATTAAGCTGGTAACAATTTATCTAAGCGTGTAAGAATAAATGTAATATACGAACAATAACGATAATCTAATATCGAATAAATGAAAAAAGTCTATATAATATAATATATGATTACAAAAAGTCTTCTTTAGCAGAAAAGCGAAAATAAAAACCTATAGAAAATTAAAACCGTTTTGGTATCAAAAAAAAAAAATATTAAATATTTGCAATAATAGGTATTTTGTCTTACTTCTAGGGTAAGGTTCGGTAAAATGAGAGTTAACAAAAAAAAAAAAAAAATTTCAAAGAGAAAAAACACTAAAGTACGCGAACGCAAAAAACCTAGCCCAACAAGTCAAACGTTCACTTTTTCCCAACTGTTCGACTTCATTAATTTACACAAATTTGACAATAGAAACGCCTAATGGTAAAATTGGTTACCCGCTGTAGTACGTCGTACAGAGCTTTTGTAAATAAACAACAACTGGTAACACAGCTGCTGATATAACAATATGCTTCTTCGTGCAAGAAGAAACATATTACTTTCTCTTGACCATTCCCATTTACCTAACATTCGAGTACGCGAACGCTATTAGGTAAAAATGGGACCCCGCTGGATCCCAATAAATATATTTTGAGAATTGTCGGGACTTGCAAATTAGTTCGTAGTAGCCGAGCATCGTCTTTTCCGAGTTAATATTATGCGAGTTTTACTGTGCAAATAGTTCGTCTTTCAAACTGGTTTTTCTACCGCCACAAAGTCAACAAATGATGATGATTTATAAATCAATTAACTCTATTGGCACTTCAAATGAACAGCTCTGAAACAAGGAAACAATTATGTTTTTTATTCGTATTGATGTTGATGTTTTTATTTCTGTCACAATCATTTTTTTGTAAACTTTTTTTCAAATCCACATATGATATGTTTTTAACCATGAACTTACACTCAGTTAATTCAGCAGATTATTTTCCCAATGCAAATTATGAATTTAACGAAGGCGTTGTTGATTCTGATACCCATTTATTGTCGACTATTCTTAATGATTTGAACACAGGTAAATTATTAGATCAATATATTTCTACGCTGTAGTAGACATTACACATTATCCTCCAAATATTTAATTTAGATTTGCTTTAATTATCAAAATAATAAATAAAACTCTCTGATCACCGCATATTAGCATTGGCTATTACCCGATAAAAAGCGTAAACACACATACAGATCGTTTGCTTAAAAATATATGTATATTGTAATTGTATTCGATTACAAAGTCGAATCGAATCGATTCGAATCAAATGAATTTGTGTATATTTGTATGGTTACATTTGTTTGTGTGTATTGTTAAATATATGTCTTTGCAGTACAAACGATTAGGGGTTCTCAGGCCCGTTTCATTTTGCCATTAGGTAAGTGTGTCTATTGGTGTCTTAAGTTGTAGAACTAACTGTAGCGACTCTGCTGTCCTACTATCTGGGTTTGTTCCATACATAAATGTGTAAATTGAATTGATAATTGTTAAATTTTAATTTTTGTCTCTGATTCATTTTTAGATTATTTTCCAAATAGACGTTCGAAACATAAAAAATGTAATTGTTAGATAAACTTGTCTCTTTGGTCTGCCTATTATTAACTTTCTTTCTCTAAAGCTTAATTTTTTTCAATTATTTTTCTGTATGTATTGACATGTGTATTCATAACTAAATTATTCATGAAATATATAGACATGCGTCACATAGAAGGTGGTGAGTCAGAGGACGACGATGAGGAGTATGACAATTTCGACATGGATTACCGGTTTGGTCGTCTCCATTTATGCGATAGTGGCATTTCTAGTCTTCAACAGCGGTATGAATCATTTTTAGCCTCTTCGTACGACGAATGCAACAACGATGAGGATGTCATTGAGTTTCAACTTGAAAATGATACGGACATTGAATTAGATTCCGATATTGACATTGCCGAAGAACAGGCCAATATAAATCGCATAATGGGATATAAAAACTATCCCGAAATCTTAATAGATGATCCGGATGCTGGTTTTCCCCTGTTGCATGAAATCGGTGAGACAATCGATGAATTGCAGTTGATTATGCACGCCCATATTATGAAATATAGTTTGAGTTTATAATAAATGTTAATACATATTGTTGTTGTTGTTACTTTTAAAACAAATCCAAGGTACACATTTTTATTATTTTGTTCTTTTTCTTACCTACCCAACAACCAATCAACTACACCCCTCCCAAATTGCAAAACAAAAAAATCCACTCAATTGCTATTCTGAAATTTTTGCAATAATCCTATTGATTAGCAATTGAGATCATTTGAATTTGAGTGGTGTAGAAATTAGAATTATATTGTTATAAACTCATTATAAAGCTAGATTATTTCTTGATACAAGCTACATTTTGTTTATGAATCTACTATTTACATACCTACATACATGTATCATTAGGAAGCTCGTTATCTAAACTTTTAGACATGCGGACAATCTCTTTATCATAAATTCTGCATACATGCATACATACGCATGTATGCGATGTACGTGTAGAGTATCAGTTTCAAAAGTCATTTGTAAAAAAATATTCATAATTTGTTTTAGGATGTTTGCTTTGAAAACCTCCCAATGGCAAAATTCGAAATTACCGAAAATAATTTAATGATAGAGAGATTTTTGTAATAAGGAGGTTTTTAGTGTTAAACTTGTAACTTTTTCCCATTAGATATAGTATTACCTACATATGTACATAAATGCATTTTTAATTTTGTGTAAATATTTACATTTCAGTTTGTAATTACCAGGGCAACCAGAAATATGTTTCTAAATAATAATGTTTAGTGCTGAAAATATGATCTAAAACAATTATATTTTTTGAAAATCGGTAAACATATCCCTAGAAATTATTGACTCTTTATATTTAGTTTCACAGATTTTGCTATAATTTTATTCTAAACATTTTTAAAATATAGTAATACTAAATTTTATACATATAAAAAAATCAATTCTTTTAATTCTGAACAAAAATTTTCAATATTGTAAAAAAAAAACAATTCTTTTAATTTTGAACAAAAATTTCAATTTTGTATTAAAAAAAGGATATTTTTGGGATCAAAAAATTTTGAACGATCGAAAAAAACTTCTAAAAAAAATATTCTATTAAGATGAAAAATGTGTAAACACATGACACATCATATTTCTGGTTGCCCTTGAAATTTATATATTGCTTATTTTTTTGTTGTTCTTTATAAAATAATTGCGCTTTTAAAATGCAGTCATACATTTACACAGAGATCTTCATCTTTTTTGTTGAAAATATATCTACAGCAGATTAACAATAAATATCGATTTAGAAGAATCAATTTGATAATTTAAATTTATCAACGTGCTTATAAATCGTTCTATTAAATCGAAATTAAATCGTTTTGAAAATTTTATCAGACAAAATAATAATAGTGCAATATATTTTTGCGTCATTTTCGCATAACCGCTTAAGTCGACTTAAGGGTAAACCAAGTTTATTGTTTATAATTAATATCCTTATTAAGCATCCTTAAAAATTTTATGTATGCTAAAACAATTTTAACTTTTTATCAATATGTACATATATGTGTATAATAAAAATTGAAAATTTGGGTGACAAGGGAAATTGAAGCGAATACAGATAAATAATCTGTACACACAGCCAATCTATTCCAAATGCCCAACCTCACTCCACGGTATAACCCAGTTCTCACGGCAATCAGACTATGTCGCAATGAAAGGCAGATACAAGACTCAGAAAAATGTTGGGGGTGGAAAAATGTTGGGGGTTTAACATATTGTGGGTATTACAGTATCGAGGGTATGAAATTTTAGTTAGGTATGCTACATACCTTCGGAAAGGTTAATTTGTCTAGTTTCTCAGTAGAATTTTTATTTTTAATGTTTTAGAAACACTTACACACAAATAGGAAATAATTCAAAATTTTTTTTTTTTAATATTTTTTTCCGAAAGATTAAAGAAATAGCTATCTAAACTATTTAGGACAAGTTTTTCTAAGAACGATAGGTAATAAGTTACATGGATGAGAAGAAACACCTGTTTGGCCAAAATGTCAAATTTTGAACTCCTCTAACTCAGAGAGTTCTTGACCGATCTTGTTGACAAATTGTGTATAAACTACTATCCAATAGGACTAACCTTGGTGCAAATTTGTTCCCTATCTGAAGACATCGTTTTCAAAGTTGGATGAAACGCCCCATGTTTATTTTTTATTTAAAGTACTGACTTTAATTCCTCAATAAAAACTGACCATTTCTATGTTTTGGTAAATTGTCGAATTTGTGGGTTCGTGTTTCGATCGGTTGTATTTACTAAAATTGTATACAATTGATGAACTTATTGTTAACCCTCTACCGTGTAATGCTGCCATAGGGCAGCTATCATAAAACTGACCACAAATGTTTCGAATAAGTGTTTTATACTTAGAAATTAATATAAATAGAAAACTAAATTTACCAAATTTTTCGTGTGCCATGCACGATTTGGAGTCGAGATGCTTCAAAATCAAAATTTCGTTAAGTTTCAAAAAATAATCATTTTATTAAAAACAAAAAAAAAATTTAAAAAAACAAATTTAAGTTGACTAAAATTAAATTTAACTTGACTAAATTGAAGCTTTATATTTAATAATAACTATGGTTCAAGGACACACTAAATTTTATCAGGATATTGAAGTTTAGATACTTTTTTGACTAATATCTTCTTAAATAAAAGCACAAAAAAAATAATTTTTGCATTATATCTTGGTAAGAACATTCATTTTTGTCTAACGTATCTTTTATATGCGTTAGTTTTCGAGATGCGCCCTAAACCTATTTAGACTCATATCGCTTAAAATAGGCATTTTTTCCTTAAGAGGGTTAATAAAATTTGTTTCTAGTTTTAGCAACTCTGGTTAAAAAAAAAATAGTAAAATATTTTGCTGGAATCAGCAACGAAAATTAGCAAATAAATTGTTATTTGTAAACAGGAACAAATTTTTACTAAAAAGTAACCACAAAAAATGATTTTGCACTCAAAATTAATACGGAAACTGTAAATTTGGATAAAAAACGACTTTGCGATTTACGCAAATTTTTTTCGTGTCATACAATCGCGTAATTAAGAAATAGTATTCCCAACTTAATAAAATAAACAGTTTATAACACTCACAACTGTGGAAATCTGCTTCCTGGTCGAGTCTTTTTTGCTATCCATAATTTTTTTTCTTTATATTTTTTTTTTTGTAAATGTTAAAAATCTTGACTGTATTTATGTATATAGTTGCTGTTTCTATTTTCCATATTACAAATACTCCCCTCTTTCATTACTTCCAAATATTGTTGTTCAATATAAAATTCTTTCATACATTTTACAGATTTTGATGACTCACAATCTATCGATTGGACGGATAAGGTAAAGGTTTAGTTATTTACAAATATTTGTACAGAGAAAGAAATATGTAATTGTTCCATTGCATAGGTTTTGGGACATAAAAAGATCCCGCACTTGGGTAATCTTTATAAAATTTAATAATTTTTAATGGCCCACGCTTCTTATTTTTATTTTTTTTTTGTTTACCACGCATCTTTAGATTGATGAAAACTAAATGATGTATCATTAGGAAATGGCTTAGTTTGCAGCATTGAATGAATTTACAAACTGAACAGTATAAAATTAACATCGATCTGCTACAATTTTTCAGTATTTGCAATGCGATACGATTTTGGGCGCAATAAAAACATGTGTACATAAAAGTGGGATCATATATGAATTCGTTTTTCATTTGTTCTAAAGAATTATATACAAATCGGCTATTAAATTAAAGTTGAGTATAAAAAATTTAATACGTAAAGCCCAAATTAGTCGAGGCGATTCGAAACGCAACTCATATATGAAACGTTATATGAGTTAAAAGAGTTATACAGTGGAATTATACTTATTTCTTTGTCTGTTACTTAATTCTATTTAAGTTAGTAATATATAAACTTTTTTCTTCTTTTGTTTAGACTAATTCAACCAGTAGCCAGTGGCAAGACCAATTCGCTCAGTGGTCTTTACATACCCAAAAGAACTAATTCCATGTTTTATAGTTTATAAAAAAAAGGAAAAGAAAATATTTAAAAAAACATGTTCTAAATATTGAATACATCTTAAACTTTATACCTACAAAACATATATAAAATGATTTGTAAACTAGTTCAAATGCATACACACATACATACTTAAATGATCTTAAAACATACAAACAATATTTATTAATAACTTATATCCTTAATTTTACCGAAATGAAAATGAAACTTTTATTTTTAAAAAAATACTAAAAGAATTGATATTTTTAACAATAAGTTAACAAAAATTAAAAAAAAAAGATTATAAATTCATTTTTAAAATGTTTTATAGACAAACAAAGATACATACATAAACTGGATATGTACTTTAACTAAATGATTTGTTCGTAGGAATATTTTTAATAACTACATACACTTTATAACACATACCTACTTAAATAACACAGCTAAACAAAATACGATTTTTCGTTGGTCACCGGAAATTACATAAGTATTTTCTATAAAAAATTACTGTGCTAAATCCGAATTCCTTTTCAAATTGTCAATTGAAAACCTTAAAACTCTTTATTTGCAACATATTTGTAATCCAAGCAGTTAGACACGAAATTGTATACTACAAATATAACCCGATCGAATTCAGATGCATTCAATTGTTTTGCTCAGGCTTTAGATACCAAAAATATCAAGTAAAAACGAAATAATTAAATAGGTTTTAAATTTTTAGAGACTTCAAGTGGTATCACAAAAGCAGCAGTTATCAAAAAGAAATAACGCCAATTCCATACATTTTGGGCACGCTGATTTCAATGGCGTACTTTATTTTTCGATGTATGCTACAATGAGTTTAACTTATGTAAATGCAGTTTTTTAAGTATAGCGTTTTTAAATGCAATCAATCTGACTTCTTTCTGTTGAAATGTAAGGACCAACCGCCGTATTCTTATTTAAGGTACATATTTGATTCACAAAATTAAACTCGCTATTATAAACTAGCAATTGGCCTTAACAAATGGTCATTCAGTAGAAAGAGCTTATTGGAAAGATCCCTACTTTTGCGACAAATATGCTTCAAAACGGAGGTTTTTTTAGGATAAATTTTGCATATACATATAAACATTTTTAGCTGAAAATTTGGAAACATACTTTTTAAATTATGATATGATATTAAAATCTGGACCTGATATTAAAAGCTGGACCTTGGGGTCATCCTGGAAACCTATGGTGCCATGTAAAATCGAATTTTGCATAAAAAACGCTTTTATAAAATAACTTTTTTTCTTAATAATTAAACTCCTCTTAAATGAACATTGATTAACTCGATTAATTATTTATTCGCGAAAAAACGAAAACAATCGAAAAAATGTAGTGAGGCATTGAATTCACCATGTCTGAAATATATAGAATTGATGATCAGAACTAAGGATGTCAATCCGTATTGATATTTAAAAATCCCGGGATTCGCGATTTTTCGGAATTTCGGAGTTTTTTTTATTCCGTTATTTTTCGGGATTCCAGTATTTGTTTTGTCGATTGTCAGCGATAAAAACACGTATTTTTACTAATTTTACAATGAAGAAATTGAGATTCAATAAAAAATTTAATTAACTTAAAATTTTACAAAAAAAAAAACAAATCTCTATTTCCGGATTCGGAATTTCCCGTTTGACATCACTAGTCAAAACCTTATTTATTTTTTATACGGCATATTTTTGCAAAAGTGCATATTTTTGCATATTTTGTGCTTTTCAATGCAAATTTTGTCCCTTTAAGTGCATATTTTCATTTCTTTTCAATATTTTTATTTTAGTTTGTTAAAAAACTAAAATTTGGATACATTTTTATATTTTGATTTAAGCAAAATTAGTTTTACATTTGAAAATCTTGCTGAACCGAACAAAGGCGTAAAGTCTGTAAAGAACACAAATAGTGGTAATTTTTCATATTTTATAGTTTTTTAGCTGCATTTTATAAGCCCCTGTTTTCTATTTTAGTTTCATGAAATTCCTTGCCCTAGTAATAACTATATTGGCTCAAATTAAAATCAGTTAACAAATTTTCGGCACCTAAACCAGTGTTATGCTGTGTTATTTATAAAATTTTCATTTGAATTTTATTTATTTTAAATAATATTACGCATATTAAATAATTAAATGCTAAATCTTGTCAAACATACTTAAATTTTCAAAACTATTTAAATTTGTTATTAAACAACTAAAACAAGAACCTTAATCAAATATTAGACTAACTTAATTAAAAATAATTTATTTAAAATTTTATTTTATTATTATCGCTATAACAAAAGTAACATAAAAAAAATAAAATTTATAAAACTTTCAGTCAAACATTGCTGAATAAAAATGAATTAAAAGCGAGTGAAAAAGAAACTCTTAATGCATAAATATGTATACCAATTTACAAACATATAACAACATTTCTTATTTAAATCAATATTAAACCTAAACATTTCCTTAAATTCAAGTTAAACGCTTTAACACAAAAAAAAAAAAAAAATAAATAAATATATCTATCTATACATAAAAAAATAAATTAATGAATAATCAAAAATATGTATGTATACAGTAGTAGCTCCATATATTGTTAATTGCCTGCAAAAAAAATAAAAAAAAAGGACAAAGGGACACACGAGATCAATAGTTTATATACATACATGTATAGTACATATGCATGTATGTACCTACTACATACTTATTATGCGTACTTAAACATTTTTAAAATAGAATTTAAACATAATTATTGCAAATGATATATTTCGTAAAAAGAAAACGTTTATAATTCACAAATATGTTACATACAACAATAATAAAAGAAATGATAATTGAATTAGTTAAATGGTGAAGTATTCTTGCTTTATTGTTGAGGCTGTGTAAACTGAGGATATTCAAACTATTTGGAAGATTTGTGTTGCCATCATCATACCCACTTTAGTCAAAACCGAAATTTCCCATCATGTTAAATTTCAATTCATCAAACTTTTTTTAATGTCAGGATTCATGTAATTCCTCGTATGCAGCGTTTAGTTTCTAAGTTATTGGTATGCTTACGAGTATATGAATCCATAAAGATTTTTCAAAAACTCAGTTTTGGTAAGTATAGTCTATGAAGAGGAAAATTACTCATTGTATCTCATTCAATTTTACTTCATTAAACTTTTTTTATTGACAGGATTCATGTAAGGCTCCGTATGTCGTGTTTAGTTTGTTGGTATGCTTACTATTATATGAATCCGCTTAATTAATATTTAAACATAATTATTGCAAATGATATATTTCGTAAAAAGAAAACGTTTATAACTCACAAATATGTTACATACAACAATAATAAAAGAAATGATAATTGAATTAGTTAAATGGTGAAGTATTCTTGCTTTATTGTTGAGGCTGTGTAAACTGAGGATATTCAAACTATTTGGAAGATTTGTGTTGCCATCATCATACCCACTTTAGTCAAAACCGAAATTTCCCATCATATTAAATTTCAATTCATCAAACTTTTTTTAATGTCAGGATTCATGTAATTCCTCGTATGCAGCGTTTAGTTTCTAAGTTATTGGTATGCTTACGAGTATATGAATCCATAAAGATGTTTCAAAAACTCAGTTTTGGTAAGTATAGTCTATGAAGAGGAAAATTACTCATTGTATCTCATTCAATTTTACTTCATTAAACTTTTTTTATTGACAGGATTCATGTAAGGCTCCGTATGTCGTGTTTAGTTTGTTGGTATGCTTACTATTATATGAATCCGCTTAATTAATATATTCGCGTCAGAAAAGAATGAGAAGATTAATGCCAACGGCTCGTTTTTGGTGAATAGATGCTCATTCGGATTTACAGGTATGTAAGTGCAATGAACAAGTAAAGATTATCATATTTAGTGATGTATGACACCTCAGACCACATAGACAGGTTGCCATCGCAATATAAAAAAAAAAAAACTTTGTAAACGATACCTTTTCAATACCATTATCCGGTATACCGTACCCGTTTCCCTTAATAAAGGAATCAAATCGGGTTTTACACATAATTGTGTTTATTTTATGTTTTTAATTTAACTTTATTTTAATAAGAAATCGTATTGCGAACAGGATCCCATATTGATCACATATTCCAATTTCAATAAAAACGAGAAAACTAAAGTGGTTTAAATGTTAGTGCGCCGAAAAAAGTAATGTGTAATGGTTTGCGCGTTGGACTATTACACAGATGGTCCCGGGTTCGATTCCCGGTGACGACAACATCAATTTAGAAAAATAATATGTATGAGTTTTCTATCACTTATATGTATCGCTGCGCCCACCTTCGGTGTTCCCATAGCACTTAACCCCACCGAAGTAAAATAATGAATCAGGGCTATGAAACAAAAAGCTTCAATAAATTCGCCAACTCTACATCAGGTGGCGAGCAACAACTGTTCTAATGCCCGTAATTTCAAGCAATATTTACCTACCGGTGCTTAGATACCTACCCGATTTTGTTCGTGTATACGGGTAGATATCTAAGCACCGGTAGGTATCTATGGCTTGAAATTACGGGCATAAGACTTATATACTAGCGCAATTACAGTGTTGCCATGTTTGAAGCCCTTCATCTTTCACCCCCTTTCAACTCTCCACTATCCCCTTTCCAAAGAAAGCAACACATTAATTAATAGGAAGAATTTCCTGAGTGTTGCTTCTCTTTAAAAAAAAAAGGAAAAAAAATATTGATCACATATTCCAATTTCAAAAAAAATAATAAAACAACATTTATATTGTACTTTTAAATCTTTTTAATTATTTTTTATTGTGTAAACAAAATTGAAATCTTTGAGATTCACTTTAAAATTAAAATGGACAATAATTTGCAATATACATAAATTAATACGAAACTATATTCTAAACTACGTGAATATACAAAATAATTGAAATGATTTCTGCTCAGATTGGATCTTCACAGATTTATAAAGTAATTCGAGAAGTTTCTTAAAAAAGACGCTTAACCAGGTGCTGCCACTGCGATAAATAAGGGGTTCAGTTGTGCAAAACTACTAAAGGCCAATTTTTAACAAATGCAAAGCTTGAAGATTTAGTTTGAAATATAGATTTCAAATTCTTTGTAGGCCAATTCTTCGCCACCGTAGGGAATGTAACAACAACCGTGAGAGGGTTGAACTTTGCCTACAGTCACGGTGCCGTCATGCGTGGCACGGCCAATGAACAAAGGTTCACCCTCAGCGGTTTCGCCACCAGGAACAGCATTAGGTGGAATGTTGCCATCGGTTACCGGTACCCACACACCCCCACCGGCACACATAACTTCGTATTCACTGTGACCGTGTTCGCCACCGCCCCAGGCAACATAGCACACACCATGTGTTGGATGCAATTTACCGGGTATCAGGTCACCCTCGTGTCTGGCACGAGCAATATACAATTGTTCACTACCATCGAAGCCGCCTTCCATAGAGCTGGGGGGAACTTCACCATTAGCCGCCGGTACCCAACAACCAGGACCACTGCCAGACTGAGCTGAGAAGCCCCTTGCCGGGGGAGCAGATGGTGCAGCATCTGAAAAACAACAAGCAAATTGTTATTTAGAATCAAGTTAGAATCAACAGAATATAAAATTACCATCAATTAACCAGGTGCCATTAGCGCCCCAGCCAGTGCATACGCCTACATAGTTGATGGGGAATAGTTGAGGATCTTCATGGGACATAAAAGCAGCAGCTTCGCCTTGACGGCCAACAGTAATTACATTATCGTACCAACGAATCCAGAATTCACGGAATTCACCAGCATTTACAATACCAGGTGTAGGCACCTCGACAACATCTGGTTTTTGACGATTTTTGCGGATAACGGATTTGCTATTGTCCCAACCACCTAAGAAAACTTCATACATGGGATCAGACTCCACAGGCTGGGGTGCCAATGCTATGTGGGCATCATGAGCGCAACGCACTTTAAAGGTGAAAACACCGCCAGATGCTGGATGGAATTGGTATTCCAATTTGTCGGGTGTATTAACTTCTACAAAAAGGAAAAAGGAAAGAAATTAAAGTGAGAAATTTTTAAAAAACATATAGAAAAATTCATTGCAAATTTATATGAAATTCTGATGACAGAGCAGACAAAATAACAAAGATGCAGTGCGTCAGGGGGTTTAAAAACATTAAATTCAATTACATATTAATGCATAATTCGATCTTGCTCTATCTACACAATTTAGAGATCATTACACAAAATACCCTGTCAATATGAGATTTTGCTGCTAAAAAGTGCCCATCTTCTTCATTTTTTCTCTGTGTGGTTTAAAAAATATTTTATTAAAGATCAGTACAAACTAAAAAAAAGGTTTACGATTAGCCACTTTAATGTCAGATGATATTTGTAACGGTTTTGTGTGAAGTTTCAATTAACAATTCGATAATAAAATTCAAGTTAAACAAGGATAAATTAACAAAAGAGAATGACAAAGAATGCTATTTAGAACTCAAACGAATTTTGAAAGGTTGTTGTATTTGTCTGCGATTTCAAATGTAGTATGTATGTACAAAGTATATATCTTTAGCTGAAATGCAAAATGACGTAACTATCAACATTTTCAATATCGAGTATTTTTTAGATTTTTCAGTAAACTGTAACTAGAGTACCATTTGGAATTTTGAATTTGCAATTTAAGTGGGATGTGGGAAATACAAATTTTTGTTCTAATTGAAAGAAGAAAAAAAATTGTTTTATTAAAAAATATTTTTTGAAATAATGAAAAAATAACTTTTAAAAAACAGTAGTTTTTTCCTATTTTTACAGTTGTGTAATAAAAATTGTCAGTTGTTTTTACGACATTGGTAGTTGATTTAACTACAGTTGTATCAACAATTAAAAATAACTACATACAGTTTTAGTTATTTTAACGTTAATTACCTTTATTAAGTGTAATTTTCAGTAGATTCTACTGTAAAACTTTTTTGAGTGTACAAATTTTAAATCGAAAACTTGGAAAAAGCTTGTATAATGAAAATGAAAGGTCGATTTTATTTAATAATAATTAAAACAAACTTATAAAAATATACGGGCATTTTCTGCATTTCCTTTTCAGGTAAAAGTGAAAATTTCATAAAAAAAATTTCTCAACTTAATTTAGTTTTATTCTAAATTTAAGTGCATTATAATTGTGCAGTGGTCATTTAATATAAAAAAAAAGTTGAAATCAAATAAAATTTTAGAGCACAGTGGAATAGTATCACAAATTACAATTTCACTGCGATTTGAATTCCCGTGAAATCCGAAACACAGCCAATATATTTTTTATTTCTATTCTAACAATCTGTAATTTTGGATCCGGCGTGGCAAGGGTTAAAATTGTCCGATTTAACTCAAATTTTCAGCGTTGAAATTTTATACCAAGTGTAGAATGTTAGGATCCTCTTTTGATGGGGAAGTTGAGACTTATTAAAATGCTTTTGAATTATATGTCACAGTCAAATGATCACAAATAAAATACAAAACAATATAAAATCATGACATCATTTTTTACTAACATTTTCTCCTCAACGTGTTTTAGCTTTGAGGAGATTTTAACGGCTGCTACTACAAATCACTGTAAGTTAAGCTCGTCTAGAATGTTATTGTTTGTGTGATTAGAAATTTCAAAACCAGTACTAATAGACAGACATACACTTGGTTGGTTGTTTGGTTGACTGTTTCAGTGTCAGTCGTCATGATCAAATGTTTTTTATTATTTTATTTTGTATTAAACATTTTCTATTAATAACATTATTCCCACATAGGCTAGGAATTATGTGAAAGAAAAACAAAAATTTATATATTGTGTATCAGAGATGGGCTCGTGAAACGAAATATTCGTGAGTAACTCGCTTTACGCTTGATAATGGCGCAATTTGGGAGTGATCGTGAGTAAGAATAAATAACTCGTGCATGAGTTAAGAATTTTCATCAAATTTTTTTAGTAGTTTTTAGTTTTCCTGGGAAGTTCGTGGTCGTGAGTAATTTTTTACTATACTCCTGTAAGCGTTAAGAAAAAAATAATCGTGCGTGATCATTTTTTTTTTTTATTCTTAAGTGTTACTCAAAAATCACTCACATGAGCATCTCTACTGTGTAAATAACAATGTATATACATAAACATATTTATATACTATGAAATACCGGTTTAACGAATGATATAATGTCCGGCCATCGTTAGTCCGAACACATAATTTGTCTCAATACAACTCGAAAATCTTTACACTAATATGTTAGCCAATAATTTGGATAAGTCTATAATTTTTTTTACTAAAAAAAAAAATTGAAAATTTTTCCCAATTTCTTGAACAAATAAAAAAAAAGGCCAATTTGCTAAATTAATAAATTATTATACCGAGTATTCGTTAAATCGGGTCTTTGCTGCATACTATATGTATGTAGAAAAAGAAAGCAACTTTCCGTTAAAACATACATGAAAGAAATGTTTTCTTTATTATTTAAAATTAGTTTAACAAACACACTTTTTTTAAGAAAACATTCCAAAGCATGAGACTTATTTAATATAATATTTAAAGTTGTAGAAATTTTCTATACATAGTAAAGTTATATGCATGTATAAAGTAGGTACAAAGCAATTTGGATATTTGCCAAAAAATAAAAACGGAGTATGTAGAAGAGTTTCTTTTTCTTGAGTCATAGAAAACATTTTAGTATGTCTTAAAAAATACGATGACATATATACATAAGTATATATATACACCATTCAAATCGATATCAATTCAAAATTTAAAATCGTTACGAGGTTTAATTTAAATTTCAATCGCAAGTACTTACCAACAGGCATAATTATTTAATTAATGCAATCAAAAAATATTTATATGATGATAATATTTTTTAAAATGAACAATTTCTTTTATTTTCACTTTCAGTTTCGAAACCACTTTTTCGACTACTACCGTACACAACGAATTTTGGATGACGACTGATTCAGCACAAACAATTTAAAAATCTCTCAACCTAAGCATTCAATATTCATAGTAAATTTTAGGTCGTAATAATATATGTAGGTATGTATTAAAATTCGTCACTAAAATTTGATTTTAGGATATCATCACTTGTTTTCACTTTTTTGATTTAAAAAAAAAAAAAAAATGGCGTTACTATTTTTTTTTTAAATTCCAACTCCTTCCACTGAAGCGCGGTGGCCAAAAAAGGGTCCATTTTACCAAAGACCAAAAAGGGGATCATTAATATGAAATTTGAACCTGACATGATTCTACCCAAAAAATATTTAAAAAAAAACTTTCCCGGGTTTTAAAGTGTATCGTTTAGTCAATAGAATGGACAAAAAACTTTGTTTTTTTTTCAAAAACTTTTAAAAATAAATTTTTTAATCACACACAATAAAAATGTATTACCAACTGAGAATAAGGCCACAAAATCCTTTGACATATCGCGAATCGCTAAAAAGTTATTAAGGTATCAATTTTGTAAAAAAAATAATAAAAATATTTTTTTAAGCAACCACAATGAAAAAGTATTTTGAGCTAAGAAAATGCCACAAACATTTTCGATGCATCGCGGCCCGTTAAAAAGTTGTTAATCAATAAAATATTGCATTTTAGTTAAGACATTTTGATAACTTAATAACTTATAACTTGTTTACCATAAAGCGACAATTTTTGCATAATTTTTTACAGCTAAAAATTCTTTTGATTGTGTGTAGTCAAAAAGTTTTTGATAAGTTTTTTCAACAAATTTGATTTTTCCCGAACACTCTATTTCCTAAATGGTGCACTTTTTTAAAATAAATTTTGGTGTAGAATCGAAAGGTGAATTCAAATTTCATATAAATACATTTCTTTTGCTCTGCAGGAAAAGAGCCCTTAAATCAGCGTTTTTGACTGCCGCGCGCCAGTGGCAGGAGTTGGAACTTCAATTTTTATTTTTTTTATTGATGCCAAAACATTTTAAAAAATGATGATATCCCAAAAACAAAGAAACTATACTTATCTGACAAACTCTAATATGTATAATACACCCTGTGTATATTACAGTAAAACCTTCTAAGAACAAACACTACACTAATAGAAATAAACCTGAAAATTAATAGAAAAAGCTACTAAAAATTTGTTAAAATTAACAGATTTTTTTGCTATATATTAATGAAATAAGAACAGCAAAAATAAACCTGCTAACTTTACAACAGTTTAGTTATATTCGAGATGAATTTTAGTTAATTGAAAATAGAAATTTACTCTGCTAAAATTGGCAAAAACGTTTACTAAATATTTGTAGACTAAAAACAGCAAACAAAAACTGTAATATCAACAAAATGTTTGCCATATTCACCTTAAATTTAGTAGAATGCAAATAACAGTATATTTTGCTAAAATCAACAGAAATGTTTCCTAAAATATTGTAGATTGCTGATTTCAGAAGGGCAGCTTTTTATTCGCATTAAAAAAACTTCACTTTTTTTATGATTTTTTTTGTCTACTAGTATTTAGCAAACATTTTGCTGATTTTAGCAGATTAATGCGTTACTTTCAATTAATTAAAATTTAGCTTAAATAAACATAACTAAAAATTCGTAGATTCAACAGATTTATTTTTGCTATTCTAATAGTGAGTAAAAAAATCTTCTAATTTTAGCAGTTTTTTCTTCAGAGTCATTTTTAACTAATTTTTTTAGTAATTTTAGCAAAATATTTTACTTATTCTTTTCTATCAGTGTAGTAATTGCAAACACCTGCCTCAATAGAACAGTGTTGTGGTCTAGAAGCAACCAAACAATATTTTAAAGTGAAAATTCTCTTCAGCGAGACACTTTCATAGATTTTTACCGAAAAATGTAAGAAAAATCACTTTAAAATTATAACATGAAAACAATTTTTGTGGTGAAAAAAGGTGAGAAAAAAATTAAGGTGAACTTAAAATAGTATTCACCATCAAGCGTCTGATAAAAAATATGGCATAATATTTATACATCAATTTCTATAGACATTTAAGAGGTACTTTTACATTTTAACTTGTCTGCAATTTTCCAATACAATATTGTCAGGTTTTACTGTATACCCACAAAGTAACCAAATAATATTCAATTACAGTTTCAAAATGTTCGTTTAAGATTATTGCGAAGAACATTTTGAATATTTGAATAAAAAACTGAAATGGCTATTAGTCATATACAGAGCTTCGAAAGAATTAATTCAATTTGAGCTTACACGCAGAAAAAAACTTGGGGAATATCGAAGTGCTTAGTAATAATACAACTATGTACATAAGTTTCAAGTTAGTTTTACAAATTTCTTGTAATATATATGAAATTTTTTAGAAATTTCCTACAATTCTTTTATATATTTTACAAAAATTTGTAAATATTATACTAGAACTTTGTAAAACTAACTTGAAACTTATGTAGTTGTATAAATACTAAGCATATTCCCCCAGTTTTTTTATGCGTGTAATTCACAAAAAAAAAAAATAATTCAGAATTACAAAATGATCATATATCATTCCGTTAATACATTCCCTAAGAATAACATCATATTCTTCATTCAAAAGCTTTAACCTTATGAAGAAAAGTTTCATTGGTTTAGTGAAAATTGTCGTAATTTTTCGTCCACTAAAATTCTCTCTGTGTAGAATGTCAACCCTGTGTTATTTCATAATTTGTATACGTCATACTTATTTAACGAAACAATGTAAAAACGGTCTTTATATTAATTTTCATTCTCTACTGCAATCATATACTTATAGATTGACATCATCAGCACCGGAGAAGAGATATTAGTCAGAAAGAAAACTTGACACCTTGTATTGCTCCATAAACCAATCATGTAAACGGAATGCTTGAGAGTGTGCATTATTTGCTATGGCTTTTGTTTGTACTCAGGACTGACATCATCACTGCACTATGGGAATGAAATCTAAAATATCAATTATGAAATGATATGGCTGTCAACACTAGTTTACGTTCAGTACGGTTTTTACACTTTGTTAAACTCGAAAATCGCATTGACAAGTTTTTTGGGGATATTTGACTAAAAAAATAAGTAAGTAGAAAAATTTGTTTATCTTCTATAAAAAAATATTGTACTAACTTTCGGTACTACACTCATAATCCCGTACATGTATTTGAAAAATCTGTTAACACAACAGAGAATAGTACCAGAATTAGAGAATGCAGAATTTTCAATGAAGTAGATAATCATGTTTTGATTAATTTAGGTGACCTTAATTTTAGATAAAAAAGTTAGTAAAACATGTTTACGAACTATACTCTTAAATACATAGGCAATTGTAGGTAAATTAGCTAAGTTAATAGCATTTTTTGTTAAAATATTGCATTTTCAGAAAGATTAATAACAGTGGGCAATATGTTTTAAATTCAAAAAATTTGGTGCTTTAAAAATATTTTAAATTCAATTTAAAAAAATGTGTTTTTCTAGTACAATATTAGTTGTAACTTTGATAGTTTCAAACAGGGCGGTTTTTACAAAAATAACAGTGGATTGTCAGCACTATTTTTTTTTTAACCGTTGGAAATTTCTACCTTGGGAGATTTAAACGACAACAACAGTAAAATCAGTTCTACTGAATTGTAACCCATTTATCAGACTTTTGTACTAACTTTTTGATGAGTGTATTGGATTTGAAACATTCCAATTTTTTATATGGCCCAAAAACCTGGTATGGGCTCACATTAGCGAACATTCCCTTACATACATTTTGAGATGGTATTGAATTCATACAACTGAAACATAACATAACTCAAAATTTTTCATTATTTTTCGTCCAACAAAATTCTCTCTGAGCAGTTTACAATTTTTTTTAAGCAAATATTTCAGTTGATTTTAGCAAAATATACTGTATTTCAATTGAACTTAATTTAAGGTAAATATAGCAAAAGCTTTGTTAATATTGGTTTTGTTAGTTTTTGCTAATTTAAGCAGAAATTGCAACGATATTTTCAATTATGTAACTAAAAAAAAAACTCAACTCGAATATTACAAAATTTTTTTAAATTTAACAGTTTTATTTTTACTGTTCTTATTTTACTAATATCTAGCAAACAAACATTTGGCTAATACTAAGCAAACAAATCTAGTAGTTTTAGAATTTTTTTCTGCAAATGTCATAATTAACTAATTTTTATTAGCTGGACTATATTAAACCCCAACAACAGTGTGCAATGTGTGTAACAAAAAATAGGTGTGAGAACGGAATGTTAAAAAATTCTTTTATAACATATTTTAGGTTTATATTTTTTCTGTGTACACATTCAAATATTTTTTGTATAGGTTTATGACGTATGTCTAATACATTCTTATGGGTTACGTCCTCTGACAGCAAATACCAAAGACTTTGATATCTATGTAACCTATGCCTACCAGGGGCCAACATAAAGATTCTATGAACAAAACAAACATTAAAACAAAAAGAGAGGATGAATCGTTGAATTGAACCACATAGTTCGTTTATGCATGACAACTATATTGGCTAGTTGTGTTCTTTTTTGCTGTAAATTATGTGTTGTTGTCTCATTTACAAAAGCTTAAATAAGCTTTTTTTTTAATAATGTGAATAAAATATTCAATGTTTTTATTTTATGAATGATTTTTTAAAAACAATTTAACATAAAGCTGTTTTTATTACTAATTGTAAATACAATGTACATCTACGTACCAACTTAGCACATCCACATTTATTTGAAAGTTCACTCTTATTCAAATCTTTACAAAAATTGTCAACTATTTACTTATTTTTTAATTACACTCATAGAAATGAATTTTTAAAATAGCAGCAATAGCTACTAAATATTAGTTAAAACTGAAATTGCAGAAAAAACTGATAAAATCAGCAGATTTTTTTTTTGCTATATATTGTAAGATAAGAACAGCAAAAATAAAACTACTATATATAATATTATATATATTTTATATACTATATATATTTTATATACTATATATATTTTATATATTTTCTATATATTTTATATACTATATAAAATATTTTATTTACATTCGAGTTGAATGTTAGTTAATTTAATACTCTGCTAAAAGTAGCAAACAATTTTGCTAAATATTTGTAGACAAAACACAGCAAACAAAAACTGTAATATCACACAATTTTAGCATATTTTTTTTGCTGATTTTATCTGATTAATTTGCTTCTTTCAAATATCTATAACTTTGCTTAAATATAACTAAATTTTTGAATATTCAACGCAATTATTTTTGGTATTCTTATCTTACTTATATTTAGCAAAAAATCTGCTAACTTTAGCAATTTTCGCTGTAATGTCATTTTGAACTAATTTTTAGTAGTTTTAACATAAAATCTTTTAATTTTTTTCTATTATTGTATGTACGCTTACACTTTATTTTCAATTAGTATTATTTTTTCAACATCTCGGATAATTGAAATGATTGATTTACAGTAAAATCTTTAAATGACATTGTTTTTTTGAATCTAATTGAAAAAAAAATTATAAATCTTATACATCCGCTTGTTTTTATTTTTTTATAGTAATGTATAGGGCAACTTAAAAAACATTTAAGAAGTGCTTTAGTTCTAAAAATCGGCCATTAAAAATAAATATGACCTCAAATCGAAAAAAATGTTGTAAGAAAATTTTTAAGGAAATTAAAAGCTTTAAATGTTTTTAATTGTCAGTCCAAGTTGAGTCCTTCCAAAAATTTTCGATACGATCTTCGGCTACGTGGCTATGAAAATAAACATATCGATATTGAACGTTCCTATGATATATATGCTGTATTGAGTTTTTAAAAATGCGAATAGCAGTTTAAGATTCATATTTTTATAAAAACTGAGAGAAATACCTCATGTTTAATCTTCTAAAACTTTTTATGTTTTATTCGATTTTTACAAATCGTATCTTATATGAAAGATTGAATCTTTTACTTGAAGATATTTGTTAGAAAAATCGTAATTCTAATATTTATTATAATATTTGTTAGAATAATTGTCAGAAAATCGTAAAAAAATCAATTATAAAAACGTGAAAGAAAAAACATACAAAAGAAAAAAAGTTAATTTGCCTGCTCTGATAACTAAATATAAACATTTCTGGTAGAAACTAGAAAAAAAGGTTGATTACTTTTACATATAATTGTTGTATATGGCATCACATATTAGTCATATTAAAATCAAGTTTTCTAACATCAGCATTTTAAAGCAGAAGATCCAATCTTTCATATGAGATACGATTTGTAAAAATCGGATAATTACTTAAAGAGTTAGAGCAGTTTAAACATTAGTATTTTTCTTAGTTTTGGTTAAAATGTCGAACTTTGAGCCGCTATACCACGCAAACTATACATAATTTTGAAGGACCTAATACAAAAAACATAAGAAATTACAATCATTTAAATTTTATAAGGGACGATGTTTGATTTACAAATTCCATTGTTGGTATGTACATATATACTTTTGTTTTTTCTGATTATATGGTTATAGTATATGCGATCATATCAAATAGGATGTAATAATATGTATTATCCTTTATATTAAAATTTTACCTGGGAATCAACACTTGTTTAGCATTTACTAAAACAGTTGACATGCCTGATTTTATGTTGCCCCTGGTAATGTCACATTATCGAAATGTTTTTATGCGTTTTATTTAAACAAACCAGAATACTAAGAGTTTAATTAAGATTTCCGTCAATAAAACAAAACAATATGTTAAATGAAATTTAAAGCTCTGCTTGTGAAATTGGAAAATTAAATAAAACACATAATTGTATATCGTAAGCTAAAATTCAAACGGACGTAACTAACATTTTGTAGAGGAATATAGTCTAATGCAGTGATTTATGATACATTCAACTTCACGTTGAAAATTTGTAATCGTAAAGCCAAAAATTTTGCCCTGGAGATTTGCCAAAAGCACCATAACTTGGGCTAGCATTTTGACGTTTTTGACTTTTTGACTTTTTTTAGTTAAAGCAATACAATTGCTTTCTTTTTGACGATGAATATCGGTAAAGCATGTGCAATAAAACTGAATGGAATAAATGATTTTTTTTTTTGATAAATTCATTAGTTAAATTCATTATTGCCTTTTCCTTACAATAAGTGGGACCTTTTAATAATTGGGCAACATATTTGTTAAGTACCTCTTACTGATTATTTTTATAATTAATTTTATTAACAATTTTGAAAGCTGTTTTTATATTTATTCTTGAATTTTATACATAAATGTTTTTTTTTAATTTAAAAGTCCTACTAGCGACCGATGTTAAAAAATTAGATATATTTCTAAAAACACTGCGCGACACGAAAAATTAAACAAGAGGCCCGACCATTGTTAATAAATATTTAGGCCACTCTGATTTTAATGTCGTATCGTTTTTTTCACTTATGGGCCAGATTTATTCGCAAAATTGCATTAAAGTTTTGCAAGGTTCAACGAACGTTTTTGTACATACAATTTTAGAAATAAGATGTTTTATCTAAACACTGATAAGACCTTCAGCAACATTCGTTTATCAAATTTTTTTAATAAACGTGTATCATTAATTCGCGGTCAGATTAGACCACCTTATTTAAACCCTAAAAGTGAGATTTGACAGCTAAAAATAATTTTACTTTGCATTATATTTTGGTCTTTTATACCGTATTTAAATTCCATTGCAATCGGATACATCAAAGAAAAATAAATAAAAAAGCTTCTCCCGATAAATTATGGTTTTTGAACTTACGTCTATTTGGCGGTTAGGGCTCAATATGATAATACGAACTTGTTTAAGATGAATATAATTTTCCATTTTAAATACAAAATTCCCAAAATTTGGAAAATTTTCCTAAAATTTCTTTGTATTTTAACAAATTTTAAACCGAACACACAGAAATTCTTTCTCAAATTTATCAAAAACTATTTATTTATGAAATATGATAAAAAATTTCACAATATTTAAAACAGTTTATACAAATTTTTAACCCTCAACCGATACACTATCATCCAGCATAAGTAAACGGTACACAGGATCGAATTGGGATTTTTGATTTTCATCTTAGAATTTGAAGAATAAAAAGATGGACAAAGTATAAGTATTATATATGATTTTGGGGTAGAATTTTGTTGCAAATACAAAATCGCCGTCAAAATTTTGTAAAAGCGGCAATATATTAGTCAAAAATCAATTTTTAAAATAGCATTTTTTTTTTAAATTTCAGAAAAAAAAAAATTATTTTTTTTAATAAAGATATTAATACAAAGATAATTGAACATTCTTTCAAGAAAAAATATTGTTAATGGCATAAAAATATTCCTAATATTTGTATACGTATTATCTCGTGAATTAGTTTCGTATATCGGTAGCTGAAACGCAAAATGTTGCTTTTTGCATCTATTTCGATTACTTTCATAAAAAATCCAAATTAATTAAAAAATCAATATTTAAATTGTTTTGCTATTTTCAGGTTTTAGCGTTTCAGCTAACGTATATGTACTGTTCTTTAGTATATTTTATTGTTTTATACAATATATTTTCTATTACCAGTTATAATAATGAACCAATTGATATCTTATCTGTTTTATCAAATTACAAAAAAAACACGATTTTTATTTTTTCAGTTGACACTCATAAACAGTACACAGGTGCTAATTCGTACCTATCGAACTTTCTCATGTCAATTTCTCGGCTTTGCGTATGGGAATGGACATATGTGGTTAAGGATTACATAGATATTTAACGTAAAGGGGAGAAACATTAAAAGTACTTGTAGATGGGTGCGAAATCGCACCAGTGTGCCGTTTGAGGGTTAATATTTTGTAGACAATAAAAAAATTATTGTAAAAAGAAATTTTAATCCAGAAAAAACGAACCTCGCCCATAACGAATTATTTTTTTTTTTTGGTCCCGCGGAGTTTATCCTAATTGGGTTTTACTGCAATTGGTTTTATAGCGTTTTTTTTTATTTTTTATTAGTAAAATAAAAATAAAATTTTTGTTCGTTTCGTTACATTGGCATTTTTTTAAATATATGGAAAAAAACTTATTTTTTTGGGGTCCGTGAACTAGCAGAAGTGTGCTAAGGTATCCATAAAGCAAACATTTTTGGGGACCGCTGTCTTAACAAGTTAACCGCCTAGATCAAAATTTTGGAAACACTAGTTTTTATTAGAATATTCGAGTAACCATAATAAAAACACTACACTCATAAAAAAACCGTAGAAATAGTTTAAAATTCGGGTACGACAAAAGAAAATAGTATCTGAATTTGCGCCAACAGAATTTCAATGAATTTGAGAATCACAGTCTGATAAATTTAGGTGACCCACATTTTAGAAGAACTAAACTTTGGTTGACAGTTTTTGGTTAACTAAGAATTTAGCTAAATCAACAGAATATTAAAACTAAATCAATAGAACATTTCTGGTGGTTTAAATTAACTGACAAATTTGTAAATTTGAATATCACAAATTAGAAAAAAAATTTTGGTTGAAAATTATTTCAAATGTTATATCGCTAAAATGCCGTTAGCGATTCAAAGCCCTTTTAACTGACTATCGTTGTCACTAAAATACCGTAACTGGTGTCCGTTACCGATATAACTAGTTTAGTTTATTTATTGGTTTCCAAAACAACAAGATTAACAATCTTTTTTTTTTTGCAGAATTTACTATTTCTTCTTTCAACTGCATAATCTTTAGTTTTACTATATCGTGTTTGTATGCCTCTCGCTTTTCTGTCAATACCTGTTCCTTTGTTTTGCTTTATTTTTAGTCATTGAGTGTTGGTCTAACGTAAAAAAAATATTTTTGTCAGGGGAATGATGCTAGGGGAATGACGAATCTCTTCAAAACGCACTAAAATATCAACCTGGCACGTTTTATATAATTATAATTTTCTTTCAAATGAATTATTATTTGAATTTTTTGCAAATCAACAATGGTTTGAAAATTTAAATTTAACGAATATAAGATTCTACAGGGGAATGATGTGTACAAAAACAATCATTCATAAAAATATAAATTTATAAAAAAAATTTAAACATTAATAGAAAAAGGAAATCATTTAACATTATTTTTAACTTTGCATTAATTTAATGATATAAATAACTATTTTTATTGAAAGTAATGTTAGGGACAGCACACTTTTAACTGCAATGGACCTATAAAACTTTATTGTAAAGTAAATAATAAAGTGGAAAATTCCGATTAAAAAAAAATAATCAAATGTAACTAAGAAATGTATCAAATTTGATATAACCTTATACTCTTAGATAGGTAAAGACCACTGCAAATGTAGTTAAAAACAAATGAAATTTGATTTTAAAAAAGGACGACTTACACTTCAGTAAATTCAACTTACATTGTCATTTGTTTTTTACTGTTCCAAAAATTAAACATATTGTAGAAAAAATAAACCACATATGTAGTAAAAAATAAAGAAACATTTATTTGTTGTTTTTTTAAATAAAAAAACTACTGTATAAAATGAATGTAAAATCATGATACAGTAATTCGATGTGGTTTGTTTTTTTAAATGAATCACATATATAGTCAAAAATTAAATTTCTTCTACAAATTGTTGTTTTTTTCCTTAACCTTCCATCCACACACTAGGGTGTAATACACCCCAACAACAGTGTAAATTGCGTGTAACGGAAAATAGGTGTGAGATCGGAAGGTTAAAAACTAAGATACTGTCTTACTACTCAAATAACTAAAAAGGTTTGCAGCAGAAGTACATTATTTTGTTTAATCTCATATGTTAATTTATGTCTGCTAATCCAATTGTATATTGCCCGACTAATAACGTATGGTATAACATATTGTAAGATGCAATTAAATATGCCGTTTTACGAAAAATTTCAGTGGAAAGTAAAATTGTATATTATATTACATAATGTTATACTTAACTATATTAATTTGTAGATAATTGGATCACCTTATATTTTATTTTTTCCAATTTAAATACACAAGGACAGCAAATTAACCGGTTATCTCAGAATCAACCATATACCAAAATAACTGAATTAACGTTAAAATACCGTTACCGAAATAATTCAAAGCACGATATACTTAAAATACCGTTATCGAAATAACTAATATACCGTTACCGAAATAAATAAAATACCGTTATCGCTAAAAAAAACCGTTACCGAAATAATAACTTAAAATACCGTTACCGAAATAATCGGTTACCATCCATGCAAATACGGATGGAATTTGTTATTGTGGCGAAAAAGGATAACAAAAAAAATTTAGCTAAATAACTGATTTAAACGTAAGCAACAGAAAAATTAGTTCAACTAAAGTAGAACCCATTTAACAGACTTTTGAACTAACTTTTTAGTTATGAGTGTAGTCGATGTTAATAAAAACTTATTCGTTTTTATCATTTTAAGTTTTATTAAGAGAATTTGCAATGTAGTGATAAAAATGAGAACAAAATTCTCATATATTAGCAATTATTTACAGAAATCTCACTTGTACGATAAACTGATGAAATACTTACAAAAAAAAACGTATAAAATGTGCAGTGTTTTACTTATTGTCCGTCTGTCTGTCTGTTTGTTCGTTTCTTTTTTTGTTTTATAGTATTTTCAACATGAGAAATCATTACAGTCAATGTGGTGGTTGGCAACGAAACAATATTCACAAAGAATTGTGGTGGTACAACGCTTTTATATCGTAAAATACGACGAGTATACGTTGCTTTTTCTCTATATATTTGTCTTTATTTATTATTTATTTACAACACATCAGACGCTTTTGACCATCATTACGTTAAAAGTGGCAGTCAGACATTGAACTAAAATTCTTTACAATCGCAATCGGTCGGTGAACGTGTTACAATAAAATTAGCAAAACTAACAAACAAAAATTATATTAAATTATTTGGATTATTTATCACCACAAAACGGAAGCAATTCTTCTTATAAAACATATTTATTTAAAAATCAAGCAAACCGAAAGATAAAATAGAAGAATTAACTACAAAGTTGTCAACTGTAATCATAAAGTTAAGAAAAAATTTCGGGGGAAAATTTTAAAGGATTCTAAAATGAGTTTGAAGTAAGTTGCAATATTAAAATATAATAATTTTAAAAAATATTTGCAAGTTGCATAATAAAAAAAAAAAAAAAAAACGTAAAAATTAACCATGTAGTATTATGCAAATTTTTGTTTATTTGTTTGTTATGCAAAAGAAAATTTAACAAATTCAAAGTGCAATAGAAACAAGTATGTCCATACATACATACATACCTATATATGTTATTAACATTAAATACTTTTTGCTTTGCTAATAAATATTTTAGTACTGCCTGCAGTGAAAACTTCTAATAAGGGATAATGGAATGAAAACATGTCTAAAAATTGTTTTATTTATCAAGTTAATGGAAAATGAACTGTTGAATTTCTCGCTTGAAATTTAAAATTAAAATTTATTTAAAGAACTTTACAGAAGACAAGAAAACTCGTAATATATTAACAAATGTGGAGTATTTTGCCGACAATTCGTTAAGGGCACATTTTTTATTAAAAGGTTACCTCTTAGTGAAAATCACATTTGTATTAAAAACATAAATATATGCCTGTTCTGAGTTCCGAAATTTTTAATTAGAGTGGTATTGTAAAATCACACGCATTTAAAATTTTTAGAAATTTTTTGTTTCTAAAACATTTTGGAATTTTTAGAAAATTTTTAAAATACATTTTCATATATTATAGTTAGTTATAGTTAGTTGCAAAAAAAATGATTCGTTTTACTTTTTTGAATATTCGCAGTAGCTTTATTATTTACTGGACCGACAATTTGTTGGGGGTAATCATTTTTTATTAATGAAAAGCATACTTGTATTAAAAACGTACATGAATATGTGCCTGTCCTGAGTTCAGAAACTTTTCAATTAGAGTTTATTTCACACAGATTTAAAAATTTGGTAAATTTGGTGTTTCGAAAAAATTTTAGAGTTTTTAGACAATTTTTAAAATAAATTTTCATATGTTAATAGTTGCAAAAAACCATTCAAAACAGTCTTTAAACTCAATAGCGGCCAAATTAAAAAATAAAAAATTTAAATATAAATATAAATAAACCTTGAAAAGTAGCAGAGCAAGCAACTAAAAATTAAATAAAAATTACATTGCAAAAAAAAAATTGCTAAAAATTGCAGTTTTTTTTGCTTAATATTATAAAAAAAAAGAACAGTAAAAATAAAGCTGTTAAATTTACAAACACGCATTTTTTTGTCGGTTTTATGATATGTAACCCATTTTATACCACTCAACGTTCCGTGGGAATTTTTTTTTACCGAAATTTGGTAGAAAGATGTAATGGTGTCTCAATAATCTTTTTCTGAAGTTTTTGTACACTTATAAGTGTAATTATTGAGTCATCTAGCTGTGGTATTCGCAATTCAAGTTCAAACTTTGACGCTTTGTAATTACTTAAAGGGTTAAGAGTTTTTTTTAATTTAATTTTTATATTACAAAAGAAGTACTGCAGTATGTACAACACATTTTTCTCATTCAAAAAAATGTTTCCTACGTCCGTAACCAAATAAGCATATAACCTTTATAACACCACCCTTCTTTCTATAAATTAAAATTTTATCAAAAAAGTGCTATAAATTTTTTTTCAAAATTGGTTAGTTGAGTTTGGAATTCTTTGGTTAACCCATTTTGCACTGGCGTTGGTTTAAAGCAACACCTACTTGTAAGGCCTGATTATTTTGGATAGGAGAGAGATATAATAACGCAGAAAAAGCATGTGGTTGGTTATATACTGTACTTTTTTGTAACATTAAAAGTTTGGATCAAGAATTTTCCGAACTTATAAATACTTTAATATTCAGAAAATTACTTCTTTTTCTTTTTTCATGTGAAAAATTATCAATTTTCTTTCAACAAACAAAAAAAAATAATAAATACTATTACAATTTTGAAAAATTGTCTAAAAACAAATTTTTTTAAAAAATTTTCAAAAATCTTCTTTGCGGGAAACAATATTAAATACTTTTAAATTATGCTCATAAATCGATTATGCCCATAAAAATTGCCTTAAAACGAAAAATATGCTCTTAAAATTAAAAAAATATGTTCTTAAAATGTTATGAACTTTTTAAAAATTTTGTGAAATTTAATTTTTTTTTGCATTTCTTTTTATAAAAAGATGACTTGAGAACAGAGTGAATCTGCACGATGGACAAAATTGATAAAGTGCAAGAAAATATATATTATGGGAGAATTATCTGCATTATTTGCATATTAATGAATTTTGCATTAGATCTATGAACTGTCACTAGAACTCGTCCATTGAAACTTTTCATTAAATTAATACAGTTTTTCATAAAGTTTTATGAAAAATTTCATATTATTTATTAAAAATTTCATACGACCAATGAAAAATATTTCATTAAAACTATGAAGCTTTTTCATAAAGTTTAAGAAATTTTTCATTCACACTGTGAAGAAAACTTCATTAATGAAAAATAATATTTAAAATCATCCAAGAAATTCTCTCTGTGTATAATTATCATTAAATCTGGTGTACCTAATTATTTACATTCGAAGTTTATATTCTGTAGATCCGTGAGAAATCCCCAGATTATTGAACCACTTATATCGCATTCTATTTTTAAACGATCTTTTCTTATAAGAATTGCTAGGGTATGGAATTTTTCGCCTCTTAGATTGCGATCTTTCACTTTATCGTACGATATGTTTAGAAACAGATTATTATCATACTTCCCGGATAACCTGTAGTTATAACCTGTAGTTATAACCTTTGAAATAGCATAAAGCATAATTTTATGCTTTCACTGATATGGACTTGAACATGTAATTTGTTTCTTTTTTTTAGTAGTGTTAGGCCTGCTGTACCATATCCAGAAAGTGAAGTGTGCAAATTTATATAATATTTGTAGTTATGATATGATAAAAGGTCGCAAAGTAAACTATTGATTTTAATGTTTTAAAATTTAAAAGTAAAAACTTATTTTTAGTCTAAGAACTTCTTATTAAAAAACTTTGTTATTATATTTCTAATATTATAAAGTATACTGGCGATACGTCCTTCGCCTTGAAGGCTTATTGTTATTGCATTGCAATAATGACTGAATAAAATCTACCATGATAATAATTCAAATTTTGTAGTTTTAACGGATTTACTTTTGCTATTTTTTCTTATCAGTGAAAGAAATGTATTTTTGTTCTCTGATAAAAAACACGAGTTTTCGTCCATTACAACAGCAACAACACACGCGGAAATTCTATGTTTTGAATCAGAGGGTTAATTGTCTTTATCACACTTAAAAAGAAGCTTGACTACTGTATTACAACTTTATCATGCTGTTGAAATCTCAATTTAGCCGGCAATTCTTTACATAAGTATCAAATGTGGCTAGTTTGATGACGAATATTTTAATAATACATTTACAATAATAAAACAAAACAAAACAAAACAAAAAAATACATACACCTGATGCATTCTATATGTACACTGCAATATTATTGAGTTCATACACAGACTAAACGGGAACGACACAGGTGGCAGATGCCAAAAAATGTTTTTAAATCTGAATTTTTCTGTTCTGCAGAAACAGCGATTGATAACAGCACAAATCGTTGGTTGTCAGCGTTAGAATGACGTTGGAAAAAAACAAATAATAGTTGGTTCTGAAAAAGGTTGCACTGAGCAACTCGAAAAAAACAAGAGTACCGACCATTGATCCTAATTTTTTCGGCCACGCTTTAATGGCGTACACAGTTTATTCACTTATAGGCTAAATTTTTCGCAAATTTTCATGTTTCAAAGCAGTTTTTATGCGCTCAGGGAAAAATTTTTATCATATTGATGAAAATTGTTTATTTTCCTATCGATTTAAATTAAGAATTTCCATTGAAATTTATAAATCATTAATAGAATTTAATATTTTTCATTTGATTTTAGATTTTTTGTTTAAAATTTAGATTTTTATTTAAAATTCAGAATCTATCATCTATATAACATCAATTGAAAGTTACAAATTCTAATCAGTTAATGTGTTCTAAATTTTGCATTAAATTTTGTAAACATAAATATAATTTGAGAATTTTGTATGTAATGTTGGTCTTTTAAAATTGATTGATAATTAAATGTTAGTATTACAAATAGAAAACACTAATTGTAAATAAATGTAAGAGAAGATGAAAAAATTCTTGTGGGGATCAGCGCTAGAGGGAGTGCCACACTTTCGACCTAAGCGACTTGGTCATCTTCAGCCTCATTCTAATCCACTACCCACAAGTAACTCAAGATTTGATCAGGTCAACTAACCATAGAAAATCGATGATGTTAACACTAACAACATGAGTTATTTTCGTCTTTTCTTACACGTTTAGCCAACAGCTTTAAATCTTAAAGCTTTTTATTTGTCATAATATTTATGTTAATAAAAAAACATTTTAAATATTTGTTTGTCCACACTTCAGTGTACAAGATTAGTGAAAGGGTTAATAAGGAAATTCCAAAAAGGTTTAACGTTTTTGTTTATATTGAAATAAGCTCATTTGCAATTCTATGACTCAGTTTTACTATCTTATCGCTGTTGCTATTTATTACAACATACATATTTAACAAAAGTAAAACGTGCTTCTTCTTTGGTTATTTAGAACTATACTACAAAAATTGTAAAAATATTGCTGGAAAACACAATTTCATATTAATGTTTTATTTAAAAGACTTCCTCTTTTAACAAATAATGTGGAAAAATCACACTATCCGGGTTTCGGGTTAAAACAAACTTTAAAAAAAAATAATTTTGTTGAATTCTGGCGCCGAATTATGTGTTAATATTTTTAATTTGAATTTTATATAGTTCACTGTTTGCAGTTTAATAAAAAAAGTTTTCAGTTGAGTTAAAAATAAAGGAACATGCATTTATTTTTCAAATCAACATTTTTTTCAACTTTTTCAAAATAATTTACTACCATTTACCGATATTTTTAGTTTCATTTATTATTTTGATTTATTTAAAGTTTAATTTATTATTTTCATTTATTTAAAGTTTCATAAAAATTGAACCACAAAACCGGAATATTGTAGTTTATTTTTTCCGTTAAATTTAAATTATTTTTTTCAAAAAAAAAATTATTCAAAAAATTCGTGTCTGATTTTTTATTAAAAAGTTTTGTTTATATACACAATTATTTCAATTCAAATTACAAGAAATTGAAAAGATTACACAAATGTGTGTGTGGTATACATTTTGTAGAAAAGAAAAACAAACAAAAAACTGAAATAATTTCAAAAAACTGAATATATTTTTTTTTTTACTGAACTATAGTTAAAATTTGAACATTTATTTTTAACTTACTATTCTTTTGTTCTTACGGATTTGTTAGTTATTTACACGATATTTAAAAATAAATAACAAGAAACATTTGTTTTAAATGAAAAGTAAGTTAGTATACCGGATTTAAAGTGATTTATCATTTATATTTATATTTTTTTTTTTTTTTTTTTATAAAGAGAGGCAACACTCAGGAAATACTTCCTATATTTAGTGTGTTGCTTTCTTTGGAAAGGGATAGTATAAAGATGAAAGGTGGGGAAAGATGAAGGGCTTCAGACATGGCAACACTGTAATTGCGCGAGATGATAAGTCTTAGAACAGTTGTTGCTCGCCACCTGATGGAGAGTTGGCGAACTTATTGAAGCTATTACATTTTCGGTTAATATAAACTACAAACTATTTTGAGTGTAGAGATATCACGAAAATTCGATTACTAATGGGTATTCGGCATATTCATCGTGTTTTGACTATTCGGCCAAATAATAGAATATAAAAAAAATATTTGGGGTATTCATAATACGCTTTTACGACATTACATGAATCCTATTATTTTTGACCAAACTCGTTTTTATTTAGTTTTCTTATTTTGAGTAATATCTTTTTTTGATTGTTATATATTTTTTATCATTATTACAATAATTAATAGCGATAAAAAAGAAGTCTCAAATATGAATAGTTTTGTTAAAATAATTATAAAACAAACGATTTAAATAATTGTCATATGAACAAATGAACGAAATTGTCAAAGATTTTTATAATTTAATTGCAATTAATGATAAATTAAATTTTTTAAAAGTTGCAAATCCGACTAACTCATGATTTGGTCACGAGAACAATAAAAAGGGCGATACCTTTCTTCATAAAATGACCGTCTCTTAATTTAAACTCATTCGTACTAAAATGATACTGTAGATGTTTTATTTTATTTGTTGGTACACTTGGAACGCTAAATTAGACAGGATTTTATTTCAGGTCGAAAGCAAAAAGTATTTCCATTTTTGATAAATACATACGTTAATAGTTTTTTTTTATCACTTAGAATGGTCTGGGCATGCCACATGTTGAGAAACGTTGATCAAACTAAACGATTTTAATTGAGCCTTAAAATATACAATACTTTATTTAACTAATAGAATTAAAAGTTGTGTGTTACTATGAATGTAATTATTTCAATACTATTTGCCTTTGCCAGCCAGCTCACACTTAATTGAACATGATGAGATAAAGAAAAAACAATACACAAGTATGTATTTTTGTTTTAATAAGAGTTGGCAACACTATAATGTCAACTTGAAACGCCTATATAATTTATGGAAAACAACAGTTACTATCACCTCTGTCCTATGTTCCACACGCAAAAGCTATTCGATTAGGTCTTAACCTAAAATTTTTCAAAACGAAATTAACCATCAAACCGGATTTGTACAATCGTTTTCAAATGTGATTTCTTAACATTTTGGGTGTAGCAGCTAAAATTCAGTTGTCTTACCCAAATTTTGTTGTTATTACCATCATTCAAGTGTACCAACTCATTCCCGTTATAGTAACCGACTTTTTCTCTGTGTGTAATCTATAAAAATTAATAGGTTTAGGCATAAATTATTAGTCTTAAAAAGATATCGAAGTGCAAAAATTTTACTATTTGTGCTTTTACTAAAGATAATATGTACTTTTTAGTTTTCGAAAAAACGCGAAATCGAGCTAAAAGGACCCTTAACTTCAATATATATTGATGAAATTAAAAATCATTACTACTACAAAATATAATCTTTCAGCTAAATTTCATAAAAAATCGGTATTTATGATTTCAAGCTAAGACGGTGTCTTTTAGAGGTATCCTATTAGAATCTTGTATGTCCTTAAACTAAATTAAGATTGTTTTTTCTTAAAAAAAAATCATTCGATTTCATAAATTATCTCTTCATAAATTTAATGAAGACCTATTTAATTTAATGAGACCTATGAAATTATTTCAAAGACTTATTTTATTATTTCTTCATAAAATTTCACAATTTCATTAATTTTCATACATAAAAATAAATATAAATAATAATAATAAATAAAAAATAAATGAGTTCCAATGCATGTTTCAAGAAATTCATGAAGAGTTTTATTAATTTAAGGAACTTCTTATGAAACTGTTTCATAACTTCTATAAACGCTACATTGTCGGAATGGCTCTATAGATTAATGAAGATTTTCATTAATTCTACAAACATTTCATAAACATTGACTTTCATTACTGAAGTGAAGATAATTCTCTCGGTTCACTTTCTCGCTTCTTAACCGTGCAATGAACACACAAAATATTTTATAAATTTGTTTTTCTAAGGAAATATCTTAATTTTTTATTATGAAACATTTATTATATGGGTCATTTATGGCAAATTTAATATACCACGCCTAGAGGCGGGATTGTCCGTTAGAGGGTTAATATTTCTTAATAATTTCGTTGATATTTCTTAACAATTTCGTTGATATTTCTTAACAATTTCGCTGCAAACTATTATTTTTTATTTTATTATTATTATTACATTTCTATTAATTTAACTTTTCCTGTTCACTCGTTCGTGCGCCAAAGAGTTTTAACTCAACTAGCCCAACTCAACTTTAACTTTTCGCCTTTTTTCGTTCAAAAAGTCATAAGAGCCTAAGTTTCTTTTTCCGTTACATCTTTTGACTACATAAATAAACAACTCGTTTTATTAAGTAGAATACGTTCCCTAGAATCTGTAAGAAAGTTAAACAAAAAAAAAAAAAAAAACAGACTCCAGATTTTCAGTGAGGATTTGAAACTTTAAACTGCTCTCCCGAAAAATCTGAAAAACTGACTTAGGCTGTTATGCCTTGTGACCATAGAATTATAAAACAAGCCTTTGGCCAAAAAGCGAAGTAGTTAATAAATTATAAAAAATTATATAAACTACCTATGAACTACTATGCCAATCTTTAAAAAGCGACTTTTTTCATTTGGACCAATTCCCAATTAAGAAAATCTTTACACAAAAACTTGTTTGAAACAATGTATGTTATATTTCGGGCTTTATTACAATTACTTCGATGTCTTATTTTTCTTATTAAATTCAAGGTCACTTTGATTTTTTTTTTTTAAATATTTTTGCTATCATTATAAACCATTTACAAGTGAAATACTATATTTATGCAAACCTCTTTGTTGTTACAGCAAGTGTCTAAGTGTTATTTAAGTACATACAACTAATTAGTGACTTAAAAAAACCACAGAAATTTAATTTATTTAATTTTTTTTTTTAAATAATAAAACATCTGTGAGATAAAATATTTTGCAACAGGTTTTTTTCTCGATCGTCATAATACAATACGTACAATATACATTAGGGTGGCAATTATAATTTAACTTTGGGACGGGATGTTGTAAAACTAATATGGTGAAAAGCTGAGCCACATCGGGTAACTTTAAGCTGTACACATTTAATATCAAAGTTTAGGGATTTTGGAAAAAATCAAAAACATCATATCCATATGTCAAGATATAAACTTTTTTTGTTCGGTTTTGCTAAATTTAAAGAAAATTTCGATTTTCAGCAAAATCTCGAAAACTGTTAAAAAAACGAAACGGTTAAAAAAATGTTTTTATATTTGTGCTCAGCATACTAAATTTGATTAATTTTATATATATTATATTTTTTTAAAAAAAAGTTAAAATTTGGGTACAAAAATAATCCAATTTTCCGTTAATTGAGTTTTGTTTTCATGCTTCTTTCAAAGAAACAATATCACATGAAATGTACTTGAATGACCTTTGTTTCCATTGGGGTACAAAAAAGTTTTAGAACAAAAAAGCTTCTAACAACTTTAAAACTCATTTTTACCCTCTAAATATGCGATTAGGCTGATAGGTTTTATTATTTTTTTTATTAGTTTTGTCTTCTCTACCTTATATCCTAATTTCGTCGAAATCTGAAGGAATAACGCAACAGAGTTCCCCTGTAAGTGACACAATAATCCACCAGTGTATCAAATGTTTATATTCCATTGCCACCCTAATAAACATACTATTCGAGGAAAAACGAGACTTGTTATGCACGACTAGCGAAACGATCTATGATTGGTTGCTTCGAGGCGGTGTGTCGTTTTCTCATAGATTTGTTAAGACGCTTGAAGAGAGGAATATGATCTACTTATACAGGGTGGGTCAACTTCGACTGACTGATTTGAAATGCTTATAACTTTTTTTATTAGTTGTTTATTTTATTTTTTTTTAAAGAAAGTATAACATAACATTTTTTTTAGCTAAGTATGCAAAATCTGCATTTTTTTATTATTCCGTCATCAAAAAGTTCTCGCAGAATCGCCATGAATCGCGGTAATAGCTGTAGTTCCATCTTGCTGGAGCCATATGTCAGGATCATTGAGAACTACCGGACATAAAAAATTTTCCAACATAGTCCGATATACCGCCCCGGAAACGGTTTCTGGTTCCCAGCTTCATTTTCGAAAAAATATGGACCGATAACTCTATCAGCCATAATTCCACACCACACCGTGCATCGCTGATGCACTGCTCTAGGATTTTGGGAACCCGAATTCGGCAGTTCTGTTTATTAACATATCAATTTAAATGAAAATGTGCTTCATCGCTCATAATGAGATTGTTCAAAAAGTTGTAATTTTCTCTCGCCAGCAAAATTAATCTATTGGCATATTGTAACCGTTGTGCTATATCCCTAAGCAATAATTCTTGAGCCAATTGAATTTTATATGGAAACATCCAAAGATCAACTTTTAAAATGCGCCGCAGCGATGTTCTGGAGATTCCCAATTGAGTAGCAAGTCGATGAGTAGACTCAGATGGATCCGTGTGGACACTTTCTCGTACAGCATCTCCAGTGCCTTGATTCTCAAAACGGGTAATTAAGCTTCTTATCATGTTTAAACTGGAAGCTGTTCTAGTACTACAATTATTGACGGTATTTTCGTTGTGTTGTAACAACTAATCGACTGAAAACGTAATAAAATTCAACAATTTGTACACATTCTTGCATTGAGTATGATGACATTATAAAATTTTATAAATTGTTGTTTACGTTCAAAAAAAATAAAATTAAAAACTGTAAAAATAAAAAAGTTATAAGCATTTAAAATCAGTCAGTCGAAGTTGGCCCACCCTGTGCAACTAGCAGACGTTTCTACGAATGCAAAGTGCATAGAAATAAATGTGAATTCATTAAGCACGGTGTTAATTAAATTATATTCACGACTACGAAAGAATTGTTGTATTTTTATAAATAAACAGATAATGATTGTAATTAAAACATTTACAAACAAATATACAAGCATACCCAGAAAAATCGATCTCAAAAATATCCTCTAATATTGAAAATTGTATGGAATAAAAAAAAATAACTTCTATTATTGATTCTATATACACGAATTATAAGTATTACAACTTTTAAATTTAAATAGTGGTTTATTAAAATCGTATTCGAGAGTTATTCTTAAAAGTTCTAGGTACCTAATATTGATACAATCTTCATTGATTTTTTTATTATATTGAGTATATATTTTAATAGGAATATTTTTATAAATATATTTTTCTGTATGCATCAAACTTTGTATAATGCATATTTATATGTTTAAAAACATGTGCATGAATTAAATAAATTTATCAGCAACGAACGCATTTTATGACAAAATCAATGAAATAATTTGAAAAAAAAACGGTTTTAATTTAAATGAATTTATTTCTTATTATACGAGCACAATAAAAAGTGAAATGTTAAATAGAATCGTATTAAAAGTTTTAAAGTGCAATATCATCTCGGAAACTTTTACCAACTGCTTGCAATTAAAAGTATATATCCAACGTAATCATTGTTATAATCATCATTTAGCAAAAAGGTAATTTAAATTTTAACTTTGCAATACAGTGGACGAAATAATTATAAGTTCACACACGAAATCGTATTTTTTTTTTTTAAAATATTACAAAGTTTTTGCCACCATATGAGAGCAACAATAGTTCTTGTCGATACCAAACCCCTTTCGATCCGTTTGTTCAAAGTTTTTCTGCATTATAATTTTCTGTTTTTTTTTTGCCTGCGAAATGAATATAAGTTCAGTGCTGGTAAACTCAGTATTTCGGCTCAATTTCAGGCTAGTTTTGCAACTTTATAGGATGCATTCGAAGTGAAAATTTTTTATTCAGCATTCTCTTCTAAAAAAAATTATGCACTTAAAAAAAAGTAACAAATCATTGTTGTTATCTTAATTATTCCTGTACTCTAATTATAAGATTTATCTTGTTGTACAGGAATTAAATAAATAAATAAATTAAATAAATAAAAAAAAATAAAATCCAAGAAAAACTTTAAAATTTTAACACAAAAATGTTTTTAAGGGTAGAACCATTTAAATACCATTCACCCATTTTAATTTATGTTTAAATGATGCAAGGGACAATGGACTATGACGCTAACTCTACGTAAGAAATCGATCATAAGCTGAACTGGATCGTCTGTATAATAATTTTTTGTTAAATTTAGAGTCCATGAGTCGTCCAAATGCATGTACCAAATTTTATTTGGCTAAGATGATTACACAAATTGGCAATTGGAAGTAAATTGAACAAATGTATAAAAAAGTTAAAAAAATATTTATTTGAAAAATAAATACATGTTCCTTTATATTTAACCGAACTAAAAACTTTTTTTTTAACTAAAAACAGTAGACTACATAATATTCTGAGTTTATGATGAAATACTTCATTGATTTTCGTCCAGTGTAACACTTCATAAATATGATGAAGCTGTTCCATAAAAGGGAAAAAATGTTTTATAAATATGATAAGGAAATTTGATAAATTTTTATGAAATGCTTCATAAATGTTACTAAATATTTTATAAGTTTCATACATTTCTATGAAAATTTTATTTTTTTATTGTTTTTGATCACAGTTCGATAATTAAAGTCTAATTGTATCCGTGTATAAAATTACATTCAAATATCGTACACGCAAGTGGTTGAATTTTGCATTTAAATGTGATAAAATTGCCCTTATTTTTCAATATTTTTTTTTATTGACTTTTAGATATTTAAATGAATTATTTGCGATTTCAGAGTGATGTGCGAGGTAAACAAACATTTCAATTTTTCAATTCAGTAATTTTTGCGAACCACAAAATTGGACTTTTCGAAGAATTCGCGATCAAAAACACATTAAAAATTTTAGCAATATTTCATTACATGACGATGTATTTATTGCCTAAATGTCGTATTATACAAAACAGCGCGCTATAAAAAAGTTGTCGCTATACCCTTATTCGAGCGAGGCATTCAAATGATATTTTCTAAATTTCAAAAAAAAAAATTAAAATTTCAAACTTTTTGTATAAAATAATGAAGGTCAACGAAACATTTGTCATACATTTTTATGAAACTTTTCACCATATTTATGAAAACTTTATAAATATAATTGATGACAAACGATTTATGAAATATTGCCTGAGTGTAGCAAAAACTTAAAAATATTGCAAATATTTCAGAAAAAAATTTATAATTATTTCGTCCACTGTTATTATAACCTAAACTAAAAAAAAAAAAAAAATAATTTAAATCTGCATATAACATTAATTGGTATTACTAACTACACACGTACGTACTTTTTGTAATTTAGCAACAATTTGCTTTAATTTTTAAATTACTAGTTACAAGTTGTCAATATGGTGTATTGGCCTTTATTAAACCAAAAATAAAAAATAAAATAAAGAATTTTAAGAACGTCATATATAACAAACTTTATTGTAGTTTTAATTTATGACAGACCAAAATCAAAGAAAAAAATAACAAAATCGAAATAAATCATCAGTGTATTGTTAAACGATGCGAGTGTATTGAATGAAAAGAGAATTCTTTAGCGAAACGATCGGCAAATTAATTTCAGTTTGACGTTTGACTTCAGGCCGTGAGCAACAAAAATTCGTTTTTAAACACCTCTGCACATTAAAATATTAAAATAATAATAATAAAAAAAAAAACATATTAACAATAGATATTTTTTGTGCTTAACTACCTATTGTTTTGGTTGTGTATTTTATTTTTCACTTTGCAAACAAACAAATTGAAATAATTAAATTTAATTAAAAAAAAAAAAAATAATTGGGTCGTTCACAAAAGGTGTGCTAAAAGTTGTATTATCCTAGGAAAAACAGAGTTGTTAAAATTTTATTTTAAAATCTATGCAACACTAGATGCTAGATAGGACGATACGACAATCATAGACTAACTAGAACAAACGCGAAAATTTAAAGTCTAGCAACACTGACAAATTTTCTCAAATATACTGTCGATGGCAACTCTTCAAAATATCGTGTTAGAATGAAACAAATATATACACAATACAGCGTCTATAATAATTAATGGCTAATTCAACGTTCTCAGAAAAAAAGTTATTTAAAAAAAAATTGGTTTTTATAAACAATTTTGACATCTGTCCCTTGTATCGGGTCTGTTTAGTCTGTGCCACAATTACACCTTTTGTTAAGTGTGCTAAACAAGGAGGGGGGTTCTCCGATACTAGAATGAAACAAATATATACACAATACAGTGTCTATAATAATTAATGGCTAATTCAACGTTCCTAGCCGTTCTCACACGTCATTCAGAAAAAAAGTTATTTAAAAAAAATTTGGTTTTTATAAACAATTTTGACATCTGTCGCTCGTATCGGGTCTGTTTAGTCTGTGCCACAATTACACCATTTGATAAGTGTGCTAAACAAGGAGAACACCCCCACCGATACTACACAAAAATAAAAATATCCTTTTTCTAATTGCGGCATTTTTCACAATCAAGAATGGGCCAGCCTTACGGTTTCTTTTGAATTTATGTTAATTATTATTTTTTTTACTCTGAAATATTATCATAGTTTTTAGCGCTTTTTAAATAAATATTTTTGTAGGAAAGTGAAAAATTAATCCAAAAGGATGAACAACTTTCGATTTTTTCTGTGGTTGTGTCATTAATTAAACAGTTTTTACAGTATATACACGCAGAGAAAAAAAGTGCCAACCGAATTTAAAAGTGTATATTAATAGTAACAACTTATAAATTCAGTTAGTGCAATGATATTTACATTATATTTCTTAATATTTTGGATGCTGGAACTTAAATTTAGTTGAATTAACAGAACTTTGTTGTGAAAACTAATGTTAAGTTGTGCCAACCATCTGAAATCCGTAATAACTGAATTTAAGTCGTAGTAACCGAATTTCAGTTGGCAGATAGCTAAATCTTTCTCTGTGTGTAAATAACACCGATAACGGTATAATCAGACAAACACAGCTATTACAAAAAATACTGAAAGTGTAATTTAGCGGATAGGGACATAAAATGGGAAGTCTCCCTTCAGTCGTACTACCTAAAACCTTTTTGGCTAAAAAGGAATGTTTTGCTAAAGTTTTGGCTATTTTAATTGTAATATTTTTTTTTTCAAACTATTTATTTGTATTTTTCAAATAGTTTAAATAAAAACTCTTGAAAGAATACTTGATAAAAGTCAACCACATCAAATATTAACTTTTACTTTATCATCATGATTTATTTTCTGAAAATAAAAATGAAAATATTCAAATCTGGTTTTGAATTAACTGTGCGATAAGTAAACAAAAGTCCACATGTGCGAAAGGGGTCAAAAACTTGTATTGTTTATCTTATATGAGATAATTAAATAAAAAATCTGCAGAAACAGGTTTCATATAACGAACATTAAAAAATATAAATTTCACATGAATATTATTTAAAAAAGTCTAATTTTTATTGTAATCATGCAAGTTCATGCAATTATATCCGTTAAAATTGTAAAATATTTAGGGTTTAAGGGGGAGCATTCGCTACTTTTTTTTTAAACCGCTGTCGTTAACCAACTATTATTTTGGAAAATTTCTTTATTATCTAAAATTTAACACATCTTAACTTTAATTTATATGTTTAAAACATAAATTATCTTTATTCCTTATATTTATTTTTCTAAGATTTCCAAAGTAGCTCAAATCGGTTAAACTGTCCCACCATGAACATTTGTTAGCTATAAATATAACGGTTATGGTGGAAAATTATATTTTATATTAAATATTCATAAATATTGATATCAATTGTTATAATCCAAGGTTAAAAAATTTCCAAAAAGTTTATTTTCTTTTAATTTGTTGAAACAAAATTGAAACACAAAAACATGTATATTTTCTACCACGTGTGAAGTACAAGTGTAAAATTTGGTGACATTAAAGATGATCAATAACTGCACAAATTGTGAAAAGGAACATTTTAATAACTCTTTTTAAATACAGTGGCGGAACCTCCCCCTATTACCCTACTTAAAATTTTAAAAATATGCATTTAGATCAAAAATGTTTTACTTTTGTTATAAAAAATACAAACATTGTTTTGCGGACTTCCTAAATTTTCATATATTTATTTAGAATATTGTTCTAATTCAAGTCCAAGTCAAATCCGATATGGCCATATTAGATTTTATTTCTTGTTTTTCAAAAAGATAAATTTCATTGAATGAGTATCACCATGAGTACCCTTTAGAGTTCGCATATAAATATTTGTCAATACAAGTATGTATGTTGGTTACAAGTAGGTGGTACCTGTGTTGTATGACAATCGAACAAACAAATATTTATAAATACACGTTAAATTGTCTGGCTCTTAGAAATTGTTTGTAAAACTGTTAATTTTTTGTTTTTTCTATTATTTGCAAATTATAAGCAATCGTAGATAACCATTCAAGTTCTGTGTTTTAATACTAATTTTTTTTATCAAGATAACAATCTTTATCAAGAAATTGTGTATATGTCAGGCGCGGATCCAGGAAAAGATTTGGGGGGGGGGGAAGTATATTTTATTATTTTTTCTACACTCACAATATTTTTTCCGTAAAGACTACTGAACATATACATTAAATTAACTGAAAATCAGTTAAAAACAGGACTACTTAATTTTCGTTTAAAACAATTGTATTTTTAAGTTTATTTCCAACTGTTGAAAAATTAATTGACAAAATTCATAAAAACGATAGATTTTCGTTTATTTCAATACTCGATATAATATAAAAATTTTTTGTTTTAAATAGAAAATTTTAACTGAATATTTTTACTACTACGGAAAGTCCGTTTTTTTGTTTATTTTGTTTATTGAATAACAGACAGGAAGTTAAAAAATACATTTCTTTGTTAATTTAACTGTATATTCCATTGAAACAGCTTTACCGATTACATTTTTAAATAACTGTTGATTTTTTATGGAAAAGTTCTTGTGAGTGTATCCTCCTTAATAGTTTTGTATTGAACACCTTCATTTTGGGGGAGGAAATGATCCTACTTTCCTTTAATGAAACGTTTCAGTGGACGAGTTAAAGTGACATTTCATAGATCTAATGCAAAAGTTCATTGATGTCATGCAGAGAATTCTCTCAGTGTGGTCTTTGAAATATCAATTGCAAATTTTAAAAAGTAAAATGTAAATTAATTTGAAATAACCTTGAATTTAAATTTGACAATCGAAATTATATTACTTGAAGAAGATTAACTTGTTTATTCGTTGACTAACATTTAGAACGTAATACAAACATATTTTAATTGATTTTGATTTATATGATAACAAATTTCACATGCAAATTCTGTTTACCGTATTTTACTTATTGTCAGAGATGTAATTACGATAAACTGAGATCATTTCATACAACAACAACAACTCAAATCCGTAAACGTGACTTAAATTGTTGTAAAAGATATCATGCATAAATTACACACATGTAGGATATTTTTGTGATTGTTCGTTCGTTCGTTGTTTGTTGTAACAATCCAAAGATTTGAATTGAATCAATTTATGGTGTCGAGTTTGCTGACAACTACAACAACAATAAGGCAGCACTTTTTTTGTATTGACACACAGATAGTGTATTCGGTACTTTAACCGAATACTCGGTACTAATACAAAACAGTCGCTGTTAACATTTAAAAGAAATACAATTTGTAAATTTTTTAAATAAAAAATCATATGAAATCATCACAATACCGCTAAAATACCGTTATCGATTCAAAACTCTTTCAGCTGACGGTCGTTATCGATTGAAAACCGGTGTGCATTAACATTGTCTGCATAACTTAAATAACGTTACCCTTATAATACCGTTACCGAAATAACTAAACAACCGTTATCCCTAAAATAACGTTACCGAAATACCTAAAATACCGTTACCGCTAAAATACCGTTACCGACATAAGTGAAATGCCGCTAACGCTAAAAAATCGCTAGCGAAATAACTGAAATGTCGATACCCCTAAAATACCGTTAACGAAATAAAAGAAAATAGCGTTACCCTTTCCGATACCCGCATCGAATCGGTTACCATCCATGTAAAAAATTATTGTTTTTAAGCGATTTTCTTTTAACCGAATAATTCTGCCGAATAGTGGTATTATTCGGTATAGTGGTATTATTCTGTATTCGGGCCGAACAATAGAAACGTGCAAAATAACAACCGAATATTTGTGACATTTCTAATATTAATATTAATCTGTAATTGTACGAGGGCGCGCCCAAAATTAGCCGACCTAACAAAGAAAACACAACAAATTTGGGAAAAAATTTCTTTATATCTCAACATAGTATCTTTTTATCTCGATAGACTTTTCACAGCGATATTCAATAGCTTCGATACCTTGTTGGTTGAACTAAAACATTTCAAATGAATGTATTGACCAATTTTTGCAATGTTTTCAAATTCACTGAGATCGTTTATTTTTGATTGCTTCAAAAAGAAATACTAAATGACGTAGCGCCTTGAAATATGTTTTATAAGGTTGCTAATTTTAACCAAAGTAGTTTTTTTTTCAAATTACTGCTTCCATCTATACGTCAGGTCGGCTAATTTTGGGATTGCCCTCGTATGTTGCTTTCCAAGCCAACTTATTATATGAATTATTTATTGCTCCTACGCCACGTATGCGTAACTATTGATTTAACACACAAATGTTGAAATATGTATGATGGACTATATTCAATGAATATTTGCTGGGTCGATAGAAAAACATCTAAAATTTTTTTGGAAATAAAAAAATCAAAAAAATTGATGGCCGATTTTTAGATAAATCGAGTTCTGAATTAAAAACAAATTCTCCATAAAAAAATATATTGATATAGTCAAATTTCTAGCATTTGCCAAATGCAGCTAAAGCTAAATAATAATAATTAATAAACTAAAAATTATCGCAAAATTTGTCAATATTTAACCACGCCTACTTCACCCATGTTTTGCAAAAAGTTTAAAAGTTGTTCCATTTTTCTTTAGTCGCTTAAAGAAGAACAAACACTGTCACTTTGGCATTGCAGCGATATACTTTTTTTTAGCGGGACAGTTGGCTTGGAAAGCATCATATGTGGATGTTCTCGTTAACTAAAAATAACCAGCATAAAAAGATCATTGAATCACTGGAGTGTATTTATTAATATAAATATGTACTACATATAGATATGCACACTTATTACAAAAAAATATGTCTACAGTGATAAAAAAGGAAACTATTAATATATAGGGTAAAGGTGGATCTTTCGCCAGTGGGGTCCATACACCAATCTCATTTTTCTCTATTATTGCGAAGGATAAAAATTGGAAAAATTATAGTTTGTTCAGTTTTCAATAATCTCTCATCGACACTCACTACGAAGAATTTACATATATCATATATATATATGTATGTATGTATGTGTGTGGTACTAAAAAGCTGGAATATTTTGCAACAAACTTCCTCAATCATAAAATATTTCTTTATTATGTTGCACCTACAAGTCCAATCTTTAGAATAATCATAATTTCATTTAAATAGGAAGTTGAAATGTGCGATAAAACTAGTTTTGTGTAAGCGGTTTTTTCTGGGGCATATTCACAGGATTTCTCCTGGAACTACGAAAGATTCTATACAAATTTAACTTATTTAATAGTAAATTTGGGCATGTCCCCCATGGGATGAGGCCGTTTTGGGTTTGTTTAGAAAACCATAAAAAAGTAATAGAAAACATGAAAATTATTCAAATTAAAATCACAAATTTAAGATATGCAGATTTTAAAATTAAAATTAATTTCCATATAAAAGAATGTTCAGTGCTTTGAAAAAAGTGGCAAATGATCCCTTTTCTACTCTACATGTACAATGTACCTACTATCATTTGTATGACATATATAATCTAAAAATTTGCATAATTTCAGGGAGTTTTAAAAGAAAAGATTGTAAAAAACAAGAAAAATTATTGAAATGTTGCATTGTTTTGGTCTTGAAACTGTACGTAACCCCTTAAAACTAACAATAAATAGCCAATTTGTGGATTAAGTGTGAGTTTCCAGTTACTATACTATACTATTTAATACATACTAGAAACAGTAAAAATATATGTTTTTGTTGAAAATAGACGTAAAAAAGAGATAGACTAAATTTTTGACTGACCGCGAAGTGTCTTAAAAACTTTAAATCCACCCTAGCAACTTCTTTGAAGTTGTTGTAGTAACACTTTATTATAATAGAGTAGCAGCTTCTTTCCAGTGCTGGACAGTGACATAATATATTTAAGATTGTCTTCTCCTTGTCATCATCAAATGTAGTTTGATGCAATGCTTCCTAACTACCAGATGTCACGAAAAATATAGTTTGTTCCTCTCTTTTTTATTTTATCTTACGATATTCCTTATGCGTCCTAGCCAAATCAATCTCTTTTATGAAACCGTTAATGACATGAAAAATGTGCATTTAAAATACATTTTCATACATCTTATGAAATATATCATAAAATCGATGAAGCCAATGTAATATGTAAAATCGATTCATAAATATATTTAATTTTATGTGTGTTGTCTAAACCATAATTAACTTTCTAGCCATGTATTAATAGAATTTTATGACATTTTTATAGATAAATATTTATGTATGTACTTAATTAAATTACACTACCTTACAGCAATACATAATGTTCAAATGCTTTAGAAAAGTATTTTTTAATTTTTTTTCTATAAATATCGAAACAAAATAACATATATTTATATATTTTTGTATGGCCTGTAAAGGACATACAAAAATATATAAACACACAATATTATTGTTTTCGCAGTTTTCAAAAAAGTTCCGGCATAATAAACCTTTTTTAAGTTCGACACAGTTTTGTTTGTTTAATTAACTCATTAATGGCACGTCATAGATCCGTTGGACATTTTTCAACTAAACTTTCAAGATATATAGAACAATGCTTCATGAAGAAATGTTTGTATTTTGTTGCCTTGAAGCGCCCTCTAGTGGAAATATTGGCAACTAAAATTAAAACTTTTACAGCATATAAATCCTAAATCGTTCAAGATATTTTAAAAATTTAAATTTTGTAGTATTGACTCAAAAATATATAAAAATAATTTTTTTTTTTTAAATTTTTTGGAGAAAGGTCGTGATTTTTGATAATTTTCTTAAAATTGCCAAATGGCAACCTTGATGATATAATTTTTTTAAGTTTCGTAGTATTTTAATAAAAACCATACATTATTTAAGTTTTGAGTGAAAACGGAATAAATTTTGGAATAGTTTAGACTTTGTGTATTTGAAAAGTTCATCGTTCGATCGGTGAGATTATCAAAATTTATTTGCAATTTATATTTTTAAATAATTTTTGAAAAAAGATCAAAAATTTATTTTTTCAAATAATTACTTGGCAACTCTGGATAACAATTTTTCACAATTTTTTATTTACGCTTGTAGTCAAGATGTTGAATATGTTTCAGGTTTTCAAATCACTTAATTATCCAGTGAAAAAAATATATCTGTTTAAACTAAAAATTTTTATTTCGCTAAAGTTTTATTGAAATTAGAAACTAACGATGCGTATTGATCTTAAAACACGCATTTTGCGAGGAAGCTTTTTTTTCAAAATTACCCAATTTTTATTATTAATATAGTATAATATAGTATTGCCCATCACATGGTAATACACAGAGAGGATTTTCTTGGGCGAGTTTTTATAAATTTTTTCACTAAAATAATAAAGTCTTTTTCACAAAGTGAATGCAAAATGTCTTAAACTTCATGAAAAAGCTTCACTAATGTTATTAAACTGTTTATAATGAAACTTTTTCATTAGGAGTATGAAATTTTTAGTAAATAATATGAAAATGTTCATTAAATTTAATGAGAAACTGCATTAAATTAATGAAAAGTTTCAGTGGACGAGTTCCAGTGACATTTCATATATATAATGCAAAAAATCATCGTATCATGCAGATAATTCTCTCAGTCTCACAGGCGCGGATCCAGGGGCAGGAAAAATCAAAAGTAGATAATAATAATATAATCGCACATGGTACTCGAAAAAAATAAAATTTTTCTGTTACCTAGTGTTTTTGTCTGTAATAGTTCTAATAATATAAGATACATACAGATGTATTTATCTACGTACATCTGTTTATATTTAAGTAAATTAAAAACAATATGCGAATTAAATTGTTTCCGTATTAAATTGCAATCCGCATTAATGAAATAATGTTTGAATAGTTCAAATACTCCCAATTAACACTAGTAGGACATAAATATATACATATCGATCGATCGATCGATACATACATTATTTTCTTTTTTAAATAAATCACGTATTAACAATATTTTGTAAAACTTTAAATTTGCATTCTGTATATTAAATTAACGAAAACAAAATAATTTTAATTATATTGTTTTGTTTTGAAATATTACTTTGAGGAGTTTACAAATAATCAGGAAACCTTTCACAGCGTTTCACGTATTTTATATGAAAACTTGAAAATATAGTATGTATGTATGTTTGTAGTTTTTAAAAATTTAAATGTTTTTTTTTTTTTTAAATTTTTTACTATGGTATTACAATTTAATTGTTAACTTTTTTTGTTTTTAATTTTAGCATTATATCGGAAAGTCCTCAATTGTAAGTAGTACAATGATTTATTTTTAGTATGTAAATAAGTGTAATTTATACCTTGATAAAAGTTTATTCGTTGAATTTAAAAGTTGAACAAACTTATCAAAAGTTTGGATTAAAACAATTGTTATGTCAAGGTGCAAATACTTAAAATCTAATAAATTTTATTAATATACAAATAAATGTCTATAAAATACTTAATAATAATACAGAAAAACTAATTGTAACAACTTGTAAACCCCCCTGCATTTAATCAACTCCAGTCAAATAGAAATATTTAATTGGTTACTATCGCATACTTAATTCACCTAGGTACATACCTACTGTTAATATGTATCTAAATACTATATAGAACGTTGATATTAATTTAAAAAGAGTCAAGTATATGCGTTACATTTTGTTTTACCAAAGTGAAAATCTTTTATGGATCTAAAAAAAAGGAATTGTGTGGTAAAAAAACATTTTAGTGGTGAAAAAACATGTTATGAGGTGAATTTAAAATTTTATTCACCGCTTAGCGTATGGTGGAAAAATGTGACGTTATATTTTATACACCAGACGCTACTATGAAATTGTACTAATATACAGTGTATTATACACCAATTTGTATGGAAAATTTAGAGGTACCGTCACATTTTCACTCATTATTTTTGAACTGCTGCACCGATTTTGCTTATTTTCAATACCAAACTTTTCGAGACAATTTGCATCGATCTAGGTAAAAATTAGCAGTACGTATTCGCGCCGTGATAGCCATTTCAACAGATGGACGGACATCGCTAAATCGTCTTAGAATTGAATAAGGATCAAGATATATAATATATAATTTATGGGGTCTTAAACCTATATTTCGATGCGTTACAAACGGAGTGACCAAATGATACAAGAATTTTTTGTAAAAAGAAATTTTTAAATGATAATAATAACTGGTACAGAAAAACTGTATTTATGTGTAGTTTGTTTTTTAATAAATGGTAAAATAAATTAAGGGGCTACTAGCTTTAGATTTATTTTCTTATTTTTTTTTTCCATTTTCAATAGTTTGAACTTTTTTCAATATGCTATGAAAATTTAGGAGAAATAATCGCAGAAATAACAAAGCTACAGCTTGTTAAACAAACTCCTTGCCCTATATTTTACATGAGCAATATTTACATATATTTTTACATTAGCAATATTGAAAATCGGGTGCCACTGTTCAGCCTTAACGGATGAACAGATTTTCAATTGTTTTTTTTTTTTTTTGTTTTGTAGAGACATTTTTAAATTTTTGCCTAGTATTTTTTTGAAAAATAAAAACATCGATTTTTAGGGTGTTTTTTAATTTTTAAGTTTACCCTCGTACCATTTTCATGAAAACCAAAAATTTTAAAATAAAATTAAATTTTTTTCTCAAATAAGTACCCAAGGCTTCACGATGATACCCGATTTTGCCTTTAATGGTTATCAGGGTTGCCATGGTTAGCAGGGTTGCCATGGTTAGCAGGGTTGCCATGGTAGTCCGAATTCTAAATTATAATTTTAAGAATAATCCTTAGTATTATGTTTTAATATCGCAAAAATATTTTTTTTTTTTAACCATTTATTTATTTGTTTATAATTGCTTAAATATTGTCGTTTTTATTGATTTCAAAAGCTAGTAAACCCCTTAAAAAAATTAAAATTGTTGTAATATGTTATACCATACGTTATTAGACGGGCAATATATAATTGCATTGGCAGAATTAAATTAATATATGGGATTAAACAAAACAATGTATTGCTGCATGTAAAAAATATATTTTTATATATATAAAAAAAAATACTCAAAATTTTAATATCAACTCGAAAATTTTCATTGATAATATCTATTGAAATTATCTTATTCTAATTGGGCTCTAAATAATCGGTCCATAATATCTATCCCCCTGTATTCGATTTAACTACACTCAAAATAAATTGTAGTTTAAATTAACTGAAAATGTAATTTAACATAAATGATAAATCATTTAAAATTCGGTATACTAACTTTTCATTTAAATCAAATTTTTCTTGTTATTTATTTTTAAATATTATTTAAATAACTAACAAATCCATAAGAGTAAATGAATAGTAATTTTAAAATAAATGATTAAATTTTAACTACATATCAGTAAAAATAAAAGTTATATTCAGTTATTAAAGATTATTTAAATTTTTTTCGTGTAAACTCTTTTAATTTCTTGTAATTTAAATTGAAATTATTTTGAATATAAACAAAAAATTTTAATAAATAAACACACATTTTTTTTCTTTAATATATTTTTTTATTTTTTAAATTTAATTAATAATAATAGAGACTAAAAGAAATCGGTAAACGGTAGTAAATTATTTTGAACAAATGTATAAAAAAGTTGAAATAAATATTTATTTTTGAAAAATAAATGCATGTTCCTTCACTTTTAACTAAACTGAAAACATTTTTTTTTAAACTACAAACAGTAAACTACATAATATTCTGAGTGTAGTAATAAGGATATTTGTTTTGATTTTAGTTTCCATTTTGAAAGGCCTTTTTCCTATTCTTTTGAATTGGTAACATCAAACAAACAAAAACAACAAGGTGCCAATATAGTTTAAGATTAGTTAAAACATTTTATATACTAACAGCTGTGTTCAAATGTTTAGAAACTCATTAAAAAAAGTTATTTTGCCATTAACTTACAGGAAGATCGATATGTTTGAAACCGAAAGTTTTTTTTTTTTTAAATTTGATCCATTTGTACATATCCGATAGAACTCCTTGTTAAACAAATAGCTGACGAAAATAATTGGAATTTTTTAACATGTGAAATTTGAAGCTATTTAAACGCAAAATTCTAAGAATTTGAACTTATCAAAATTATGAACCCTTTTTTATCAACGTGTCTTTAAAGACACATCAATTTTTAAGAGCCTTTAAAAGATATAACAACGAAACTTCGAAATTTTCGAAGTTTTTTTAGATTTTATTTTTCATGCGAATAAAAATCTGGCCTTCGGATATCAGAAGTTTAAAATTTTTTAGCAAATATTTCTGTTGGTTTCAGTTAAATATACTGTTATTTGCATTCACCTAAATTTGTATTAAGTACAGCAAAAATTTGGTTGATTTTACAGTTTTTGTTTGCTGATTTTTGTTCACAAATATTTAGCAAAAGTTTTTGCTGATTTAAGCAGAGTAAATTACTATTTACAATTAACTAAAATTCAACAGGAATATAGATTTTGTACTAATATTTTATAGCTTTTTATGCTATTTTTACAAGTTTATTTCTATGAAAGTACTTTAGCAATTTTTTAAATATATGAAAAAAAAAATTTTTTTTGTGTTCCGTGACCTAGTAGAAGAGTCTCAAGGGGTCCGTGAAGCGAAAGTTGGTGGGAACCGCTGTACGACTACTTCTGTATAATTTTCATTTTTTTTGTTATATTTTAAAATGACACATTTCCACAACTGTAAGAGCCAAATATCCAAAACTTGGACGATGTCATACTTATACGACTCCCATACCAAGTTTGGTTAAAATTGAAGCGGGCCGAGGTCGTAAATTCGGTTTTTGTATGCTTTTATATGGAATGATTCATTAGGCAAAATCAAAATGTAATACTGATTTTAAAATTGTGTACCAATTAATAAATTAATATTGTCTCAAGTCCATTTTAATAGATTACAATTTTGGACCCAAATACTTTTTGACTTCAACCAGATTGGTGAAGGGTATCCTATAGTCGCAACTGTTGTTGTGTTTTTATTACGTATTTTGTCTCTTTTGTTTTTTGGACAGTTTTTCATAAAAATTTGTAAGAAAAAACAATTTTAAACAAAATCCTTAATAAAGATTTTTCATTGAAAGTTCTAAGAACAAACATGTCTTTCCTTTCTATAGAAAAGACAAAAATTGTTCTTACCTTCTAATTTATATGTTTTCAAACAAAGAAAATGTTCAAACAAAGAAATTCTTTAAAATTTGAAGAGCTCCAATGCAAATGAATATGAGTTAATACCACTTTTAGAACTCACCGTTAAAAGTGTTGATTTTGTCTATCTACTTAAAAATTTTGTTTTTTCAGACATAGAATTTTGAATATAACGCCTTGATAGTATGTCGCGTGTATTACTAATAAAGTGGTACTAATTAATTGGCCATAGCTGTAGAGAGGGAAATGAACAATACGTTCAGTAACAATAACAATACGACTGAGTGTAAATAATGCAAAATTATACGAGTAATCGTGCAAAAAATTTATATAAAAAACGATCATACTCTGTCACAATTTTTATATATAAGACACAAATCTCAAACAATTAGAGGCATTACACGGCTGACCGCCGCTGTCAGTCATAACAGCAAGAAAGAAATTATTATTAGGGACTTAAAAAATTTAATTTAAAAAAAAAATATAGTACATAAATTCCAAAGAAATACTAAAATCACAGAATATAACCCAATAATAATAGTTCATTAATTTGCAAAGTAGAAAAACGGATTCAGAAAAACAAAAAAAAAAAAAAAAACTCAAACGCCAAAGATTTACTTTCCGCGTATACAAAATAAAAAGAACAGTGCAATGTTCTTAACGCTGATATTGCCTGGGAGGCTTTCAGTGTTGTTGTTGTTGCTACTTTACATCGGTGGTTTTCAAACAATTTATGCCAGGAGTTTTTACAGCGATAATTCGATACAAAAAAGAGATAGTTTTGAAGATCAAACACCAGCGTGGTAAGTGATGGAAAACAATTATTAAGGATTTTAAAATAAATATTACTAACTAAAATATATAAATAATTAAATAAATAAATTTCTCAGAATACAAGATGTAAAAAAAGATTTATTAACCACAATAAAAAAAAAAAAATTCCAATGAAAAATATTAACTCAAGGTATTTCAGTTAATTTTAAAATACATACAAACATGAGTTATTTAAATAATAATAATCACTTAAAAATATCAACAAAAATCGTTAATAAAAGAACTATAAATGCCTTGTCAACAAAAAAAAGTTCTGATTTATAATTGAAAATGCATAAGAAAGAAACTTAAATATACAACAGTTAACCGCAATGAGGGTATTCATGAAACGCCTCGTATGTGGTGTATAAGTACACAATGCGTATTATAACATTATATATATATATGTATATATATATATATTTATATAACACCGTCCGACATAAGTTTGCACACAAAAAAAAATCCAATACATATCCAAAGAAGTATTAAAATAGTGTTTTAACATGTTAGCCGGTTAGCATTATTGAAAAAAGATCACTTAAATGGGTTAACCGGCTAATAGGATAGTTTATAACTTTTTACTATGGCTCTAAACACTTTTAAAAAGGTTCGAAAAACAGTAAAAAAGCCTTTCAATTAAAACATAGGCTTAAATGTCAAAAGTAAATCATAAAGTTTAAATAAATTTTTAAAAATTGGGAATATGGCTGTCAATCAAAGGAATTATTATTTAATTTATTATTCTGTACAGTTTCTGAGTTCGATTATCAAAAAAAGTTTTCCAAAACTATCATCTGACTTTCATTTCTAAAAAAAATTGAGTAGAGTTCCAAAAAGAAAACTTAAAAATACCGTTAAAAAAGAAGTTCAATATTTCAAATAAAAAGCTTAAATAAATATAATTTTCAAAGAAAATAGCAAATATAAAATCTTACTAATATTTAGGGCACCAAAAAAAAATGCTCTAAAAACAATGTTTTAAGCTCTTAAAATGCTCAAAAACAGAAAACAAGCCGTTTAATTTGAAAAATAAACCGTTAATTTCATAACTTTTTATTAAAATTGTAACTACAAATGAAATTTGTGTAAAATTTGTTCCTTGAAACTTCGTCAGTCAAACAAAGGTGCAATTGAGAAATTGTTTTCACAAGCTTCAAAGTTCAAATTGGTTTATCAAAATATTGTTTTTTTTTTTTACCAACATGTACCATTAAATTTTCAACTAAAAAAACACTTCAAATTGCCGATTGGTCAAAAATAACAAAAAAAAGCTCTTTTTGAAAAGAAAAACGCTAACTAAGCTTACTTTTTAAAGAAAAAAGTGGATAAATATAAGCTAAAGTATGCAAATATTAAATAATAAGCTAAAAAAGCTCTTAACAAATATTTAAGACATATTTGTTAATGTTCATAATTTCATGATCGCAACTTGTATTTAGTCTAAATAGTACTATCCTTTCAAACAAAAAACAAGCTCTAGCTTAATTTTGGTTGCCCTACTAATACTAAATATTGAAAGCTACAAAAAACGTTAACAAATATAGCTTGAAATTGTTATAATTTTAGACAGGAAAACATATGCCGAAAAGTATTTTTAAGGCAAGATTGATTTTTTTTAGTTTTCTCATGAATGGAAATAAAACTAAAACTTTGTTGAATAATACAAGAAATAACAATAAATATATTTCACAAATAGTTAATTTATTTTTTTCCTCTTTCTTTCTCATCTCAACAGCCAAATCTATTGTTATGGGCCCCTGCTGCATACAGTGCAGATGGCACAATTATACCAGGACTCTAAGACATTTGTTGATATGAAACTAAAATTAACACCGGAACAAACATATTCTAATTTTGAAACATTTATGACTTCGAAAAACAACACTCCTACTACAGATGATATACGGGAATTTGTTAATGTAAGTTTACTACGCGCATTCATTTTTAAATTTATTTTAACTGCCATATCCCAATATCCCATGACAACATACAATCACAATTCAAAAAAAAAATAAAATAATCTTTCAAATTAATAACTAATGACACTACTCAACAATTTTCAACTTTTCGCAAACCCGTCTTTGAAAGAAATTTATTTTATTTATTTATTTCTCCATATTGTAATACAAAAAGCCACCTAGGCCAAAAACAAATACAAACACAAAAAATTTTGATCCACAAAATTATGAATTTTTTTTAAGAACATAAATAATTATGTCGGAGTTCGTTTCATTATATCTTACCGGTATTAAATAATAGTGGCTCACTTATAATCTAGACTCACAAAATCTTTAATAACTGTTTAAGAAAAAGTGGCAATAAAAGTATGATATATCAAATTCAAAGTAATTTATTCAGCTTTAAAAAAATATACAGAAAACATTAATATCTTAATAATTAAAAAAAATATTGGCATTTAATCTGCAATTATAGTTGATTTTATAAGAAATAATACAAAAAAACTATTATTTAAAAAAAAAAAACACTAACGAAAAGTATAGTATTTTTGTAACAGTTGTTTGAAGCAGTTATTTTAGTATTTTAACAAACAACTACGAAAACAGTAGTTTCGCAGTAAACTGTTAATGTTTGTTAGTTATTTAAAAGTAGAAGATAATGTTGAGTTTCTTGTTTTTTAATTAATAAAGAGCCTTAATTTTTTTTTCATTAGAATCATTTTGACGATCTTGGTAAAGAATTTGTCAATTGGCTTCCCGATGACTGGACCGATCATCCTGCCTTCATTGATAATATCAATGATCCTGACTTAAAACAATGGGGTATGGACTTGAATGGAATCTGGAAGGATTTGGGTCGAAAAATGATTGATGATGTTCACAAAAATCCACATTTCTATTCCATAATACCGGTTGACAATCCGGTCATTGTGCCTGGAGGTCGTTTTATTGAATTCTATTATTGGGACTCATATTGGATTATCAGAGGTCTGCTGTATTCAGAAATGACGCATACGGCAAAAGGAATGCTGCAAAATTTCATGTCTATTATTGAAAGATTTGGTTTTATACCGAATGGTGGACGCATTTACTATGCAGGACGATCTCAACCGCCACTTTTGGCTGCCATGATTGATTCCTATGTCGAATTTACTAATGACTATCAATTTGGCATAGATGCTTTAGATGTTTTGGAGCATGAATTCGAATATTGGATGAACAATCATACAGTTCAGGCAAAAGGCTACAATATTTGTGCCTATAACAATTCAGCTCCAGGCCCCCGTCCGGAATCCTATCGCGAAGATGTAGAAACTTCCAAGGTATTTCCAACCGAGGAAGAGAGAGAGGCTCACTACAATGAACTAAAAGCGGCCGCTGAATCAGGTATGGACTTTAGCTCTCGTTGGTTTATCAATGACCAGGGTGGTCAAACTGGCAACTTGACAAACCTTAAAACACGCTCAATAGTTCCCGTTGAACTGAATGCCATCCTGTATTGGAACGCTAAAATTATAGCCAAATATCACAAACAAGCCGGTAACGAATCTAAATCAGATGAATACGAAAAGAAGGCCGATTACATTTTACAGGTAAAGTTAAAAACGATTTTATTTGAGAAGATAATTTTATAACATGATGTCCCATTTTTTAGGCCATTGAAGCCGTCCATTGGAATGAAGAGGCTGGTGTGTGGCTGGACTACGATCTTATCAATAATAAGCCCCGTAACTATTTTGTGCCCACCAATCTATCGCCATTGTGGACTAAAGCCTACGATTCTAGATTAACTGATAAAATATCTACGGCAGTATTAAAGTACATTGATACAATGGAGCTGGACAAATACCCCGGGGGAGTACCCAATACACTATATCGAACCGGTGAGCAGTGGGACTACCCAAATGTATGGCCACCCATGCAATATATACTGATCGAAGGTTTGGATCACTTAGGAACTGAGGGTGCTAAAAACCTGTCCACCAAATGGGGTCATCGTTGGGTGACATCCAACTTTGAGGCCTATCGCGAATCGAGAGCCATGTTTGAAAAGGTTTGTTTCGCACACATTTTCTACACTCATAGCAATAAACCTATAAAAAATAGCAGAAAAAGCTCTAAAAATTAGTAAAAATTACATTGGAGAAACAATTGCTAAAATTAGCAGAGAATAACAAAAAAAAAAAATTTAACTTTACAACATTTTTACTAAATATTTGTAGATTAACCGCGTAACTCGATTCAAAAAAAATGTTCCAATTCGGAAATTTTTTACCTTTCGTAAAAAGAAAATCTTTAGCAAAAATCATGTGTAGAACCATAAAGGAGAAGTAAAATTTTTGTTAAATTTTTTTTTACAATATTTTGTAATATTTACGGATTCGAATTTTTTTTTTCGATTCGAATCCGTAAATTTTAGCATATAGGCTAAAGAGACTTCAATATGAAAATTTCTACAAATTCATGCTCATGAAATTTGTATGCACACTCGGTGCCGTGAATTTCCTTCACGAAAGAGAAGTTGAGCGAAAATGACAAAATATAAAAACAGTGTTTGTCTTATTATTCTTAAATAAATCGGTACAAGAAACCACTTTAATAATTAAATTATTGATAAATAATTAGTTTTTTTTTGTTTAAACTTTAGTTTTTTGTTTGTAAACACGATTTTATAAACATTTTATTTTTTCAACTCTATTGACTCTGATTTATCGTTGATTTATGGCGGATTGTCTCATCTTCTTAAGGGATTTTTTTTGGTAGAAATTACAGACGTTAAAAATCTGCAATTGAAAACCTCCTGGTAATAATTATCAATTAAATTTTTGCTATATTTACCTTAAATTTTATTAAAATCAACAGAAATTTTTGCTAAAAAATTGTAGATTGGCCAGATTTTTATTTGCATTAAAAAAAATCTAAAAAAAACTTTAAAAATTTCATATTTTTCTATTGATTTGGCTACTAATATTTAGATAATCTTTTGCTGATTGCAGCAGATTAATTTTATACTTTCAATTAACTAAAACTTAGCTCAAATATAACAAAATATTTGTAAATTCAACAGATTTATATTTGCTTTTATTACCTTACTAATATTTAGCAAAAAAAATCTGCTAATTTTAGCAGTTTCTATGCAACGTAATTTTTACCTATTTTTTTACTAGTTACTAGCAAAAACTTTTAATCATTTTTTACTATTAGAGTAAGCATTCCAATCTAATGTTTATTCTTGTTAATCTTACAGTATGATGCAGAACGTTTTGGAGGACATGGCGGTGGTGGTGAATATGATGTTCAAAAAGGTTTTGGTTGGTCAAACGGCATTATCATCGAGTTTCTCAATAAATACGGCAAAGAGATCTCACTTACCAACAAAGGCAATGACGGAGGTAATCATCCTACATCTGATGAAATGTTTTAAATACAAAACCAACAAAAAACACAAAAAGATCATCGCCATAACTACTTGTTGTATCCCATCGTCATTATCGTCACTAAAGCGCTCAATGTTTCCATCTGTCCTCCTCTACTGATTTATTTTTTGTCAATTTCATATTAAAAAGGTGTACCTTCACAGAATCTCATTAAAAACAAATTCGTTATAAACATTTTAAAAATGTTGTATTTGTAGCTTAATTCTATTAGTTTAACATAGATTGACAAAACTAAAAAAAAAAAAAACAAAAACATCCACAATAAAAAGAAATCTCAAATTAGTATTAAAAAAAAGGATTTTAAACACACTCATATAAGAGCACATATAAGACCAAGTTTAAAAAGAAATCACTCACCCATCCATCCACCTTCTATTTATTACATCCAACAATCATAAATCAACAGCGACCCACAAACAGGGAATCAACAATTATTATATGGAAACAAATTCATGTCACTACAAATTCATCTCAACAAACTTATTGTTTCTGCAAATGTCCTGTACTTTTTTTTTTAATTTATTGTAATTATCATGTGGACCTGTTAAAAACTATTTATCATTACAACTGTATGTCTTCCACACATAAATATATACACCTCATCCCAGGATTGGTTAAAAATGTAAGTCATTGTTTCTATTACTTTTTGTATTTATGTTGTAATTACTGTATTTCAATACTTAATACTTTCGGAAGTATACAGTGAAACCTTCCAGATACATAGCTACGGAAGTGGAGTATTTATCCATTTTAAATTTTATGATGAAATTCTAAAAAAAAAACAAATTTTAAACAGACCTTCAGTAATTGAAACCTAAACTAAAGTAAAGTAAACCCAGTTAATAAAGGGTGGAAACGAAATGTGACGAATTTTTTCATTTTCGGTGTAAAACTTAACATTACGATTTCGACACTTCTAATTTAAGTTCTTCGGATCAAGTTTAATTTTAGAACTAACAGATTTGTGCTCATTTTTATAAAATCCAAAAGCTTTATGAATTTTTTAACCCATTGGCAAGGATAATAGATGACATAATTTTATTGAATTTTTACATTATCCTTAATGACCCCATTGCGTTATTATATTTACGTACAGAAAAAGTGACGAGTTTTTGCTAGATTATATGTATGTACTTTTTAATTAAAGATTGTTAAAGATTTTAAAAAATTTATTTAAATGAACAGTTTTTCGTCGAAAACATTATTGCAACTCATGTAACGCTTTAAACCGACCACATCTAAAATGTCATTGGTAAATACAGATTTCGCCCGTCATTAATAACATTGTTTGTATGTAAATATTTACTACACAATAGTTACAAAGTATGCAATGTTAGTAATAACTTCAGGAATTAGTTTAATTCCCAATTATATGTATGTCGTTTTTATTGTCTATTTAAAGGACTTTAAAATTATGAAAACTTCAGGAATTAGTTTAATTCCCAATTATATGTATGTCGTTTTTATTGTCTATTTAAAGGACTTTAAAATTATGAAAACTATGTACAATTTTCCTTTCACACTTCCGGAATTCTTTTAATCTATATGATCTTTATTTTAATAAACATATTAAATAACATTAACATTTTTTTTTTTTAAATTTAAATATGTAATTGTATTTGCAAATTTTCGTTCCATACCAACACCAGTCACTTAAGCCAATCATGGTTGTAATTTACCGGGGTAACCCAAAGCTCCACAATTTCTATACAATTTTAGGTATAGGAACCAGAGAACAGAATGAGACCATTCGTTTTTGTTGTCCATTCATACATTCATTGCTTTTGCATTGCTTTGATTCAACAACAACAGCCTATGCTGTTGCTGTTTATTCCATTTATTGTTTTGTTGAATACCTTTTTAACATTCATTTTTATAATGCCGATACATGTCAAGCAATGAAATGAAATGATGACACATGAATAACATGAAATCAATCACAACATTCGCGTAGTATTCGTTGACCTGTAGCAATAATAACATTTTTTTTTTTAGTTTTATTAAACATGAAATATGTATAAATTTTTGTTTAATTTTATTAAACATGAAATATGTATAAAAAATTTTAATTTTCTTAATACAGTTATATGTTTCACAAAAAAATTTGTTAACGTTTTATTTATTTAACATTGAGACCATTCATACCAATCGTTGTATATTCGTTGCTTTCGTGAGTGTTAAGTGAGGTTAACACTAGACAAGCAATGCAATGCATGGTTTTCGTTACACTCACTTTTCTCAATTCTGTCGATTGTTGCTTCATTGAAATGATGTGAGTTGACAACAATGTACCCATTTTTTGTGATTGCATTCAAAAGCATAAAATAAGGCACTCAAACCGTTCTCTGATAGGAACGCTTTCGGACTGTTACCGCTTTTCTAATAATCGCAACATTTTAAGCGATCAACGAAAAGTGGGTTTTGTTAAATTTTTCAGAAATAAGATACAAAAAACCAACAAAATAGAGATAATTTTGTTCCTTTTTATATTCACTCCTGTTTCAAAAAAAAAAATTTGGTTCAAAGTTCGAATTAAATCGTAAAATCACATAAAATCGAAATTTGAGTTTCCCCAGTTCAAATATTTGATTTTTTTAAAACCTTCGAAAATATTTTTGTAATAAATTGAAAAAAAAAAATCAGTTGCAATATTTTAAGAATTTTTACGAAAAACTCAAAGAAATTAAAACGATACTTTTTCATCTTTCAAAACTTATTTATTAGAAAAAAAAATGCAAAAAAACTCGCCCATTATCACTACGAAAAAAATTGTAAAAGTGAATTTTCTCACTAATTTAAATTGCAATTAATTACAACAAAATCGCCAGCTAAATTAAGGTTTACGCTATTGGAAGGTTTTAATGTATATTATTTTTAAATTATTTTTATTGAGTTTAATAATTTCTTTAATTGAGATTTTTAATTATAGGTAAACTTAAAATGTGGGGTATTATAAGTATGGCTACTGTAACTATAGTTGCTATAATATTTGGAAGGGTCATCTGGTAAGGTGAGTACTACTAGGGGTTAACTCAATGTGAACTATTTGACAATATTTTGTAAGGGCCAGTTTTCGAGACGTATTCAAGCTTGAAATCATATTTTTGTTGAAAAACATTTTTTTCAGCTTGCTTTTTTTTTTTGTTCGCCTTTTAGGCTTAAAACCGCTTTTAGGCTTAAAAGAACCAAAATTCACATTATTTTAAAAGAAAATAATGTAATTTTTAATAAATTTTTTAAAAATATTTCCAAAAATTGTTTTCTCTCCCTTCCTTTTGCCTTCCCCTAATTCATTCAAATATACATATTTTTTTTCTTAAAAAAAAGAGAAGAAACACAGGAAATTCTTCCTATTTATTAATGTGTTGCTTTCTTTGGAAAGGGGATAGTGGCCAAATATGGTTCGTATTCTACAATAAATTTTTACAATAAATAAAAAAATAAATTTATAATTTAAAGAAAGGCCTAAAATAAATAAAATTATAACTAAAGTTTAACGGTCCAAAATAGTAAAATAAATGCTGCTGTTGCAAAAGAACAGTAATTTTTTTCAGTTGTATTTTTAAATAACTGTCATAATAGTTGTTTTGTATTATTACATATAAAAACAACTGTAAGTACGGTTAAAAGTGATTACTACACTCAAAAGAGTTTTGTAGTTGAATCTTCTGAAAAGTGCAGTTAAAACAATTAATTACCATTAAAATAACTGAAAATGTAGTTGTTTTTAACTGTTGAGAAACAACAAACATTTTGAAAAAAAAAAAAACTATAAAAATAAGTTGAATATACTGTTTTTCACAGTAATTTTTTGGCTTTTTAAAAATATTTTTTAACAAAGAAAAAAATCTTTTTTCTTTCAATTACAATAAAAATTTGTATTTCCTACATTCTACTTAAAATGAAAAGTCAAAATTCGAATCGATATCAACGGCATTGAAGATATAATAAATATTTCCAATTATTATTTGCAAACTCGGAACATATCAATAAAACCAAATATAAACTAAATGAGAATATTTCAAAAATCAATATAATCTTCTATTTTTAAATAACTAACAAAAATTACTGTTTTGGTATGTTAGTTGTTTAAAAAAATACTAAAAGAATTTATTCAAACAACTGCTAAACAATACAGTAGTTTTGTGTTGTTTTTTAAAATAACTGTCAAAATAGTTGTTTTGTATTATTTCATAGAAAAACAACTGCAATTACAATTAAAAACAACTACTACTGATTACTGCACAAACAACTGGCATGTAGTAACTGTGAAATTCTTTGAGTGTAGAACAAATATTTTAATCGTGAGTTTAATAAATATGATTTCAATTAGCACCATTTCTAAAATTATTAATTTTTCTGACATAATAATTTTAATTATTTGACAAATAAATCGATTGATCTTGAAATTTTATTCAACTAATCGTTTTGTAATTGAAATATAAAGTCAGTTAATTGAATGCCCTAGTAAATACTTCTTTCTATGTATCGTATGTTGAATATACAAATTATAATTCTTTTTTTTTATATTATTTATTACAGTTTTGCCACCTTTGACACTTCTTACTCAGGACAACAAACACTTTTATAAGTTTGGATTTGTATATAATTAACATGTTTTAGCAATTTGTTGAGTTCGTATTTTAATTGTGTTTTTGGTTTGAATGTTCTATTCCATATCTAAAACTATTTGTTAAGTCACCTGTTAACTAATTTCAACAAACATGATCGTTTGTGCAAGATTCTAACATAATTATTTAAATTAAACAAGCCAGTATGTATTGAGTTTAGCATCATGGATTCTTCGGATTCGTGTGGTAATGTTTATTTGATGGCAGTAAAATATATTTAATAAATACTGCACACTGGTAGTAATTAATTTACAAATTCATTTTGTTAGTGAAATATATTTCTAGCATTTAATTTTATTAGAAATTAGTAAAAGCACAAAGGTTTTTATTTAATAAATTAAAAATTAACTATAACTGCACTTGAAATAATTGAAACTGTTAATAAAATTAAGCAAATTTATGATAAACAATTTAGTATGAATTTGTATATTGAAATAAAAAAAAAAAAAAAAATAATTGCATTGAATTAAAAGTGTGTTGTATTAAACACTGTGGTTTGTTACTTGCATTATTGACTTTATTACACAGTGTGACAGTGAAAATATACTTTTAATATGACCTGGTGTAGATTGTACTTCTGGTTGAGTTAATCACTTTTCAATTTTCAGAATTTGGAATACACCCTCTACAAATCTGAAGTTATCGATAAAAAAAAAAAACGTTTTTCTTAAGACAATACGGACTAAAATTGTTTTAATTTAGTCAGTTTTTAGGCGATTTGAAATTTTTGAATATTTTAGTTCGTGAAGTCTTAAAAAGACGTGTTTTATCCACAACTTCTGATTTTGAGGGTGTATTCAAAATTCTGAAAATTGAAAAGTGATTTACTTAACCAGTCTTACAACCTACACTAGGTCATTTTAAAAATATATTAAATTTTTTCTATTTTGTAACACCATGTTATTTATAATTTTTTATGTTTTTTTTTTTAGGAGACTGTTTAAATGAGTGAAATTTGTTATGGCAGAAAATACTACTAGTACAATGAAAGATTTAAAAAGTCGTTATGAAAACGCGACACATAAATAAACCAATTACGTTTTCGACTTGTGGTAGTAAAAGTTAATTTTTTTTAAAACAGTCAATGCCCGGTATAACGAATGATAAATTGTCAGTCCCATTCGTTATATCGAAATATTCGTTATATCGCAACAAGTTTTTGTATTAAATCGACTGCACATTTTACCATTTCTCAAAATGCTGAGTTTATTGAAAATGAATAATAAAACTGCAATTGTGGTTGTACTCCTAAATTAAAAGGCTCTCCAACAAAATATCCTTTTTTCATTGCAATTTTTTTATTTTTCTCAATTTTTTGTACGAAGTGTTTGTTATATGCTGTATAAATTTTCAGAAATATTCGTTATATAAAGTAGACAATGCAAACAATTTGCTAGTTGCTCGAACCGAGTATTCGTTATACCGAGCTTTGACTGTATTTCTATAATCAAATTTAATGCACATATTGAGCTATGATAGCGAAAATACCTTAAGCGACATGATATTCGATTTTCGGTTTTTAATGAAATATTTAAAAATTTCATACCCTAACAAAGTTACAGCAAATTAAATTTTATCTTAAGCACAAATTCGTATGTGCAAACTAGAGTTATTTACAATATCGTGACCGCAAAGTATCGCTTCAACCGAGCTAAAATCAAGTTTAAACGAGTTAAAACTAAACTGTATTCCAATCTAACATGCCGAAAAGTTTGTTAGAAAAGTTTATTTAAATGTAGTTTAAACTAAGTTTAAACTCGGTTTAAATAATGCAAGTAATAGCCCGTATTCCATTCTAACATATACCGAAAAGTTTGTTAAAATATCTTATATACTTTTCGAGTCGACGTTTTTAATAAAAACAATTTTTTTCATGTGTGTTTTTTAGATTTTTTTTTAATTTTCGCAAAAAATTTTCCACTTCCCCGTTTCTTGAATAACTCGGTAAATACTGCCCAATTTTGGCTGGAAACCCTATTGTTCTGGATTTTCGATGCTCTTTTAGAATATTTCACCCAAATCTCTAAATTCTAAAATTTCAGACTTCCCCAAAAAAAAATTATTTTTGGAAAATGGCAATCCTAGTGAAAAATTGATTTCATTAAAAACTCCATAACTCGAAAATTATACTAGGTATTTTAGCAAAGTTTTCGGCATATGTTATGGCCGTAATTTCAAGCAATATATACCTACTGGTGCTTAGATACGTACCGTGTACACGAACAAAATCGGATAGGTATCTAAGCACCGGTAGGTATCTATTGCTTAAAATTACGGGCATTAGAATGGAATATGGTCTTTTATTTGGATTAGTTAAACGGAGTTTAAACAAAATTTTCTAACAAACATTTCGTCATATGTTAGATTGGAATACGATTTATTTTAAACGATACTAAACTAAGCTTAAAACGAGTTTAACATCGGTTTAACTAAACCGTATTCCAAAAATAGATCTTAGTATTTCAGCCAAAAAATAATCTTAGTATTTCATCCTTTATAACATGTTTTATAGGGAATTTACATAGACAAGTTAATCTACTAAAAATGGAATTAACTGCTTAATCAAGCACTAAACATGGCGATTAAATATTTTTTAATCTGTTTGATTAAAAGTTAATCCAACTTTTTATCTGACTACTATTTCTAAATGACTCTGTATTCAAAATAACAAAGTTAATCTCTTAGCTGTCAAGTTAAACTTTTAACTGTCAAAAAACTCATAATATGAATATATATATATAATATTATGTAAACGAGGAAGATTAAAAATGTGAATTAACTTTAATCATTAATTACGCAGTATAAACTCCCTATAAATATTCAAAGTTTTTCCTGAAAATATTAGCGGTATTCATTCTTGGTAGTAAACAACTCTTGTAGATCTGGTTAATGGTGTACGTTTGATAAATTTATCAGAATTTACCAGAACCAACAACAAAATGTATTTTACTAAAATTTACCACGCTGTGGCGAAATACCACACAAAAGACTCGTAAACACGCGTGGTAAATTTATCAGCAAAAAAAAAAAAAAAAACAGCTGACTGTTCTGCTGTCAAAAAAAAATGTATTTTGTGTTAACTATTAGAATAACTTAAAAATTTATAAAAATATCGAAAAACCTAGTTTAAAACGAAAGCATTTTGCAGTAATAAATTTGTGATTTTTTATTTTTTCTGTAAATTCTGGCATTATTCTCAAATTAAAATTAAAAATATTTGATACATATATGGCGAACAACAAAAATCAGCTCATTTATAAATTTACCATATATTAAAAAAAGACACTCACGCTTTTTTGTAAACAAACCATAGTAAATATAACACCAAGAGTGAAAACCGCTATTGTTTTGTATCGCTTAAGATATTTACGCTGTCATGGCACGAAATGTTAAATTTATATACTTTTTTTTTTTTTTTTAAGATTATGTTAACCTAAAAATAACACAGAATTTATGTTTTCATAAAATTGTATTCAACATGAACAGATAATGACTTTGAATTTGGAGAAAAATGTATCAAAAGTATGTTGTAAATAAATAAATGTGATAAAGGGTAGCGCAAAAAGGTAAGTAGATGCACACAAAAATTGTAATATGCAATAAAATTATAAAGTAGTTTTAAAAAAATAAGATGAATTTTGAGATATGAAAAACTTTTAACAATAATTTAAATCAAACAATTTTTATGAAGAGAATAGTTAAAAAAAATATTCTTTGACCGGAGAAGATAAATTAAAAAAAAAAATTAATGCAGTCTTTGCAAGCAATAGATATGAAAACGTTTTTGGAATTTAAAATAATAATTTATTGAGAAAAATGTACTATTTAAACATATATGTATTTAGGTTTGTGTATATGTATATACTTATACATATTCTTCGTCTCTCTAAGAGCTGGTAGAGGCCGACGTTTGCTGGGCAGACTCTTGGCTAAAATAGGGTGCTATATTTGGTGTGAGCAACGTATGGCAGATATCACAGACACGTGCTGGCCGTTTTCTAGGACCAGACAATACAGTTTTCGTTAAACACTTGTCACAGTATATATGGCCGCAATGGCGACAATGTAGTTTCCGTACAGTTACCGTAAAATGATTATTACAGGTTGGACAATTGGCCACATCATCATCATCCTGCCAGCGTACTTCAGAGTCGGCATGTCTCAATTGTTCCAAAGTCATCTGTGAATAAAATAATATTAAATATGTAGGTACATATTTTGTTTTCGAGGTGCTTAATGATACTAATAGTTTGCGAATATAAGTAATTCCATGTCAAACCCAACGATTTTTGAGATCATGATTTTTGATTACTTTTAAATTTGGCAGACGTATTCTCATTTCGAAATTATTCCACTTGCAAAAAAAGTAAAAACAAACTAGTTGTTTAAGAAGTTATTAGTGTTTAACAATAAAAAACTATAATAAATCATGAAACATTTTACAACATGCCGATATTTAAATTGATGTACATATTTTAAAAACTAGTAGGCTGATTTTAATGGTTGATGGTTATTTTTATAGCCTTGTACTATACTCTTTGTAAATGTATTTAAAAATCTATGTTGCTATCTATGTTTGTTTAGCTTTTAACTTTTGTATTTTTTATTACTTTCGTTACTAAAAATAATATATCAGCGTCTACTCACACTTCTTCTAAATAAACACTGAAATTTTCAGAATTTTTTACAAAAAAATACCACAATATTTTTAAAATCCAAATGTTTTCATATATTATTTTTATAAGGAAACGAAAGGTGTAAAAAAAAAAATAGAAAAGAATGTTAAAAAATAATACCAAAACATATAGATATTTAAAAACATTTGGAAAAAGTACAGTATAAAACCATTAAAATAAGCCCTCAACGATTAAAATCGACCTACTAGTTTTTAAAATACATCAATTGAACGGCTTATTGTAAAAACTTGATAAGCCATATTTAATTTTTGGTTAATTTTCGCCTCTTAAAAAGTGAATCAATTTAGGATATATGACTATTACAGGACTTTTATACTCTGTCTACGTGTAACAAGTGTTTAAGCAAGGCTTCATTCAAAATTTAATCAACGGATGTCTAGAAAGCAGCGTAAACAAGAAAATTTTAAATATGGCTTATCAAGTTTTTCTAATAAACTCTTCAATTGAAATATTGACACTTCGGAATATTTATCATGTTTTTTTTTTAAATTTTTAAACAAAACTTTCCTTTAAAAAATTTTTTACTTTTTTCAAAAATACGTGTCAAATATTTGTGAATAAAGAATAGGTATGCCAAATTTCAAAGCAAACAAAAATCGTGATGTAACAATCGTTCTTTTGGACATGAAGTTACTCTTATATGTACCGTACTTGTAATGTTTGTGACAATTGGACGAAATCCTTTTGTACTTGTTCACTGGTAGCTAAATCATCTTGTAGATTTTTTATTTTAGCTTTTGAGTCAGCATAGTTTTTACTAAGTTTTTCCTAAATTTTAAAAATAAACAATTTGTATTTTGGAATATTTGAACTTAGTATAGCGAAAACTTACATTTTGTTCTTGCAATTCAATGATTTCTACTCTGAATGCTGATATCTGTTTATTCAACTCAATTTCTTTGCGTTCCAAATCAGCTTTTGTAGATTCAACATTTTGTAATGTAATCAAGTGTTGAGTTATACGATCCCTGAAATGTTACGTTAAAAATTTTATACTTTATATTGACACCAAAATATGTATTTTAATTTTTTTTTCAAGTTTTCGATTTAAGATTGATTCACTCGAAAACTTTAAACATAAAAGAACGTAACGGTAACGGATCACTCTTTAAATGCAGTAACTAAAATTGCCGAGATTGGCCACCCGGATTGAATTCGAAAATATGTAAATGTTAAAATTACTTACTGTAGCGATTTAGTATCAGTTTGGAATTTCTTTTTATATTGTGCCCTTTCATTGTTGCAGGCATCTAATTGATCTCGTAAAATTTGAATTTCATCCAGAGATGTAACACAACGTTTCTTTTCAAAATCACAACCCAAACGGGCTTGGATGAGTTCATTCTGTTGTTTTAGTATTACTTCGTGTAGTTCTTCCACATTATTGGGCATATTAATGTATTGATTTTCAATTTCTTCTGCTGTTGCCAAATAACGGCCAGAGAGAAAGTCATTGTCCGCTTGTAGAGTTTCCAATTGCTTGTTGACTTTTTCTCTGTCATCACTTACACGTTGCAGTTGGCGCATTACTTCTTCTTTGGTTTCTAAGAACTTTTGTTGTAATTCGAGCAACTGATGTTCATTAGAGGTCACCTGGAAATGTTTTCAGGCATAGGTGTCAAAATGTTTCCCGAGTTTTGGACATTTACCACACACTTACCTGCTCTCTAAGGTTATGAACTTCATTTTTATGCGCCTCACGTTTCTCTTGCCATTGATTTTCTAAATCAGCCCTTAGAGCTGCCTCTTTTTCTAAATCCTTGACAGTTTCTTCGAGTTGTTTCCTTAAACTGTCCAATTTTTTTTGTTCTGCTAATGCTTTTACATCACATTGCTTTAATTTTTCCTCAACACTAATGCAATTGTTACATACGGAAGTTGTTTCCGAACTCGTCAATGCACTATGGGAAGCTCGAAGTTTATCATCAGCCTCTCTAAGCTTTTCTTTCAAAGCCTTCATTTCTTCTTGTAGTTGCGCAACAATTGATCCCAGCACTTCAGAGTCTTCATGAGACTATTAATACAAAAAAGGAAAATTTAATAAAAGTGGACTACAATATAAATTTTACGATAACTTACATATTTGCCATCGTTTTTATTTTTCGATTCCTCTATTGCATTGTCTTGGGAAAGAGAGCCCGTAGAATCGCCACCCAATTTTCGCACCAGTGTCTTTTTAACTTGATTCAGAACCTGTGGAGCTAAACTACTGAGTTCTTGTGAACTAGCTGGATTAATTTGCTGCTGATGTTGTAGTAAACTACCGTGCAATTGACGATTTTCTTGGCACAGACGATTACATTCATCTTTCAAATGATCCAATTCAGATTTGCATATGGCTGACTCTTCAATTGTTTCTTCATATGCACAAAACAATAGGAAACAAAATTTCAACAAAACAAATGTATACAAGTGTCTTTTAGTGGCTTACCCTGCACCAACTGTTGCAATGATGATATCTCTTCCTGAGCCTTTAATTCGGATAACAACAGTTTTGTTTTTAGCTCGTCTAGTTCTCGTTCCTTTTGCACGAACAACTCTTTCAGTTTGGCCCTCTGGCTATTGAAACCATATTGCATTCTTCGATTTTCCTCCTCCAATTCATGTATTTGTTTAATCAAATCTAATTATACAAGGTACACTGTGGTGAGGTGTTTGTTGAAAACTCGATGATGATGCATTATATATTTACCTAGATTCGAACTCGAACAACTCCCACTTTCAGTTGCGGCATAATCTTTGGACACCTCACTACCATCTGCTTCCGATAACGGGTTATTTTTTAAGTCGTTTTCTTCCATTTTAGTGAAAAACTAATAAAATGCTTAAACAAAATTTCTACTACTCCTGCATTTCATTGCTTCTTTGCAATTATTCAATGTTGCCAATTATAATATATTGCCAACTATTGAAAAAAGAAATCGTCATAGTAACAATGGGTGAAAAGGGATAAAAATTACCCAAATGGGGGTAAAATAAGTATGGGGGATTTTGCAAATCCAAAAATTACACTCAAAAAATTGTTGCCAAGCAATTAGCAGCGTTTCATGTAATAAAATTTAATTGCAAATAATTGACAGCGAAATTGTAGTCATCATCAGTTAAAGCTTAACTTGACAGCTAATACCAAATATACACAGAAAAAATAATCTACTAAAACTGGGATTAACCTTTTTTTAATCTTTTTGATTAACAGTTAATCTAAAATGGAGTTTAGATTAACAGCGCAAACATTATTTAATTTTTTAGTCTAAACTATTAGATTCTTGAATTGGGATTTGAAAAAAATCTGGCAGCACTAAATGCCATTGGTTGTCAAAATATTTCGTTCCAATTAGGTAACACTATTTTGTGTATATTTATTTTTTCATCAGCCACATGTGTTTTGTTATTGTTCCCTACCTTTTTTTATTGAAAACAATTCAACGCAATTATAAATAATTATAATATACTAATTTTTATTAGATTAACATGGTAAGTTTTAGAATTCATACACTAATCTCGATTTCTAACAGTAATTTTCTCGCATAGGGAAAAAGCAAAAAAACATTTATTGATCGCAAGAATGCAGTGACGTTTCATCTAGTTCATCGCAGTCAGCATGATCCCTTAGTGACCGATGCTGAAGCACCCCAACGTGTCTTAGTGGAGGCGGCTGCTCGTCAACCTCATAAATTGAGTGCAGACGCCGTAGATCCAACCAAGCGAAAGGAGGAACAACTCAAATATGGAATTCATTTTGATGATGACTACAATTATTTACAACATATGAAAAAACCAGAACAAGAGGTTGTTTGGGAATATGTCGAAAATCCAAATCAAGCTAAGAAACGTGTCGATGAAGGTCGAGTGACCAGACCTCCAAAACTGAATTTACCCAGTTCGGTGTTTGCTACAGAATTTGAGGAAGACGAAGGTATGTTAAACAAGGCAGCACCGCAACCTGGCCCACGCCCCGATTGGGATCCAGATGTAGTAGCTGCATTAGATGATGATTTTGATTTTGGAAACGACGATAATCAGTTGGAGGATGATTTTGTACTGCAAGCTATGGGTGATGTAGATGATGACAGCGACATGGATAAATCTGGGGAAGATGACGACGACTTTGATTCCGATGATCTAATGAGCGACGGTGATTATGATGAGGATGATGAGCTCATGGATCGATTGGGCCCACTTATGCGGGATAGTCGCTTTGCAAACGAAGAAACCAAATCACAATTTACGGAATACTCCATGTCTTCCAGTGTCATACGACGTAATGAACAATTGACCCTTTTGGATGATCGCTTCGAAAGATTTTACGCCACTTACGATGATCCTGAACTTGGCGATCTTGCTACAGAAGAAATCGAAGGTTCGTGGGGTCAAAAGCATCCTTACGTTTTGAATTGCTTTAAGGAATTTAAAAAATCCGACAAAATCATCGATTACAATAAGGAATGGGATCAGAAACGATTGGAAAAATACAGAAACGTTGTTGAGGGAGACCAAGATCCAAATGAAGAATTAGTTGAATATGAAGTAGAAGATCCCAAAGAGAAGAAATGGGATTGCGAATCAATTCTGACGACATGCTCTAATATTTACAATCATCCCAAGTTGATCGATGAGCCAAAACGGAGAAGCCGCAACACTTCGTGTTCTTCAATTCCCCAAGGCGTACAAAAAATCGAAATTGATCCAAAGACGGGTATGCCCATGAACATTTTACATGGTGATAACAACTTACTCACTGCTAAAGCATTGGCCAAACTTGACAACGGCCCAGATCATATCGGGAGTACAGGACCCAAATCATTGTGCGCCAAATCCCTTATTTCCACCCTAAGTGTATTGTCAATACGGCCAAAGGACGAGACGCCAGAGGAGAAAAAAGAACGCAAGCGACTACTTAAGGAGTATCGCAATGAGCGACGCACAGAGAAAAAGGCAAATGCTGAAGCATTCAAAGAGGAAAAGAAACGCCAAACACACGTCAAAATAAACCAGCAACAAAATCAACAGGGTAACAAAATATTGTAGTAGGGGTAGGGTGTTTAGTCCCTACAATTTTAAGAAATTGTGTATAATTTATATACATCTAAATACAACTTATGAAATAAAAATGTATAATATCCCATCCAACAAACTTTGAAGCGCTCTAAAACTATGATTCATTAATGACTAAAATATGAGGCTTTTCGGAGGCTCTTATTTTGAACTCCCAAAAAAGGCTCCAAAAGCATAAACGACATTTTTTATCCAAAATGTTAGTCAGAACTGACTCAAAAAAGGAGAGAAATTAGAATGTTTTATGAGCAGTAAGTCTCCAAAAATTAAAAATTTTTGTAGAAAAATTATAATGTTAAAATTGTTTTTTTTTTCTTTTTGCTAAAAATTTACTTTGAAACGTAAGACTTAATTAAAGAAGGTGTTTCCGTGGATTTTTTTAAGGTTGTGTGTGATTATTTTTTGATTTTGCTAAAATACACCAATTTCTTCTGTTTCATATTAAATGACTCAAAAAATACTAATCTACAAGGAAAATTTTTTTCAGATTGTGTTGGCTGGTTTGTTAAATAGCCGATTTTTTATCAACGGTTTTATTTTCGGAATTATTTTTTTTCGTTGAAAATTAGGTTATTAATTTGGAAAAATTATATTTGTTTGTAAATTTAACACTTTTTTCTCCAAAAGAAAAAAAATTAAAGAAGAAACAATTTTAAATGTTGCAAAAATGCAAATACTGGAATTAAATTAAGCTAAATCTAAAATGGATTTATTATTTTTTTTTTAATTAATAAACATTTTTTTTTAAATAAAAATCAAATTATGTAATTTTTAACAATATAAATAAATCCGAAATCCAGGACTATATTAAAGTAAATAAAAAACAGCAAAAAAAATACGATTTTCAAGACTCTAAAGTGACCCAGAATATATTCAAATTTATTAGATTAAATTTTGTGTCCAAAATAAAATAAACCCCTTCCATATAAAAAATTGAATTTTTAGTAATATTGTTTTTTTGAGACATTTTTAAGCCGGTTTTCTGGGAAGGATATAAAAAAAAAACATTACTTTTAAATTGGTTTTATTGGCATCAGCCAATTGGTTTATTTTCTTGTTTAATTTTATTCGTTTTAAAACACAGATGTTAGTCTTTCAATTTCTAAAAGATCACTTAAAATATCCTCGGTTTTGGTACCAATCTTTTTCGACACTTCGTTTCTTTCGGCTACAGTCATATTGGCAAATGACCAAATTAAATCACCATCGATGATGCAGCGACTTGGATTGAGCGATAGTTTTTTTGACGCCTTAATTGTACGAAATTCTTTTGGATTAAGCCCACATAGATGCTCCTGGTAGGATAACAAGACATTTTGCAACATAAGAAACCGACGGTAGACCTTCTCAGGCAGTGGTAAGCAGTATCCAATGCCACCATCTAGTGTACCATACACTACCAAGTGTTTATTTTCATACATGAATGGATGGCGATGGCTAAGACCCCTTTGATGGCACTGTACTCGAAACATTGTGTTCACGGTCTGTCCAACATGGTAATCGCCCTTGCGCAATAGCTTTTGACCGCCAATAGATTCACGAACCTCGGGCTGATACATATAGACGATAAGATTCTTGTCCGCGTCAGTCACCAAGAAGCCAAGATTCGAATTGTCAACCATATATTCAATTCCGTACACCTCCAGGGGATTAAAGTCTCTCGAAGCCAACGACAACGTACGGAATTCCTCTTGAAAACGTAACAGACTTACGGATTTATAGACGTCAGCAATGAGTATCAGAGATTTTATGGAAATGATTTCGTGTACATAGATGTTAGTATCGATGAAAGCAACTCCTATCAGGTCGTCGTCTGTCAATTGCCACAAGTAGATTTTCTGTCCCAGAGCCGTTACCAAAAAGCCAAGTACATCGGCAATAGCAGATACTGGACCTTTTTGCTCCTTTTTAAAGACATCTTTAAGTTTGAATTTCGTCAACGGTTTACCCGGTTCTGGCACGACCTCGATGATGTCGTAGATGTGTATGTTACCGCGCGATGTTATATCCTCGCTGTAGTTGAAATTTGTACCGACACATAGGTATTCCTTGAGACCCGAACGGGTACCTTCGTATGCTAGTTTAACGATCTTAAAGGCCGTTACATGTTCCCAGCTTTCAAACTCAATGGCAGCATCTGGAACAATTTCCCAAGTTTCTGGACTCATTAGAACTATGCTGAATTTCGAGGCACTCGGATATATGAATCGTTCTCCCTTATTTTCTTCAGTCAGTTCTTTATCCTCGCCGTTGAAGCGATAGTATTTATTGCTGACTTCTTCTGTTTGAGTTACCAAACAATAAACACGATTCTCTCTATGATAGACAATCTGTCTGGGCGTACAGCGTAGCGGAACTTTCCGGGTGGGCCAAGGAGAGTCGTAAGACAGATAGGTGGGCAACACACAAATCTTTAAATCAAACGTTGTATCGAAACAGAGAAATCCTTGCGGACAATTGACATTATTGAACGGCGAAAAACTACGCATCGAGCCATTTCCAAAAACTTTGTGCACTCGTAATTCACCTTTGACGGTCAAGAATATAAAGCAAGGATTCGGGCCACAAACGACGACGCCATTTAAACCAGCTATATTGGAAAAGTAACGCAGCCGGCTTATGTAGCGTTCTTGTAGATTGTACGACTCAAGCTCACTGTCACCACCCTCATCGTCGTCGTCCACTTCCATAGATTTTAAATTTTCGTCAAACATATTAATACTTTGTATTTTTCTGAATCGTAACTTCATATGGCCCTTGCCGTATCGATAGGCCTGGTATATAAATAGGTCTAGACGGGTGCGGATCATTAGTAAGGGACGACTGCCTTGATTTCCCAAACCGACCATTGATATTTCTATCACACTGGGAGAGTTGACATGCTGTGGCATACAGTTCAGAAGAATACCCTGTTTGTTGTCCGGCTGGTTAAGTGTGGCCGGTACGAATTCCATTGAATCGGTGAGAACGGTGTCACCATTGGCCACGTCATTGACCAAGTACATTAGCTTCATGTCTGGCATTGAGTAAATTTCAAGTGTACCACTTTGGCGGGCTACTACCAACCAGTAGGTTGGCTTCACCTGCACCGTCAAACGTCTCCACCAATCTGAATTCCTATGTTTCGACTGTTTGGCCAAGTCAGCCATGCTGTTCATTTTGAAGGCATTTCCCGATTCACCATACAAAAGGTCTTCTTCGTCTTCAATTTTCATATCAGGCTCTGCTTTCATATAGCCTAGACCACTGTATAACGAATTACCACCGTTGCCAGTCAAGTTCAAAACATCGTCGGATTTCGTTGTAAACAATCCCGACAAGTCTTTGTATGCCGCCAGAGACACTAAAGCTGGCACACTGCTTATTGTGTTCTTGTTAATGGCTAATCGGGGCGTACCCTTCGTTTCACGCAGAGCCAGTGTAATTACTTTGCCATGAAGCACTCGCAGGCATACATACGGATCAGCTGTTGACACTTGCACCACCGGAGTTCCCTCATCTATGGGTACGTTCTGTATAAGGCGCTTACCCTGTAAAAGGCGAACCGAACGCGTAGTCACCTGGACAATGAAACGATTTTGTCCCAAATTGCCAACAAAAATTGTTGGTTGGCTGCAACTAAAACCAGTACTTTCAACTTCATTAATCTCTTCACCTGTCTGTAAAACCAAAGTCGACGTCCTTTGCGACAATATCATAAAATCGTGATGTTCATGGCGGGATGTCTTTTTGCTAACATCGTCATAGACCGTCCAAACGTCAAGGCACCCATCCAGTTCAAAAGACGTTATGACTTGTGGATTTATGCAGTTGACAAAAACGCAAAGCGCTCCATTTTTGCTGTGGCCACTGGAGGCGACGACATCTATTTTAAGATCATGCAATTGGCTGGCTTGTGGGCGCAGTGTTGTGCCGCCTTCTTCAAACTCTACACGTTCGCCAGCACACATAAAGTTTATCGGGCCTACATTGAGCAAACTATCGCATACTTCAAAGATGTATTTGCGCAACTGGACAGAAGTCTTTGCTCCAGAACCGTAGACTTCAAGTTCCTCGTCTTCGATGCGGCGAGCTTTTCGTGACTCGTCATTGGCCACACCTGGAGCATCATTCATATCAACATCGTCCAGAGTTATTACTGTACTTTGATCCTCTTCGGTGAAGTGCAAGAGTAGAGAATTACCCAAACGTGACCCTAAAAAGAGATATTCACTTTGACACACACACATGCAGCTGGTTAGTACACTGGCAGCAGCTTTGTGGAAATGAAAATTGCGAACGGTTCGCATTGAATCGACACAGAGTGTGACTACGTAGAGGTCACCCGTTCGCAGCGATACTACCAACTTATCCACATCTATAAAGGCAATATTAGCAGCATCGAGACTAATTCGAACACCGTCCTGTGGCTTCAGGGGAAAGTTAGTGCTGTGGTCAGCTGAACTGTTCAACGATACACCATATGGCGGTACGCTTTGGTTCAGATAGATTATGGCATTAACGGTGGTAACTAAACAACCACCAATGGGTTTCTGTATGGGAAATACCTGTAAGCAGTCGAACGGCAGTCCGGTTACAGTCCATATAATTGGATGCACACGCTGTTGTATATTCAAAGAGATTGCCACTAAGACACATGTGTCTGCCCGAACCGCCACACGACCGGGAAATGTACGTACGGGTTCGTACAAGATGAGCAATGTTGGTTCATAGTAGCCGTGCAGGAATTGCAAATCCAAAACGTTGTCAATTTTTTCATCAAGATCTCGCAGAGCTATTAGATAGGAGGCCAGAATTGGTGTGCGCGCAACAATGGCAGTGGGCACCTTTTTATTGGCTTAACATCGGCCAATTCTATTTCATCTATACCATTTTCCTTGCGGAAGGGCAAAACAACCAAACGCTTACCGTATACCAACATTACAGCGCAACGAGCATCTGGATCGACTCGTACCATAGGAATGTAGTAGCGACCGGTCCAGCCATCGCGTATATCGTCTTCTTCAAAAAAGTGCAGGGACAATGTTTTCAATGCAAACGTATCGGGATCATGTTGTACAACAGATAATTTCGCATCCTTGAAACTAATTAAGAGAGCGTCTCGCATTGAACCCGTCAGGGTGACACTTTGCAAAGACATCACGTTTCCATAGAGCGTGTAGGATGCCAAACACTCCAAACGCATTTTGGATGGCGTTCGCAAATCATTTGGATTGATCTTCTGTATACGTTGCGTGGCCACTTCAATGTTAGGATAAATTCTATAGACTTTTAATATATTCGCACCGGCTACCACCACATTTTCTTCGGCATTGTTAAAAAAACGACATGTTATAGCAAACTCTACGGCTGTAGCCGGATGCGATTGTTTACACACAGAAAACATTTTTATTTGCTATTGCAAAAACCATTCACTTTTTAAATTAATTTTTAGTTTTATTAAATGCAAAATTTCTCTTTTCGTCAATATTCATAAACAAAAGCACGACAATAAAGATAACAAATTGTTATAATACCAGAGGTCCGATTCGTCGTAAAATTTTCGTTGGCGGCGGCAGAGGAAAAAGATTTGACGGCGGCTCAAATTCCACTCAAGCCGACGATATGTTGAAATTATTTTTGTTTTTTACTTTAAAAGAAAAAGGTTTAAAAAAACTCGCAACTAAATTAAAATAAGTTAAGAATATAAAAAAATTAAAATAGTTTTTCCATATATTTAGTTATATAAAGTTAAATAACGGAGTATTTTTTCATATCGTTATACATAAATCAGCCGCTCACATCTGCTGCGGCTTCAACAAAAAAAGTAGGCGTTGGTTTCGAGCCAGTCGAATTGGACCACTGAATTACATTTCAGGAAAAAACAGCTGATTATTTGTTTACGTATTTTTGTTTCAACTTAAAGTCACTGCTGCCAACTTTCTAGTAGAGATGGGTACGTGAGTGCAAATATTGCCAATATTATTGGTATATTTCCCTATAGAGTGAAATAAGGTGTACAATATTTTGCACAAAAAATGGCACTACTATTTTGTTCTGTTGTGAAGGAATATAAAAATTGTAACCGATTATGGACTTTGAGCAAGGTCATTGAAAATAAATTAAATTAAAAAAATTGCACAATGTGGCTAACACATTATAAAATATTTTTCACATTTCTTGTTTGCGCAATAACAATCATAGATTTTTAATATCTTAAAATATATTGTACAACTTTCCAATATAACGTACATACTGGTAATATTTTGCACAATAGCACAGATTGAAAAAGAATATTGCGTAGTGTATCCTTCAGTAAATATTTCCGCCGATTTATTTTTTTCACGGGAATGTTAGTAGCCAAACATTGTTTTTCAGTGATTAAGAGTAATTGAAATATTTTGTTCGTGAGCGTGAGTGAGTCTAAGTCAATATTCAGTCACGTGCCTATCTCTACTTTTTAGCACTATTTTTTCAACTATGTAGTACTTTTTAACATTCAGCTTATGGTAACACTGGTTTAGGTGCAGTATCGGATCTTTAATAGAAATATGGTTACTTTTCAAGACACGATACTTTTAACGGTTTTTAAATTTAAAATTCCCTTTAATTTTTTACAAAAATTTTATGAAAATCTTTACTTGTATTGAAAATTCAAATTTTAAAAATTCATTTTTAAACTTTTTTACCATCTATTCAAAATTTTTTTATAGTTTTTTTTATAGTTTTTTCTTTAAAAACTATTCACTTTTTGTTTTAGGAGCCCCAAGTATACAACAGTGAACATATTGAGTAGTTTAAATTATCGAGTACCTAGAAAAGCCAACTACTCGATACCCACTATTCATTATTTTACCAGCTCTAATGTATAATAAATTGTTTTCGTTTCGTGCACAGACAATCTGTGGTGTCGTGGTTTATTTTTATAAATAACAATCAAATTATTAAATAAATTTAACATAAATCAGTAGAAAAGTGTTTAGTGATAATAACTTTATGGAGTTATGCTTTTGATTATTTAAAATCTATCAATAAAAGTGTTAAAATAGAATGTTAAAATTACACACCTCGTGGTGTCGCAAATTTTCTATTTAATGAAGCCCTATTTTGGCGGGTTTATGTTGTGGTTGGGCTGTCAATTGAAGAAAGAATGGAAAAAAAAATTAAGAAAAATATATAAAAAAGCAATAAAATGCAATGGCCTCTATTTCAATAAATAAAAGTGTTGTGAGTATAGAAAAGTGTGTAAATTATAATAAATAGATGATGGCGAAAAAAACAAAATAAAAGATGGCGAAAATGTTTTTGGAATTCATTAGCACACGGTAAGTCATTTGTAATTTTTATGTTTAAAAAGTTTTTTAGATATTAAACAATCCTAAGGTTGCGCTTGGCTTACTATTTGAACTAGAATTCAAAACTGAAATGAAATTCCGAACATCCCATACAAAGTGTATGAATGCAGTTTCGGGGTATAACTCTAATCAACTCTAATCAACTCCAATCACGCAATTGTTAAACAATATGTTGTAATTTTAGTGGTACTTTCACTCGCTGTCGCTGATCCAGAAATATGACTACGCGCACCCTTTCTCGTCATGACTTAAAAATTGGCTAATTGGCTTTGTTCATCTTCGAAGGTCCTATGTTTAAAGTTGAACAGTTGTTTTTCGTTTTAAGCCCAACATAGTTACCGCATCAGGACATATCATATGACCATAGAGCATTGTGAGCCCATTAAAGATTTTTTATTAATAAACCTGTTAATTGATAAAATCAGATGATGAAAAGTATGATTTTTTGGTCACTAATGTATAGTGAAGAAATTTTTCGTGTTCCGTTCAGGATTTGTAAGCGCGAAATAGTGTAAATCAAAATTTCGCATTATTAAAAAATAATTATTTAAAAACATAGTTTTCAAAAGTCTAACAAACATATTTAAATTGACTAAAATCGTTTGATAATGAACTCAAAGTAGAATGGAAGCTTTAACTTGTATACTTAACTTCTATCAGGATAACTTTAAAGGAAAACATTTAGTATTAGTAGCAATGCGTTTCGCCCAATTTCGCATTTTCCAAAGAACGAAAATCGGCATAAAAGCCATATTTGGCCTTAAAGGCTTGGTTCTTAAATTTGAAATAAATAATAAAAAAAAAATTGTATATTGTAGTTGTAAATTGGTAAGAGGAAGAATTTTTATTCAAACCTAAACTTTTTTTATACGTTAGTTTTTGAGATGCACCCTTAATTTTTTTTTGTTCATATCGCCTAAACAAGGCAACGCTACAAAATTTTGTAGAAGAACTTAGCACATGTTATGAATTTTAGTGCAAAACAGCGTAAGACCGTTAGAAGGCGTTACATATACACCCAGCAAAAAATTTTCTCTTCCAATTGGCATTTTCATCGACGAATTTAACATTGGCTTGTCATATGAAGGAAGCACTCTAAATATGAATTTTTTTGAAGTTTTTCTACCTAAACAATTTCTTGGAAGTTATTTAGGCATAAAATATTCCTATTAAGTTGTTTTGCAGCCTTATAAGAATGTATCCTTCCTATGACAAGCCAATGATAAATGCATCGATGAAAATTCTCAATTGGAATCATTCTTTGGCAGAACAGTTTTTGCTGGGCATTTACAGAAAAAAGGTATTTTTTTAGTAACACAATTAAAAGTTTAAAAACGACAAATTTGGTGGGAAATGTTGTTGTTGTCATTTAAAAAAACAAAATATATAAATAATAACAATTTTTAAAAGACAAAAAATAAGATCAGTATGTAAATTGTACGATATATTCAATAATACTACCTAATGCACTATAGACTAATGTACTATGGAGTGCCGTATTATTTATTTTCAAGAATCACGTATTGCTGAACCCCTTATTTCGTGTAGGATCTTTGCCCAATCTTTCATTATTAGAACTTGTAGGGATTGGAACTACTTGCCATACCATTAGCAAAATTTCACGTCAACACCTGGTACTTTTAGGCACATGCCTTTAGCTAGACAGATTTATTATTTTAACAACTTTGGAAATAATGGTTAAAAAGTCTGGGATCTTGAAAATCGCGATAAATTGCATGCTAATTGGAATTTTCAATATTTATTTGTACTAGATTTTTTTATTAATATTGATTTTTGATTAAAAGACAGGTACATTTGTACCTGTCCCTATTTTTTTTTGTATGTAACTAACTTTAACGTGAACTATAAGTTACCAAGAAACATTTGTTTATTCAATAGGTATTAGACATAACTGTATTATAATTTGCCTCTTACAAATAGCGGTTAATACAGACAGACGGCCGAAAACTTAAATATCAGAGATTCCAAAAAAAAGTTAAAAATATAATGAAGTTATTCACAAGGTGTACTAAGCGTTGTATATGTTGTGTTGTTAAATTTGAAATTTTCTGTTGGGGTTTCTCTCTATTAACACACTTGAACTTGAACATAGTAAGTACACTAAGCATTGTTACAAATGTTGTATCGTATTAATTTCTAATGTTGTATATTTTAAAATAAGATTTTGCTATCTCTATTTTCCATACGACAATACAACGCATACAAAAAATTTGTGAACAACCTTATTTTTTAAATAATTTAAGTTAAAAAACTAACAATTTGACAAACTTTTAACAAATTCAAAAAATATTAAGAAAAAAGTATTTATAAACTTTTCGGTAAACATATTTTTGTTCCCTATTATTTGGTGATCCCATATTTTGGCTACTTTTTGATTATCGATGAAAAAAACAATATAATAGCATGTATATTACTTTCATTAAGTTTTGTAGAGACAGAAAAAGGCAAAATTTTTAAAATTACTGTGTTAGGTAATACGTAATGTTTGATAAAATTTAATTCACTTAATTAATACGTAACGTTTGGTAAAACATATTTCGCAAAAAAACGCGTTTTGAAAAAAAAATCGCTTATACGCTTATTTGAGCGAAGAAGTTTACCTTAAATAAATTGTAAAGTCTGGGTTATAAAATGTTGTATACATAACATACAGTTTATTAGCTAATTTTATGGTTTATCAGGCGTTTAAAAAGAAATTTAATTAAAAAAAAGTTAAAACAAAATTTTTTTGGTTCACAATGAGTTAATGAACATTGACATATTAACCTAGTTAGAATAGTACATCAGATACATTTGCATTAAATAAACGGATTTCCAACTATTCTTTTTTTAAAATCTAGGCCGGTAACAAATTCAAAATTTAATTTATCAAGAATATTCTCAAATGCACACAGAAACTAAATTGTTCTTATTTTATGATTATTAATAATAATTAATTAATAATTAATATTTAATAAATAATAATTAATTAATAATATTAATTAATAATAAGAGAGTAAACAAACAATTTCAAAGTAAAAGGATAAAAATTCTCAAAACATCGATATTTCAAGACCAAAAATTATTTACACTCATGAAAAAAAGTTAGTTCAAAAGTCTGTTAAACGGTTGAGATAATTTTTTCTGCAGTTATCGTTTAAATTAGTTATTTAGCTAAAGTTATTATTAATTAATTAACTCATTATACCTCAAGAGCAAATTTTATCCATATTTGAACAAATTCTTCGACATAAAATTTTTTAATTCGTGATTCTCAAATTTACAAATTTTGCCAGTTAATTTAAACCCTAATTGTTTTCAAACCAATATATTTGTTTGTGTCTCCGCTATCAGTCTCTCTTTTATATGGAGTTATTTCTCATATTTTTTATTTTATAATTATAAAAAAGGCTATATTTCGGAAACTAAGTGAGATAGAGCAAAATGGACCAATAATATGGACCTGCCTCTGGTCAGATTCGGAAAACCCTTTTAGCAAAAAATTTCTGTTGATTCTGTTTAAAAATTCTGGCGATTTAGCTAAATTCAACTCAAAACTAGTTCTTCTAAAATTTAGGTTACCTAAATTTAGCAGACCGTGATTCTCAACTTAATTGAAAATTCTGCTGGCACAAATTAAGGTACTATTTGCTGTTGTCGTAGCTAAATTTTCAACTATTTGTACGGGCTTTTTTAAGAGTGTATAATATACATTGCTATTGAGAATTAAATATAGAAAAAATTAGAATAATAATAGAAAGTTATATTAGATAAGGCCTTTAATTTTTATTTACAAGTTTACTTTGTTAATAACTGCTGGTGATTTGATAGGCTTACCATTTTACCTGAACAAAAAGTGAAACACAATTAATTTCTCGTCAACAATACTTAAGTGACGCTCTAAAAATTTTTTTTAGAAAATATACAAAACGTATTACATTTTGTTTAGCCAATGTTAAAAATTATGAAAAGATTATGTTGTTCCCACAAATTTTTGAAAATAATCTTTTTGAGTGTAGCGCTAAACGTTTTATCATATTTTATTAAAACGACCATAATTAAGTTTTTAAAATATATTTTGTGTATATCATTTTTAATAATGAATTAACATTTGTTTAAAATTTCTATTTGCATTGTTTGATTGCGACCATAATTTAAAATTTACATAATATAACAGCTTTTTAACAATAATAAATTTGTGATTTAGTTTACTAGGTAATTTAAAAACTAATCAAATACATATAAATATTATAAGTATGAAATATTTACAAAATTAAATAAAGATAATAAAACTAATAACCCTGCCAGCAAAATTTTGATACCTATTCTAGGAGTCAAAAATTAATCAAATGGAACACATATTTTTGAAATTTCAAAATTTTATTGTCAAACTTACTAATTTTTTAGACGAAAATATGAGCTTTCCAAAAATAATCAAAAAAGACAAACATTTTACGAAAATTATTTAATCCAAAAAAATGGTTCAGAACTGACTCTGAAATGTAATTGTATTTGAATATTTTGTGAACAATTCAAAAAAGATTGATTTTTGATCCTAAAGAATTTTTTTCTTTATGGTTTCAGTAATTTTTGAATCGAAAAGGAAGGCTTTTTTAGATATTTGATATTTTAATAATATTGTTTGATCCCATTTCTGACTTATTTTGGAGCATGTTTGCTGACAGGGAAATAGAAAAGAAGTATAGTCATATATATTTAAATTAAAGTTAATATATTGCTTAAATGCTAATTAAAGGAATTAAAGAAGGTTCGACTATAATAAATTAATTGCTTCAAATCTAAACGGAAATACAAAAAAAATATTTTTTCGTTCCATACGTCAAGACAGCTCAAATGTCCAAGACAGCTCAAATGCATTTCCAAACGATTAAAATGTCAGCACTACTACATAGTTTTAAGGCAAGGGCACACAGACCCATTCGATGAGACGGGAGACTAGCGAACAAAACCCTAAAAACCAATTCTATGCAGCCGTTGATATTTTTATATTGTTTGATTGCTGAGCATTTGTAACGTCAACTGAGCTTATACTATCGAAACTTTTGCGACTGCAGGCACTCGATTGCGAAGTTCTCAATTCAGGCGGTAAATAAATTTTGACAACACTTGTGATTTTTACTCGGCAGTTTGGACAATTGTCACATCTAGCAGCACATTGGTCACAAGCCATGACGTGACAGCAAGGATTGAACATCGTATTTATAGCATGATCCATACAAATTTTGCAGGTCATAGCCTCTGAGATTCTTGTGTCGACACACCGTTCTATAACAGCCTCTCGTTCCTCTTTTTCTCGTATTACCAAGTCTAGTTTGCTGGCCATAGAGGAGACACTCGTGCTGCAACAAGCAGCAGAGTCATCGGTAAAACTGTTAGCAGTAGCTAGCTGAGGTATGTAGCGCACTAATTCATCTAAACCTGAGCCATCAGTGTTCATCGTGGATGTTTCAATGCCACGTTCATGCAAAATACGACGAGCTTGATCATGTACTTCGCGACTAGTATGTTGAATATCAAATACATAACGTTTTCCTAGTTCTGTGTCTTCTTTGAACATTGAAGCTATGGTTCCTTTGAGATCACGGGTAAATTGATTGGTTACTACTCCACGCACCTTGTCGCAAACATAGAATGCATGACGTTCAGTTATGGATCTATATAACCCAGCTGCCACTGCATGTTTTGGTAACTTTACTTCCACTTCTCGTCGAATATTGTGGTCATCCACATATTCTAGCTTAAAAGTACGACGAAATGATTTAGCAGCGGCAATTGCACTGAAGGGAATGCTAAAAAAGTATTAAAAAAAAGATATTAGAAATGGTAACTTTTACATTAATTTTTTTTTTACAATAAACATACTTTCTTTCGTTGTCTCCAGTCGAAATTTTGATGCCATGAGCACCAACTGCTATGTCACAACGTTGTGAATTTTCAGGGGTAGTAACGCCACTGAAAACTTCTTCGCCGTAACCTGGTAGATCTGGAATTTCTTGTAGTAACCAATACTTTGCCGATTTTGGCGACATCTTTAACATGGACAGTTTTCCATGCTCGACAGCGATTTGTTTTAGAAAATCTTCCGGTAGGTCGGATGTTTGTTCGTTTACTGGCCTAACAATATAGTCTTGGTAAATACGTAACGGCGACGCTGAAATGCGCTTTTCTATGGATTCATCTGGTTCTTGTTCTTGTTGTTTAATATCACAGGCATAGTTTAATTCATTCGATACTTTGGCTGGGGTTCCGTTTGTACTAGAGGTAGTTTTGTTGTTATCCGTGGTCAAGGCCGCCGCAGCCGCATACGATGTTGAGGCTTGACACTGGACGTTATCAATGTTTTCCACGGATTTTTGTTTTGATAAACGACGTTTCTTAAATGATAGTACATAATCCTTTTCCTTGCGCTCCTTGGATGCCGCTTGCTGATGTTGCTGCTGGAGCAGTTGCTGTTGTTGTAGCTGCTGCTCTTGCTGTAGTCGTCTCAGTCGTTCTTGATCTCTTTTAATTTTCATAGGGCATTCGGATTTGAGAGACGCTTCATTGAAACGTAGACCATCAGCCTGACAGAGAAGAGCCGCTAACTTAGCAGCACTTGACCAATTTCTAGCACTTAATCTGCCCTCTAGTAAATCAACTTTGGCTTGCATATAAAATAAATTCCGTACACTTTCCTGCAGTATAAAATGAACGGGAACCCAGAATTTAACACGCAGTGCCAACATGAGTTGTATGCCACTGCCACTTCCGCCATCACAGGAAAGACGATTACGCAAATTGATCCACTGATGCGTACGAGACTCTTTTTGATTGGGAGTCCAATGTTCCAAACCAAAATATTCCATTTCGCATATAATACCCAATGCTTTACAAACCTTAAAAGATAAGATTAATATAATATACAATTAATTATGTGGATATGATAATGATATATTCTCAAGGGGTTTATAGATTAAAGTAAAACTGTAGTACGTATATCTTTATTATGAATTCGATGTTAATAAATTTAAACAGCATACATTTCTTTCGTGAAACAAACGATATAAGTATGCAAACAATTATACTTTAGGTCAAGGACATACAATAGACTATATAGTACAACATGTTTAAAATGAATTTTATAGAAATACGTACAAACACTTGGCAACGTAATTTCTTTTATAAAGCAAATTCTTCTTCCTTGTGTTTTCTTTTTTAATCTCACTGTTGCTTGTAAGTTTTATTCAGGATTGTGTAAACGAAAGGAGGTTTCATATTTTTGGTGACAACATTTGCAAAAGAAATAGTGTGAATAAATAAAGGATAAATAAAAGGAATAAGTAAATATGCACATTATGGATACAAGCACGTAATTAGAATTAAGGATTATCCACATTAATGGAGTAACCTGCGCTACATTGGATTCAAGCAAAAAAAAGAGAAAGCATTATTAAAAAAAAAATGTAAGTGCGAAGAAGAAAGAAAGATCATCTAATAATTCTGAATGAACCTTTAGTAAATAAATCTAAAGTGAGAGTGGAGATATTTAAAATAGGAGATTTTTAATATTTTTTCGGAAGATTGCAGAAATACCCTAAAGGATTTATGTATGTACCTATATCATTCAACTCAGAAAAGTTTAATTTGTATACATTTTAAAACAATAAAAAACTTTAAGCTGCATATACATATCCCTCGAAATCCAGTTTAAACTAGATTTCGATATCTAGTTCGTGTATCATTTGATACACTACCATATAATCGAAATCTAGTTCAGTTGTTTTTTTAAATAACTGTCAAAATAGTTCTTTTGTATTATTTCATAGAAAAACAACTGTGATAACAGTTGAAAACAACTACTACTGATTACTACAGAAACAACTGTCGTGTAGTAACTGTAAAACTTATTTCGGTTGCGAAAATTTTAAAATAAAAAATCACAATTTAACCTCAGAAATAAACTTTAACAATCATACAAATAAACAGTACTTTTCAAATACACATTTCGTGATGTGAATGTGATAAAGACGATTAACTTCATATTTTTGTTCAAATGTGTTCATTAGGATATTGGTCATTGAAAACAAAAATCATTTTGTGGATAAACTAATCATCAGGGCAATGTAGTTGCTTCATTTGTGAACAAAGTCCAATTTTTTTAAAGAGCTTTTATCTCCGAAAAGAGTCGTTTGGCGTATCTCCTAAACTAGCAAAGCTAGAATCTCAACATTTGGTACGAAGCTTCATCTAATCATAAAAAAATTAACAATATTAATTAATTTTCATTCAGTTAATGAAAGTATTTATTAAATCAATTAATTAATTTTAATGAAATCGATTCATTAATACTATAAAGTCGTTATTCAACAAAATGTTTAATTCAATTTGTTTTAAATGTTATCTTTAGCAAAAAGAGAAAAAATACTCTTTAATTTTGTTCACGTTTTAGAGCTTTCAGACTTTGTTCAAGTTTTAGAGTAGTCTGTATAAAAATAAAGTTGTTCACGTTTACGAGTCGTTCAAACTTCCGGGCGGTCACATTATCGCGAGTGTACTGTACTAGTTAAATAATGTAGCAAGAGGTGCACCTGGCACCTGATATTATAGATTAGCTCTTAAAATAATGATATTTGAATTTGAAAATTATGTTTCCCAATTTTGGACCAACAGTTTTCACTGAAATAATTTGTAACTCACATTATCACTTACAACTTTTGAACCGGTTTTATTATATCTAATAACATGGGTAAAAATAAATGGTTAATAAAACTGAAAAGTCGCGTTTTCCTGGGTCCTTGTACCATAATTGATGAAAATTGAAAGACGATAAAATTCCACTCTAATTTACATATTTGTTTGTATGTAATGTCCCAAATACCTCATATGAACTAAAAGACAACGTGGAAGTGAGATTTTGCATGGATTTCTTTTTTTATAAATAATAAAAATTAAATACAAAATGATGATAAAAATAAAACAACAACAGCATAGCAACGAAAAACAAACAATATAAATTGTGTACATTCACTCACTTGTACACACAAAAGTTGCCGCTAATTTAAAAAGTACAAAGTCCAAAAAATATAAATTATGAGAACTACAAATTATTAAGCGAATGCAAGTTTAGTCATGTAGTCATTAATATACATAAACACTATCGTCTATATGCATAAAGTATTTATAGAGCTTTATAACAAGTTTATAAAAGCCTTTTTTTATATTTCATCAATATAAAGAAACGTATCATTATTCCTTAGTTTAATAATCATTTCTGCAAAATCAATAGAAATAAACGCTTTTGAAAGATCAAGAGAAATCAAAATACTTAACTTATCATCAATAATATTCGACCTAATAGAAACTGTAAGCCTAAGAAGTATTATATATTATAGTATTATAACCTTTACGAAAAGCGTATTGTGACTCATAAATCCTAACCGAAGCCGAATTGATCATTTCATCTCTCAAAACATGCTGAACGAAAAAGTGATAGTTATAGATTTGGAATCAGGAGATGCAAATCTTTAAATATCACTTTTTATAAATCAAATCGAACAAATTTTTCTATCACTTCACAATTTTGAAATATGGTATAAAAATGATATTTTAAGACTTTCAAAACTCGATTTACGACTCATAATATTTTAAAAATTTTGACATATTCGTGCTTAGTATACATACACTCGAATAAAATTTTGTGTAAATTTACCCCTATTTATAGTAGGTATCTCTGCTCCTAATATAATTACAGTAAAAATACATTTTGTGCCTAAAGAAAGATATTTACATACAATGTATGTATGTATATGAAATATGCATGAAAGTATTTAAATTTACACATTCAAGTGCTTAAAAAATGTTTCGCAACATACAACATTTATATGAATTTATTTATTATGTGCCTAAATATACATTCTTTAATGTGTAAAGATACATGTTAAATGCTTTTTAATACATGTTCTTTCTCGAATATTAAAACGCTCAAAACTCATTTTAATATATTTATTTTACAATTTTCTAAATAAATATGCAGTTTTACAAATACATAAATTATACATACTTAAATTACAAGTTTAAATTAATAATGATATTGTAAGTGACATTTATACATTGTCCAGTTAATTTAAATTAAAATAATTAAAGACCAGCATATACAATTTCAGGGCATTTTTCGCAAAAATTCGGTTGCTAACTTTAAGTGTTGATAACAATTTTATAAAAAAGGGTTTTCATAGAAATAATGCTTTAAAAATAGCAGAAAAAACTACTAAAAATTAGTTAAAAAAGAGTGGGCGTTGTGGGTGTAATGGTTAGCGCGTTAGACTGTTACACAGATGGTCCCGGGTTCGATTCCCGGTGACGACAACATCAATTTAGAAAAATAATATTTATGAGTTTTCTATCACTTATATGCATCGCTGCGCCCACCTTCGGTGTTCCCATAGCACTTAACCTCACCGAAGTAAAATAATAATTCAGGGCTATGAAACAAGAAAAAAGATTCAATAAATTCGCCAACTCTACATTAGGTGGCGAGCAACAAACTGTTCTAAGACTTATCATCTCGCGCAGTTACCATGTTTGAAGCCCTACATCTTTCACCACCTTTCATCTCTCCACTACACCCTTTCCAAAGAAAGCAACACATTAATTAATAGGAAGAATTTCCTGAGTGTTGCTTCTCTTAAAAAAAAAAAAAAAATACACTCATAGAAATAATGCTGTAAAAATAGCAGAAAAAATTAGTTAAAAAAGAACTTGCAGAAAAAACTGCTAAATTTAGCAGATTTTTTTTTTGCTAAATATTAATAAAATAAGAACTGCAAAAATAAATCTATTAACTTTACAAAATTTTCGTTATGTTCGATGTGAATTTTAGTTAATTGAAAATAGAATTTTACTCTGTTAAATTAGCAAAAACTTTTACTAAATATTTGTAGACTCAAAAATAGCAACCAAAAACTGTAATATTAACAAAAATTTTGATATATTTATCTCAAATTTAGCAGAATGCAAATAACATTTTTGGAATAAAAAAAAACTAAAAAAAAATTTAGCATTTCACTTTTTTAAATGATTTTTTTTGTCTACTAATATTTAGAAAATGTTTTTACTAATTTTAGCAGATGATTTTGTTACTTTCAATGAACAAAAATTTAGCTCAAATAGAACTAAATATGTGTAAATTCCGCAGATTTATTTTTGCTAATATTATATTACTAATGTTTAGTAAAAAAATCAGCTAATTTTAGCTGTTTTTTCTGCAAGCTCATTTTTAACTAATTTTCAGTAGCTTTTTTTGCTATTCTTACAGGTTTATTTCTATAAGTGTACCTATATTTTTTTGCTTATGTAAGGCCCGATTAACAAACAGTTAAATGTTCGGTCGTGAACATTATGAAGATAATTTCCTTTGCACCTTTTGTGAACCGTAAACATTTTAAAGGTATTTTTAGGTAAATTCGTAGTCTGAAATGAGGAATAATTCGATATAAGCAAAAAGATGAAAACACTATAATAACCTATTTTTTGCACTGCATTGCATTTTTAAAATTTTAAAGCATTTTTAAAACTAAGAGCACGTTTTTTATTATTTTAGATAAAACTTAATTACATGCTATTAAAGAGTGTACATAAGAGCATTCATCTTTAAGCTTCAGGTAAAATAAAGTTTTAGCAAAGAGCAAATGAGTGAATATTGTAATTGAAACTTAGAATATGTTCAAATGTAAAGATAATTTTTTTTGTTTATTTTTGACTCACGAAAAAAAGAGATTCATGTTAAACTGCCAGCAAACGGAGACCCCGAAATTTGAGTGTTTAGGAGGAAAAACTCACAATATTTTAAAATTGGACTTTGGACCTCGACCCAAACAAAACTTGGACTTTGGACGTAGTTGTTGCTCACGTTTGTTTTCATTGATATTGTGTTTATGATGATATTAATGAATGTGGATACATAATGCTATCTGTATACATTGATACATTGATACATATGTACATACATGCATATACTGTACGTACATGCATATCCAAAAATACTATTGTAAATAACTTAAGCATTTCATTATCAAAACACAGAAATATTCTAAGCTTGTTTTACTTCCAGGTTTATTTTTTATCTTAAGAGTTCTCCTTTTTTAGAAATTATTTTCAATGTAGAATAATTGTGTAGATACAATTTGTTATCACCAGGGCAGCGACTTTTTCATGCACTAAAAAAATCAAAAATATGCAGTAAAAAATTCGAAATATGCGTTTAAATATGCACTAAAAAGTTAAAAAAAATGCACTTATATGTATTGATTGCAAAAATAATTAGCGTAAAATTTAAGAGATTACTCAATTAATTTAAGAGAAAAATTGTGTAATAATATTTTGTTAGTGTTTCGTAACTGTAATTACACATAACGGTAACCAAGGTTAGGTTAGGTTAGAAAGGGGTATCTGCCCAAGGGCACATCTCCACTCGGAGACCAATACGGTAACTGTGAATCCCTTCAGTGAAAAACAGTAAGAAAGAATAGAAATAGACAGCAAGATAGATTGAAAGGTAGATATAAAGAAAGATAGAAAGGATATATACTCCCCAGAACCAGCTCCTATCGTCCCCTTGCTAGAAACAGCCGTCCTATCTCCCTGACAAATCTCTGCAGATCTACTGGATTGCATCCAGCGACACACCCAAGTTCGTCGTGAAATCTATCTCCTAGCCATTTCTGTCTGAGACCCTGCAACCTAGGACAGTGGCACATTATATGCTCAACTGTCTCCAGTTCCTCAACGTCCTCGCACAACCTGCAAAAATCCGGTATGTCCCTGTCCCATCTGCTTGTTAAAGCCATGACAGAACAATGACCGGTCAGGAACACCGTAAGGGCCCTGAGACCATCCTGTCCAGTCCCAAAAGAACGAAAAATTTCCCCCTGACCAGCAGTACTATGTCATCCGTGTAGACAACGACTTTCCCACCCTGGAATCAAATGTCCTGAGAATTCCGTTAACCGCTAGCAGCCACAGAAGAGGAGATAAAACTCCCCCTGAGGCTTCCCTCTGGTAACCCTTCTCCTTACGTTATGATCCCCCGGTAACCAAAGAAATATAATTAATAAAGACCAATTAAAAAACTATTTTAGGTTTTTATGCAATTTTAAACAATTTACAATAAAATGCCTCACGCATTATTAAAACTGCTGCCTTAAATATTTTACTTAAATTTTTGCAAATTTTGATATATTAATTTAAGTGTAATTATAGTCATTCCTTTTTAAATAGTAAAATAGAAAATAAATGAATTTGTTTATTTGTTAAATATTATTAATTTTACATTGATTTTGCATTTATACTTTTTTGTAACTTACGAAATTTAGTGTATTTAATGTGTAATTATAGTTTTGCAACGCAGTGTATGTTCATTATAAGTATGTTTGCATGTCCCAAACATAATATCTAAAAATTTGAAAATTGCAAATAAATTTTTCTTTAAGTTTGAACATTTGAATCACTGTAAACATATACATATATAATTACCTGCAAACATATTCAAAACTGTATTTTTTCTGCGTGAAATCATTAGTTGAGTCTTTAATCAATGCAAACCACAATTCGGTTTGATCTACTGAAACCCTAATTTAATCGCATATTTGGTTGCGAAATCCGTATTGCAGTTACCTCTTTTGATTATCGACAGTTTCGTAACAATTTCCATGTATTAATATTTTTTTAATGTTAATTTTCTTCGAAATTTTCTTCTAAAAGTCTTAACTGGGATTTCGATAGTTTCGAAGAAAATTAACGAAAACCGTGGAAAGAGAGGTACTTTAAAATCATTATTTTTCATGTTTTTAATTTTAATTTGTATTGTTTAATATACATATATTCTGCATACGTTGTTAAAATCGCGTTAAAAAAAATTAAACTAAAGTGACTTTTTTACAAAAAGCTAAAAAAATGCAATCAAAATATTCTTTTTAAGAAACAAATGCAATAAAAATATGCATTTAAAGCAAAATAACTAAAAATATTCTATAAAAATATAGTACATTTAAAGCAAAATATCCATTTATACCAAAATATGCACTAAAAAATCGATGCCACACAAATTCTATGATTCGCAAAGATATTTTGGTAACCATCTTCTCGGACTTAAGTTTTTCCCTTAATGCATTTGCATGAACTGTACACAATTACTAACCGAATTTTAGTTGTTGTTGAATTGAATTACCCATAATTGGATAATAGGATTGCTTTTAATTTCCTTTTCACTCTTTTTTTAATCAGTACCGTATTTTTGCTTTATTAATATATATTTTGCAATTCCGAATATAATAACGTCTTATCTGTAAAGTATTTCGTCAAGATCGACTTTGGGCTACGGATTTCAAACATGCATTTGCATGAAAGTCGCTGCCCTGATTATCTCAAACAAATTAATTGTATTAAATATTAATATTATCATTTTTTACACAAAACTCTTTCAGCAAATTGTGTTGGCAGCACTCTCAGCAGCGGATATCTAGTAGTATGTATCTTTAAATGTTTGTGTGTATTTGCTTTTTAAATAAATACAATATAAAATCAACGTTAAATGTTACATGCCTAGAAGCACGCGTTCAACGAGTGATCGTGATGACGTTTAAAAAAAAAAAAAAAAAAAAACAAAATCAATAAAATACCGGTAGAAAGGTGGCTTTTATGATATTTTAAGCTTTGTGTGGATAAACAAAGGAGACCCAAGTGAATTCTTTTCGATTGGTTTCCTTCTCTAGTTAAGCTTAATATCTTGTTTTTTAAGTAAAATACTTTATTTGGATACATGTCATTGCACATGTACAATGTATCTGAATTTATACCATCATTCATTATAGTTTTTAACTTAAAAATTGTTAATATTAAACAAAAATTTTCAGATGATCTCATTGATAATTTCTGTGCTTTAATACGTTTGTGTTTTAGGATAATCAGTTAAAGGAGGACAACTGTAATTAGGGAATACAAAAATACAAAATCTAAGTTTAAACTAGATTTCGATTATATGGTAGTGTATAAAATTATACACGAACTTGATTTTGAAATCTACACTCAGGGAACTTCTACTTTAAAAGTATGTAGTTGTTTGGGGTGTAATACAGTTTCTTTATTTGTCAGTAATTTGTAGAACAAATTACATTTTTTATTAACCTTGTAGTTCATTTAAAAAAACAAACCTCATCAAATGACTGTTTTATGAGTTTACATTCATTTTTAACAGTAGTTTTTTGTTATTTAATAAAATAAATGTTTGTTTATTTTTTACTAACATATGTTGTTAATTTTTACTACAATTGTGGTTCAGTTTTGGGAGCATTAAAAAACAAATGACAATGTTAGTTGAATTCCTTCCTTTAAGTGAAATTTCATTTATTTTTAGTTTAAACTAGATTTCAAGGGTAATGTAAATACAGTTTTAAACTATTTCTGCACGCAGAAAAAAATACACTTTTGAATATGTTTGCAGGTAATTATATATATGTTTACGATGATTCAAATTTTCAAACCTAAACAAAACTGAAAAACTTGTCATTTTAGGTTTACACATTTTTCTAAATTTTTATTTAATCATTAAAAATAGCTTATTTATAAAACAAGCAAAATCCAGTAGTTTCTGAAAACTTTTAGTTTTTGATTTAAAATTTGTTTGGAATTTGACAAGTAAATACATGTGGCCGTCCATTTTTAGGAGGATAAAATTAATTTATATACAGTCAGGGTAATAACCCATATACTGGATCTTCCCCTGGGTACGCCACTGACTACATACATTAATAAAAATATTTTATTGCATGCGTGTATGTGTTGGTAAATATAGTATATATGTACTGTTGTTTTGTTAACAAATTTGCACATCGATTTAAAGTCGTTTCTTTAGGTTCATATTTATTGTACAAAAATAAATACAAAACAACACTTCACAAATTTTATTATATTTTTTAAACCACAAATACCACACCTTCCATTAGCATACATACATATAAGTAGAATATTTTATATACTAGATACAACGCAAAAAATATATAAAAACAAAAAGCTGACACGAGTCTGGATACTGTAAACCTACACATACGAGGAAAAATTAGTTCAAACCTCACACTAAAAATTAAAAATTTACTTAATATAAATATTGTCCTACCTTTATTTAGTGTGATTGTCTAACTTTTTTTAATACTAACGGAGCTAACGATAATTGTTGGTTGAGTTACCGAAAAACCTATTTTCTATTTTTTTTAAATATCACAGCGCTACAAAATTGAGCTCTTTACAGGTTAACAGTCCACATATGGGCTGTGGACTGCTGCTGCTTTCCGTTCACAGCCCATATATTGTGTGGACTGTTGACCTGTTGAATAGAAAACAAGAGTACCGATCATTGATCTTAAATATTTAAAACATGCCGATTTTAATGTCGTACCCAGTTTCGACTATGGGCCAGATTTTTCGTAATAGTTTTGCATGTTTTTACACAGTTTTTCATACATAAAATTGTAAACATAAAATATTGTATCTTAGTTTTTTTATGGTAAATATATATAAGATCTTCAACAACATTCGAGTATCAAATTTGGTTAATAAATATGCAACATTAACAAGTAAACTCGAGGTTCTTCTCAGTTTTTATAATATTTTTGCACAATTTATTATCCCATTTCGCATCTTTTAGTATAATATGTAAATAGCTTATATTTGCGAAAGTTGTTCTAACAAAAACTCTTATTACAGTGAATGTCTACTAGTAATTTCCTCTGATTCCGATTTTTGTTTAAGCATCTGAAGTTTTTTAATAATGTAGAACTTCAAAATATTTACATTTCAGAATTATTGTGGAAATTTTTAGAATTATTCTAAACTTAACTTAAATTATTATAACTATAATTAAAATTATTTGTATATAATTTTTCTTTTACGTGTTACGTAAAAGTTACGTAAAATTATGTGGCATATATTTCAAATGTGATTATATAGTTAATGTACTATATCATACTTATTTTATATAAAATTTGATTTTAGATAACAGTAAAAGCATAAAATAATAACTATGTATAGCTCTAAATGGACTATAAGCGATGTGACTATAACCGAAAAGTACTGTAATGTCATATCATACAGAGTACAAAAACATAAAATCTGTATTTGTATTTGTTATAACAAGAAATCGAATCAATTTTTTCTCTATTTTGGAAGCCTTTGCGCCAAGAATGTCAGTTACTTAATTGTGATAAAGTCGAAATAATGAAACAAACCATTTAGTATATTGCCAACTAGTCTCAAAAATGCCTCAACGGCGCTGAGACCCAGTTAATTTAGAATTGTAGTGTACTTGAAAGTTATATAAATAAATAATTCAAAAAAAAAAAAAAAAATCGGGAGAAACCTATAAAAATTCATTAAAAACATATTGAATGCAGTTTTCAAGTTTAAAATTCCATTAAACCAAATTGTTGCACCTTGGGTTCTGTAAACATGTGTTATTTGCAAAGTTTGCAAGACCCTTTGTGAAACGGATAATACAAATTAGCAATTACAAATTTGTAGCACGTGTTGGTTTTTCCTAGATGTTATTGACATCTTAGCAACATTGTGTTTGGAATTTAGCTTATCACTATAATTAATTAATTAAATTCAGCAAATAGCTTACTTATGTTAGTTACAAACAATTAGTCATTTTATTTATTGCAAGTATGTATATATGTATGAAGTTTGTAAGCTGAGCCAGATTAGTATTCATTTCTGAACTATAATAACCTCTATTGATGTTACTCGAACAAAGAATATGATAAAGTTGCAAAAATTATTAATTGATGGTTTACTTGTAATACAGTGTACTCGCGATACCGTGAACACTCGGAAGTGTGAACTACTAGGAAACATGAATAATTTTATTTTTATACAGACTACTCTAAAACGTTAACAAAGTCTGAAATGTCTAAAACGTGAACAAAATTAAAGAGAATTTTTTTTGAGTTTTTGTTATCGCTTATTCCAAGAGAGATTGTGATTTAAATTATGAGGTCTTCCGAATTTTGTACACTTTAGTGAGCCTCTAGGGATTTAACATTTTTTCATTTCGAATATTCAATTACTGACGTTTTTGTTCACATTTTTTATTTTTAAAGAATATAAAAGTTTGCAATTTTGAAAGTATCATGCATTATACAATAATGTCATAGTAAAAAGGTCTGTAAAAAGGTCCGTAAAAAATGTTGTTTTAAAAAACTTATTTGACTTTCATTTATTGATTTGTAGGAAACCTCCAATTTTTTTTTAAATTTTTAATATCCAACAAAATATTGGGTTTCAATTAAAAATTTTAGTTTTTATGGGAGAAGCCCTCAAAATAATTTTGTGAATAAATGTTATATTATTTATTTAAAAATTAGAAAACATTTTGTAAAACAAATTTATATCGAGTCCATACTACAGATTGAATTTATATTTTGTCGCAACAAATTTAAATTTTTTACATTATTGTATGTCAAAAACTATAAAAATAAAATGTTTGAGCTCGAGGCCTGGATTTTTTCTTTAATTAAAATTCTTCTTTATTATTTTCCAATATTTCGAAACTCTTCGAGTTTCATCCTCAGGGAGTATAATGGATTTTAAATAAAAACACAAAATTCTAAAAATTAACGTTGTTTATAACTCGTCATCATCTATTGCACTATCGAGCTGAAACATTTTATTTTTATAATTAATTGGAAAGGTCGAATATAATTAATTGGAAAGGTCGAATAAAAAACAACTACAAAGTATGTCAAAAACTTCATTAAAATTTAGTAACTGCAGAGAGTTGAGAGTTTATGTGCAAAATACTACTGAGATTGGAAGACCCTTGAACGGATTTACGCCTCATGCAATTATCCATATATACACACAGAGAAATAAATTGCCCACCGAATTAAAAAGTGTATATTAATGGGAACAACTTATTAATTCAGTTAGTACAACGATATTTACATTCGATTTCTAAATATTTTGGGTGTTGCAACTAAAATTCAGTTGACTTAACCGAATTTTGTTGCGAAAACTAATGTTAAGTTGTGCCAACCGTCTGAAATTCGTATTAACCGAATTTGAGTCGTAGGAACCGAATTTCAGATGCCAACTAGCTTAATTTTTCTCTGTGTGTATTAAATAAAAGTTTAGAAAAACATATGATAAAAAATTATTTTTTATACAAAGTTGACGGAATGTGTGTTCGAAAAGTACTATTTGTATAGGCGTGATTGTTAAAGTTTATTTTTGAGCAAGTTTGTTATAATTTTTATTAAAAATAAAAATTATGTTTTTTTCGACCTTTAATTGTGCAATGAAAATGCAAATTATTCAAGTTCGAGGTTTTTTGAGGTTAAATTTAGATTTTTTATTCTAAAAGTTTTGGCAACCGAAAACGTTAACAACTTGGAAAACGTGAACCCCGTTGGTAAAAATTAGTTCACGTTTTCACGAGTTCACTCTATGTTAGTAAAAAATAAAAATATGTATACAGTAAGTTAAAATATAATTAAATTTATAAAAAACTATTTTCGTAAAAGCAGCTAATTTATTCCAAAAATTACTTAATTGAAACTCATTATTAGGGCAACCAAAAAAAAACCCTAAAAATAATGTTAAAGCTCTTAAACAAAGGTCTAAAAACAGTAAACATTTTCCTAAACTTCAAATTTGAAATTGGTTTATCAAAACATTTTTAATAAACCAACAACATGTAACATTAAAATTTCAACTTTTAATTTAAAAAATACTTTAAAATAGCAATTGCTAAAAAAATAGCAACACAAGAATCTGGTTTAAAAAGAAAAAAGCAAATTTTTGAGGAAAAAAAACCGAAAAAATGGCTAATATTTACAAAATAAGCCAAAATGTGCAAATATCAAAAAATAAGCTAAAAAAGTTCTAACAAAAATAGCTTAAAATTTTCATAATTTCATGATAACAACTTCTTTTTAGACTAAATAATTAAATTCTATCTAATAAAAAAAAAAGATCTAGCTTTTTTAATTGCCCTACTCATTATTAATTTTTATAGTATAAACGAAAAATATGGATTTTAATTAAATTTTAATTGTATTTTTTTTTTTATCAAATTGATCTAATTTGAAAATTGTAAAAAACATAATTTGATCTGTTCATATTTAATCATGCTAATGGTAGGATACTTTTGTTGCACTTTTTACATTATAAAGTAAACTCGGTCGGTTTTTTTGACAATTTTTAATATATATTCATATATAATTCAACTATACATAATATGATATAAGAACTGTGCTCAGGCAGAAAAATACAATCGACACAGTGTTGTCAAATCGTAGGCGATAGTCGGTTATGCGTTGGCAGAGCATGGGAATTAACAATCTTGACAGTATTTTCCTGTTACCCGATATATAACAGTGGGTAACCGTTGTTTTGAACGAACCGTTGGCATTACGTTGGTAATTCAAAATATTTTGTGCTTTTCAAATACTACAATGACAATGCAATTTTATTTTAATTGGTATTGATCAATGCCTTTAATAGACAATTATAATTGATTGTTATTATTGTTTGTTACAATTGCCTTCACAAAAATTCATTTGCAAATTTAGATAAAAATCGTATATTTGCGTATTTATTTTAAAAATATTCTGTATTTTATCAAATACGTATTATTAAAAGCTAATCTATTATGATTAATCAGTTCAAATAAGAGTGAATAGTGTATACGTGATAAAACTTGAATAAAATAGCGAATACTTTTAAAGTTAAGACAACACAATTATTTTTTCGTCAATTACAATTGGTTGTGTTAGGCATTGGTGCCATTTCATTACCATTGATTTTAACAAAGCCAATGAAAACAATTTCATTGGCATTGGAATGGTAATGCATTTTTTGGTATGTATTGGCATCGACGATAAGTAATGACAATTATATTTCAATCCAATTGAAAAATTCTCTTCGGCAATTCTTAAAATTCTTTTATTATACCAAATTTGTTCGATATAACCATTTTGTAATTTCTATAGGCATTGAATTAAGCTGAACATTTTTATTATTATTTATTATTATAAAATTGTTTAGAAAAAAAAATATTAATACACTCACAAGAACTTTTTAATAAAAGTTCAACATTTATTTAAAAAGTTAATCCGTAAAGTTGTCTCAATTGAATATGTAGTTATATTACCAAAGAATTATATTTTTTTGACTTTTCTGTCTGTTATTCAATAAACAAAATAATTAAAAAAAAAACTGTTAAATATTTAGTTAAAATTTTCTATTTCAAACAAAAAGTTGTTATATTATATTAAAAAAAATCTATTGTTTTTAACGATTTTGACAATTCATTTTTAACAGGAATAATTGATAACACAGTTAAACAATCAAAATGCATCGATTATGCGACCTACCAATGATATAGTATATCACGAATGTAAACTTAACATTTTAAAGTAATCTAAATTTTTTTTTAAAAAAAAAGCATTAAAATTAATCTCGAAGAAAACAGTGTTTTAGTAAATCTCCTAAACTAAAAAAGTTATAAGCATGAAATTTGGAACATATCTTCATTTAATGACCAGAACAAAATAGATTTTTGGCTATTCGAATGTATTAGCCGAAAAAGAGACATAGTAGGGGCAGAGGGCAAATGTGTTATTTCTTTTCCTCAAGCTGTTGTTTCATAGTGGTTAGCGAGCTGGTTGTAGTTGATACGTAACAATCATATTAGGATCTTAATAATCATATTTTAATCCTAAATAGAAATAAAATAGGCCTCTGATCATATATACGATCATATATATGATCATATATATGATCATATATGAGATCGTATGATCATATATATATTCGGGTCCCACTGGTGGGACATCAGTTTTTTCTGTTACGTAAAAGTTTTCTATTTGCAGAATTTACATATAGACGTTCAGCGAAAATATTCGGTGTTTAATACTATATAGCACTTAACATTTTACCTAAATAAAATAAATGGAACATGACTTTGTTAAAAATAGCTTTGAAAAAACAGTGCATAAATACTAAAGAGGATCTAAGGTGCACAAGCCCTGGTATGCCGTCTGTTAAACTGTGTACACTGAGGGAATTATCTGCATGATATCAACGCAATTTTGTATTAGATTTAGGAAGTATCACTGGAACTCGTCCATTGAAACTTTTCGCTAAGTCAATGCAGTTTTCATAAAATTTCGTAAGACTAATGAAAAAGTTTCATTAAAGATAGTCTTATAAAAATTATGAGGCTTTTTCATTCACTCTGTGAAGAAAACTTCATTAGTTTAGTAAGAAATTCCATTAAAACTCGCAATAGCAATATAAGATTTAAAAAATAATAAAACATTCATATGGTATTAAATAATTCGACTATGCCAAATAATGTAGCGCTTTTTACTTATTTTTGTTTGTTTTTTTTTTTAATTCTCGTACTTGTATGTAAGTGTACTTGTCGTTATAAAATAACTGAATAATGATTACTTTTTTCACGATAAGTAGGTTGGTATGATAAGATAAATTAGTTAATGAAGTTGATTAATTAATGTTAACGGTCTTATTTTTAAAATTTATCTTTTTTTTTTTAATAATAATGAATGTTCTTATTGCTAAATGTTCGGTTATAAATTTTATTATCAGTATAAAGTGTAGGTAATATATTAACAACAATAAAATGAACAAATAAATAACAAAGTCAACACCACATACCACAATATAAAAGTACAATGAGTTTGACTAACCCGACCACTATTAATTGAACTTTGGACACGACCAGCTGTGTTATATTTCGTTCCATCTACACACATTACTATATATAGACCTTGTTATTGCTGATGCTGAGCACGGATCTGTGGTTAAGGCTTTATTACTCGAACGGATACGTTTCGTAAACGAACTGTAACTTCATAGAATGTATCAAAATAGTCTTTGTTTTGCATACTAAACAAATGTTGAGGGATTTGCGGAAAGTATATTCTGTTGAAAATATAATAGTGTAGAGTATTATAAGTTTTTAACGCTTAGAATCTCCGAAAATAGTTCGAGAAAGTCCATCTCAGATTCTAATCAAAAATCACATTCATGTTAAATTCACAATTCAATTATTTATAAAAAAAATGCTTAAGCTTAAATATAATCACAGAGAATTCTCTTGGGCGAGTTTTAATGAAATTTTTCACTAAACTAATGAAGTTTTCTTCACAAAGTGAATGAAAAAATTCTTAAATTTTATGAAAAAGCATCGTAATTTTTATAAAACTGTTTTAATGAAACTTTTTATTAGGCGAATGAAATTTTAAATAAATAAAATGATACTTTTCATAAAACTATGAAAAACTGTAATAACAGTTTAAGTGGACAAATTACAGTGACAATTCATAGATCTAACTAATGCAAAATTCATTGATGTTATGCAAGTAATTCTATCAGTGTAAAATTACTAGAACTAATACCGTCACCTAAATCCTCTAACTACACTAACTAGCATTATTTTGCAGGGGAAGCAAAATGTCGACAACCATTTTCAAAACTTCGTCAATAAAACTGATAGTTCTGACGCTCAAATTTGCGTAAACGCTTAAGTTTGTCAGAGATATGTAGTTCGATGCAGTGTTTCATAATTACTTAACCCCACTTAAAATTGTAAATCATAACCATTCATTAATCCGGTTTTTAATATTTTGTTAGTTCAGCCCTTTTGCATTTAGCCAAAGTTTAAAACTTTATTAATTCTTTGCATATATGTAGTATATGTATACAAAATAAAATACAGTTGACACGAAATAAAATTTAAGTCAGATTGCACAATTTATTTCATGCATGACATTTTACATTATCATTAGGCCACTAGAGCGTGCTTTTTATTTGAAAGCCCAGGTGCTTGTGTATGATCATATAATGGTATAGCTGGCCATATATGTTTATATATTGTTCAATATATGACCATATATGATCTCATATATTACCATATATGTTTGGATCCAAAATTTTATGGTATATGGTCGTATATGATCATATATGGTCATATATGCTCATATATGATCCTGTATGAGGCCATATATGGTCATATATTAAACTATATATGGACATATATGGCCAGCTATACCCATATATGATCATATACAAGCCCATGTATGATCATATACGAATCAATTTTTGCATGTGAGGATAGAACTATTTAGACTAAATACAAGTTCTGATCATGAAATTATGAAAGTTTTAAGCTATGTTTGTAGGAGCTTTTTTAGTTTGTTTTTTTATAATTGCTTATTGTGTAAATATTAACTTCTTTTTTAATCCTTTTTCTTAAAAAATTAAGTTTATTTTAGCTTTTTTTTTAATAGAGCTTTTTTGCTATTTTCTTTAGCAATTAGTGTTTTAAGAATTTTTTTAATTGAAAGTTGAAATTAAAATATTACATCCCAGTAAAAAAAGCATCAAAATAATAGATAAAGAAGCAATACATTTCAATGATCTGCATTTCGATGTTATGAAAATTTGGATAGGAACCAATGAATTTTATATGGGCTTGTCAAAGGGTGATAAGTTCTCTTTTATGATTCGTATTCATTGCATTTAAAGCAATGCTTATGTTTTAATGTTTTAATGATAGCTGGCTTATCAGTACGGGGGTCGTGGGTTCGATTCCCACCAGAGGCAGTGGTCTGTTTTCGCTAAAATGCGCCGAAGGCCATAGTAGCTAGTGCTCGGTTAGGCAATAGTATATAATTTGGCATTATATAATTATTAATTAAAAAAAAAAAAAATTCTTAAACTTTATGAAAAAGCTTCATAATTTTTATGAAACCATTTTTAATGAAACTTTTTCATTGGCCGTATAAAATTTTTAATAATTTTTATAAAAGTTTATGAAAAACTTAATTAAAAAGTAATTAATTAATTTAATGGAAAGCTTCATAAATCTAATGCAAAAATTCGTTGATATCATGCAGATAATTCTCGCAGTGTATACATATTAACATCGCATTATGCATATAATTAATTTTTGAGTCAATTTTACCTTTTGCTTTTTGTATTCAAGCTTTTATACATATGTATGTACATTTAAATCTAAAAGTCTTTTTAAGAATTTTACCTTTTCTAAGCATTCTTGGCCTATGGCTTTTGGATCCCATTTGACCGCTTGTTGTGTACCGTTTGGTAAATTAACAATGCACCACATTTTGGAAATGTTGACGTTTCTTCAGTTTTTCTAACTAATACGAATAAATATTTTTTGTAGTAGGTTTATTTTTATTCTTCTAAGCACTCCAATTTCTTTCGCTGACTAGATATTTTTGTATATTTTAGATACAAAAAAAAAAGCACATACATTTAACACTAGTAAATAATGTCTAAAATACTATTTTTGATTATTTTGTTTTCTTTTTAGCTTATTTACTTTTGTTTCACAAATGCTACAGGTTAAAGAGGTTTTTTTTTTCTTTATAGTATTTTAAAATTAAAAATATTTTTATATATTATTTTTTTTATTTAAACTCGATTTTATTTCGATTTTTTCCATTCGTTAACTTTTCACTTTGTTTTTGCTTGATTTTTGTTTTGTTAAGTATTTGGTCTATAAATGTTTGACTTTATATAGCCAAAACATTTGTTGTAATGACAGAAATTTGTAAGTGAACAAAAAGTTCCCATTTAAATAGTTTTTTATATGTGAAATTTTAAAACTTTAATTGTTACTTTTCGTCTGTTTTTTGCATCGAATTGTTCTTTTGCACTTTTTAATTGAAAATTTGCAATTAATTGGAAATTTTAATATATTATACTTAAGAGCAGAGCGTACGGTTTGCTTTCACAATTTTATTTTATTTTTTTAATTTAACGGTCTACCATTAATTCCGACAAGTTACGACGAGCTGTTATAGACAACTAAAATACCGCATAGAGCTCACAATCAAATTAAAGTGGAAACATTGGCGCTTGAAGACTTTCTGGATATACAAAAATATTAGTAATTCTCTTTGATTTTTAAATGTTTGTTATTTTTCTCTCTCTTTGAGTACAATAAATTGCGCAGTTATGTATGCTTTCCTCATTTTAGGGATTTTATTTTGTAATGTAATGTATTGTATTTATTTTTTAATTTGGGATCTGGGATTGTTATCTTGGGCTTTGTTATTTGTGGATAGATATTTCTGATTATGGTCAAATTATATTGTAGGTACCAGCAGTATTGGTTCAATGATACGAGATAAAAAAAAATAGTTTTTTCGGAGGTGTTTCGAAAAGCGAATCCACATAAAATTATTCGTTTTCGCACAACAGCAACCCATAATTTTAGTTAGAATATTGTTTTACCTTAAGTCCTAATATGAAATCTAATATGATATGGTCATATTAAATTTTATTTGTTTCTTTTCAAAAAGTATGATCATTTTCATGATAGACAATGCAATTGTTTCATAGACATAACCCTACTCTCTAGTTGTCAGCAGTAAGAAAACGATTATTGGCTTAACTCGAGCTTAGAAATATATCCTTAATTTATCGGATTCATATGTTTCATACACACACGTGCACAAATCTCACAGTATTGTACATCAAGGCGCATGAATAATATTAATATTACAATGGGCAGTTTTTTGTTTTTATATACATCGAGATCGTTAATTTATCACGAGCTTTCAACCTCCGTATATTTATAAAAATAAAGAAAATCAAAACATATTAGCTAGGTTGATACAAGTATTTCTATCTGGCTAAATATCTCATCAGAACCCGAAGTTATATAGAAAAACTAGATCCTACATAATAGGCAGAGCTTTAACAAAAAACCTATTAATCATAAATTTTGCTCCATTTTTGTCTTCTTAGTAATCAAACACGTGGTTAGGGTCTTTTCCTAACAAGCATCATGACGTTACTAAACTTTGAAGACCAAAAGTGTTCTATCTATATAAAAAAAAATTAATTTTTACTTTGACTCAAGTAATATTTTTTGACAGTTTTTTGTTTTATATACATCGAGATTATTTTTATGTTATTTTTAATTTATAACGAGCTTTCAACCTCCGTATATTTACAAAAATAAAGCATTTCAAACATATTAGCTAGGTTGACTCTATACTTACAATATTATTACGTTAAAAACTACCTAAAATACCTATTAAATTAACTGAAAACAGAATTAAAAAAAAAAAAAAAATACTACTGATTTTTCTGTATATTCAACTTATTTTGATATTTATTTTTAAACATTCCCAGGTAGAAAAATACAATCTTTAAAACGTTTTAAAAGCATTTTTCATGATGGTACAAGCGTTTTCAGAACATACCAAATTACAAATTTAAAGCGTTTTGAGAATGTGCAAAATGATAACCCAAATTTACGGTCTGAGGATGGTATTTTATAACGTTCTCAAAACATTGCAAAACAAAATTTTTGAAATGCTTTTTCAATCGTTAAATAAGTATTTGCAGAACATTTTGGCTTACAGTTATTAAGCGTTATGAAAACGAACCAAATGATAACCGCTTTGAGGGTTGTAATTTTGAACATTGTCAAAACGCTCGAAAGACAAATTTGATTGAAAATAGATTGTTTTGAGCAGTTTCTGTACTTAGCAGTCGCCAACCAGCGGCTTGTCTGTGTCAAAATTTTGGATGGTGTTTCAGTTTCAAACTAATGTAATAAAAAATCTGTAGAAAATAAATGTTGTAAAAAAATACTTTTTTCACAAGTTATGTACTTATTACCCTTTAATTCTTCATATACTTGGGTTGAACTGAAATTTTCTTTGCCTACACCCTTATTTGGCTTTCCGCATCCACTAAACTGTTGTTGCAACTCGTTTGACATTATAACAGAGAGAACAGCTGCAATCGCAAAAAAAAAAAAGTATTTCTAAAGTACTATTGGCAAATGTTAGAAAAACGCTTTAACGCAATGGTTTTACATTGGTTTTATTTTATAAACCGTTGTAAATTTTGTACGATAAGAACTTCTAAAGTACTTTTTACAAACGTTGGAAAAACGCTTTGAACCAATGTTTTTACAGTGTTTTTATTTCACAAATATTTGTAAGTTTTGTATAAAAAGTATTCCTAAAATACTTTGTCCGAACGTTCGAATAGCAATCCAAAATAATGTTTTTTAAATGCTTTTTTTTCGTATTATTTGCAATTATCGCTTTGGAAACGCTTTTATTTTAGTACCATCAAAAACAAACGTTTTGAAAACTCTTCGTTTTTTGTACCATCCCAAATTTCTACCTGGGTTGTTTAAATAACCGATACAAGTAGTAAAAACAACAGAAAGTCTTTTAAAACAACCTTTAATATTAAACGGGCAAACGTAAAAAAATTATTTTTTCCTTTGTTTTTGAAATTTAAAATTTTTTTTGTGATTACAAAACACATACACAAGCCCATTTTTGTATTTGTTTGTGTGTTTGTTATGTTGGTATCTTTGAATTTCTTCTAAATTCAATTAAAACAATTTTGTATTTAAACAAACTCTTTTTGTAAAAAATTTTATTGGAATTATTGCACTTTTTTTTTTGAAAGAGAAAAAATAAAATTCAAAATTTAACTGCCAATATTTAACACCTACCGAAAGAACTTATATTTCTATAGTTTGTTTTTTAAACTACCGATAGAAAGAGTAAAAAAAATATTTCTATGGATTTTAATTGATTTGAAAACAAATTTTACGTAAAACTTTATAAATAAACTTGAATCGGTAACAGAAAATATATTGTGAGTGTAGTATTTAAATTTTAAAATATTAATTTATAGCTAAACATACAACAACAAAAAGTCAAAAGTATGCATTAAAATGTGCAATTATAGCAAGATTTTCAAAAATATGTATTAACAAATCGATGCAAATACGAGTACTTTAATTTACAAAGATATTTAGTTAACTTTGTATACAACAAATTAATTAATTTAAATTAACTTCCAGCCCTAGTCATTATTTTGGACTTTACCAAGGCTTTACCTATACCTTTTTAATACCATTATCCGTTTCAAAATCCTTTAAAATTGTTAACCAATAACGAATCCGTTGTTGGAAAAAATACTGGTGTACCGTAACCGTTTCCTTAATTACTGGTATTGAATCGGTTTTAAGAAAAAAAATTTTATTTTTTCATTTTTAGCCAAAAATATAATTATTTTTAATACAAAATATCGAAACTGCAAATAAATTTAATTTTTTGTTACATCGTATTGTTAACGGCTGTCAATTTATAATTTTCGTTTGCAACATATTGTTAATGGCCCTTTGTTCGTCTTAAGAAACTACACATAATTTATTGTGAAATGGATTTTTTCAATAAAACAGCTATGCTACGGTATTGATATCTCGGTATCGATATTGCCGATGCTAATACAAATGATATACCAAAACCTAAGCAAACAAAAAACAAAATTAGATTAAATACGTTTAATTAAAGTGTATACATAAGACTGTTTGTGTACTTCTTAGTGCGTTTTGGGGATTAAATCAAATTGAATTAGGAATAGCATTTGTTAAAAATCAGCATTGTCGTCAGAAAAATAAGAGTGTTACTCGAGAATAACAACGCTTAAGCAAGATGGGTTTAAGAGTATTTAAGTTAATAAGTTCTCTGCTCTCGTCGAATTAAGAGAGTTAGCGAGTGGAACCAAATTGTTGCTTACTTTTTTACATTAACAGTGGGTTTACACAAGACGTTCGAGTGACACAGACGAAAGACTGCATATTGTGTTTGTTTTGTATATTGCACTTGATTTATTATTGTATTTACTTACGGTCTGTTTTTGTAAGACGTGTCACTCAATAAATTCGTGTAAATGAGTGAAGAAATTCATTGTGGGGTTCTGTATCGCAAATGTCACTTTGCATTGAGTGAAAACGTAAGAGCTGTCGTTTTCGTCTTTTTTTTGGTTTCCACATTGCGATTTGAAACGTCAAAAACAGACGTTCACAAAAAAGTATTCGTCAAAGAAAAAAAGGCAACACAATTTAATATTAAAAAAAAAAAAATACTTTTTAACAAAAAATTTGAATAAAAAAAGAATAATCATTTTTATTTTTATTTTCATTTATATTTATTTTCATTTTTTATTTGTAAATGTTTTTGTTTTTTTATACAAATTATATTTTTGCCACCACTTTTATTGTTTTCTAAACAAAATAAATTAATAATTTTTTTCAAGCAAAAATCAGCTGTTTATATTTCATTTACAGTGTTGGGTTGCAATCATGGCAATCTCTACTGTTTGACATAATATAAAGCTTTACGTACTCAAACGTAAGTCAGACGAACGAATTATAAAAACCACACGTTCGTCTGAAATTATACACGTATTGTAAAAACAAGCCGTTAGTACGTCCGGAACAAATCGTGATGTAAACAGCTGTTTAGGTTCCGATAAGTTTTTACTTTTAGAATATTATGTAGGTTAACCCCACTGCAAATGTAGTTAAAAACAAATGAAATTTCACTTGAAAACAATACCACTAACTTTCATTTCATTAAAGTCAACTTACATTTTCATTTGTTTTTGACTATTAATAAACAATTTAGTAAAAAAAATATATTTTTTCTAAAAAATATTTGTTTCACTTTTTTAAATATAAACTTTAAAATTAAGGTACTGAATTACTACTCAAACAATGAATTACTACTGCAAAAGTTCCCTGGGTGCAAACACAATTAAACAAATGACATTATTTTTTTAACCTGGAATATTGTTTTTATTCAACATACATATACACTACACTCAGAAAAAATATAGAAAATCAAGTAGAAATAATACTAAATTAAATAGAAACAGCTTTTAAATCAAATAATGTTTGTTTTTTTTAGTTTAAATATGTTTTATTTATTAAAGTGCATGTTATGAATATGACTGTTATATGTCCAAAGTTTTGAGCAAACCTGAACAATTCCAAAAAAAAACAATTTTTAAAACTCCTCCGGGATTCTTAAATACCTGACATAATTTTCCTCAAATGAGAGCTAATTTTATGTAATATTCAAATCCACAAGAAATTCAGATTTTTAGACTTTTTCGCAATATTAACCAAAAAAACAGTTTTGTCCTATAAGGTAATAAGGTAATGAATGGTCCACAGCTCGGAAGGCGAGACGGGAGAAAGTTTCTGACTTTAAAAAAATTTAAACTCATCGGTAATGAGCACACTTCAATTAACTTTATTATTGTATAATATAATAAAATAATAACGTGGAAACGACTTAATTCTGTGACTGTGTGAGTTTTAGCATGCCAAAATTAATAAAAAATTATGTGTCGCAAGACATATTTTTACTAAATCAATTTAAGAAAAATTTTCAAAAATCGAAAATTTTGTAAGGGGCGTAACGGCTATTGCTATCCGATTTTACGCACATTTTCACCAAATAACTTTATACTACTACAATAAATTTTAATTTTTCAAAAAAAGTTTTTCTTTATACAAAAAATGCCGCTCTAATAACCATGTAACAAATTAATATAACGTATACGTCTTTCAAAATTCTACACAAAGAGAATTTTTTTGGGCAAGTTTTAAAAAAGTTTTTCACTTAACTAATAAAGTAATCTTCACATAGTGAATGAAAAATTTCTTAAACTTTATGAAGAAGCTTAATAATTTTTATGAAACTATTTTTAATGAAACTTTTTCATTAGGCGTATGAAATTTTAATAAATAAAATTAAAACTTTTCTAAAATTTTATGAAAAACTGCATTTAGTTATTGAAAAGTTTCAGTGGACGAATCCCAGTGACACATTATTACTCTAATGCAAAAATTCATTGATATCATGTAGATAATTTTCTTCTTGTGCACAAATTTATGCTAACGATTTCGTCAGCAACCACGTATGTATGTATGTGCACGCTTTTGGGTTTATTATCAAAAATAGACTTTCTGTGGTTAAAAGCATCAAGAGGTAATATTTATCCAATCTTCATGTCAAGTGGCACGGTATAGGGTTTGAATTTACACATATGGTTCTAAGGAAAATATTTTTTTTTTTTATTTTATTAATTAATAATCATATAATTACAAATTATATACTATTTCCCTAACCGAGCACTAGCTACTATGGCCTTCGGCGCGTTGTAGCGAAAACAAACCAGTGCCTCTGGTGGGAATCGAACCCACGACCCCCGCACTAATAAGCCAGCACGCTACAGACTAGCCTACCGGGGCGCACTCTAAGGAAAAATATTCTTACAATTTTTCATGGATTTTGTTTTTGCTATGCGATTTTTGATTTAATAATTTACCCACCCTAATGTACTTGGGTGTGTATTGCGTTTTGAATGGAAAAGATGCAGAATGATTGTGTTGTGTTGTTAAAAGTCGTTGTTTTCGCAAGCAAGGTCATAAAATAATCCTAGTGCTTGTTTTCGCGGGGTAGAAATATGCAACAATGAATTTTTTTTAATTTTAAATGTGGATACTGTAAAACATGGTTATAACAAACACGAATCAACCAGGTATTTTAATTCGTTGTATGAATGAGGGTAGAACCGTAAGATATATAAGAGAATTCAACTCATTTTAAACGCTCAAAGTGTACACATTTTGCTTCTTGTTTAATACTACGTTAACCCTAGAAAGTTAATCTTATTTTTAGTGCAATTTTTGAGTTCAAAAAACGACACAAAATCAGAACGGGCAACAAAAAAAACACTAATTCCACTTTAAAGAGCACATAATAGTCTTTTAAAAATGGTCGATACAATGGTTATTACAATATAAGGGCATAAATTAACTAAACCGGAAGGTTTTCTAAGCTAAGCACTTCGAGATGACCGACCTGCCTCAGCTTTGGACCAACTTGAAGATTTAGAGGATTTAAAATTTTGAATCCCTGTGCAAAAACATAGATATTCGTAATTTGAGGAATACATTATTTTTGTTCAGTTTTTATGTTGAATTTTAAAATTTTCCGATGTGTTCAGTTCAAGAAGAAGAAATTACCAAAATATCGAAATAGAGTTGTCCGAACAAATACTATAAAATATTTTTTCTATGACATATCCAAATTTCATACAAAACGGAGAGGTTATCTTGGAATAATTTTCTTTTTAGTGCTATATATAGATTATTCCGGTATTTGGCTACATGCTGGTTTTAAGCAGTTTTTTCTGCATCCTCATTTTTAACTAATTTTTAGTAGCTTTTTATGCTATTTTTACATGTTTATTTCTAAGAGTGTTTTATATTGCCCTGGTCAAGCAAACATATTTGAATAAAATATTGAGCTTTTGTATTATTTTTAATAAAGTGGACAAGTTTACTAAAAGGTTTAAGGGACATAAAAAATAATAAAAATATTTTATATCTATTCTTTACATAATTTGTTTTTGTTCGGACAGAAAAAACAATTTACCTAATACTATTAAACTGTTTTTTAATATGCTTTTTCAAACATTATCTGAATGGTTTGTGAATACGATAGTGATTTAAGCTTTTAGTAAAAAGCTTTAACTGATAGATCAACGAATTGAAAGCAATCAATTAAAAAATAAAACGATTTCCGGACAAAATTATCCCTTAAATGCTCAAAAGCGCTGATTTATTTGAAAATCTTTATAGAAAATAAAATGATTTATAAAAATAACAACTGCGGATAAACTTTATTAAAAAAAAAATAACTATTAAAACATGTATGGTAATCGATTCGATGCGGGTATCGTTACGCTATTTTCTTTTATTGCGGTAACGGTATTTAATGGGTAACTATATTTCAGGTATTTCGGTAACGGTTTTTTTTATCGTTAACGGTATTTTACTTATTATTTTGGTAAGGTTATTTTAGGGATAACGGTATTTCAGTTATTTTGGTAACGGTATTTTAAGGATAACGTTATTTTAGTTATTCAGGTAATGCCAATGCACTTTGATATTTATATCCACATTATGCCTGTTGGTTTATGATGAAAATATGGGAAAACATATCTATTTACAGCGATTATTTTTTCGGATCTTGTCAGATTATCCGGTATTTTAAGGATAACGCTATTTCAATTATTTCGCGATAGCGGTATTATTATTAGCGATAACGATATTATATTGGAAAGACGGATTTTCCAATAAACAAATACTTTTCAATCCTGTGTATTCGAGCGGGTCTCACAGTGCTTTGTTCCAATATGGCGAATGGACAAAAATAGAAAGAGTAGTCGTAGATACATGAAACTTGGTACACTATTTTATTTGGACCAATGATAAACGTATATTGAGAAAATCAATTCACACGCCTACCTCCCATATATCCTGAAATTGAAAAAGTGTGAAAAACCTGTCCAGAACTTTAACTTCTACAATTATGTACCAATTTTAAAGAATTTTTCAGTAAAATAATGCATTCGGTAATGTAAATGAAAAGTGTGAAAACACTTACGTTCTATCTATTACAGTTATAAAGATATTTAATTTTTAAAATTAAAATTTTAATTTCTGTGACCAAACTTTTTTTGTTTTTGACCAATTACATTTTATAGAAAACTGGGATAATTTTTTTAAAAAATATTTAAGTCTACCAATAAAAATGGAAATAATATTTGTTTTTATTTCATGTCATTATCTTACACCGGTGTAAAAGACTGTAAAAGTCAAAACTGTCAAAGTGATACTTTTAGTCTTCATATTTTTTTTTTCAAAATTTTGTTAAAAAACTTGAGCATTATTTTAATTTTTGCAAAAGAACAGGCCTTAGGAATCGATATGAATGCAATTTTGTAATTAGCACCCACAGCTAGCATTTTTGCAAAAATTTGGGAGTTTCGATTGTGTCAAAAAAATTTCACGCATAATAATGATTAAAAATCAGCATCGGCATCAGCAAAAAATAGGCATTTTTAAAAATGCCTATTTTTTAATTTCCGGTAAAAATCCGAGACTTTTTAGAAAAAAAATTATTTAATTTTATATAATATTTTTTATATTCCATCAAACTTAAAAAATTTTTGGATTTCAGCCAAAAAAAAAAAAAAACGTTTTATCCGGGGCTATAAAAAATATTTTTTGCAAACATATACTGAAATTTGTTTTTAAATTTAATTATATGGAGCTAGAAGAGTAATTCTCCGGTGCATATCCAAACTTTTTATCCGAATCGAATAAAATTCGGTACATGATGTCTGTGACTGACTTATTTTATTGATAGTCGTATATATATATATTAAGTTTAGTAAAAATAGTTCGATATTGAATTAGTCATTTTTACAAACGACTATATTTTTAATTTACAGTAAAAATCCGGAATTTTTTTGATAAAAAAAAATAAATAAAAAATAAATGATTGAACTTTATATAATTTTTTTATTCTCTATCAAACTTAAGAAATTTTACGATTTTAAGCAAAAAAAAAACGTGTTTTTCGGAGCTATAAAAATTAGTTTTTTTTTCCAAACCTACATTTAAATGTGTATTTAAATTTAACTACAAATGTATCGAATTAATCAAAAAATAAGACTTGGAACCAAATGTATTTTGGAGAAATACTTTAGTGACATAAAAATAATTAAAGTGATATTTTTTCCGAAAATTATTAGTTTTTGAAAAAACTCCTTTTTGCATTTTTTATCAAATTTGGCTTATTTTTGATTACAGCAGTGGTGCAATCAGTAAAACAACGCAAAATGTAACGTGGATCAAAAAAAGTTGTGTTGCGAGAGAGGATCAACTTTTTTTTGTTAATTTTCATTTAAAATATATAGCTAGTACTTTTTAGCACGTGCTAACTCAGAAATGTATATCTAAAATCATTTAGAAAATATTTTTTTCATGGCATGTGGCTCTGTAATGGACCATTTATAATCATATCTGAATTCAATTAAAAAATATTCAAAGCATTGGACCTCATATATTTCTATATAATTTTGTATGTATACATGCCTTTATAAAAAATTATAAAATAAATATTTTTAATGTTCGTTCACATAAAGTTTTATATAAATTATTAGTAATATATAATTATGTCTATTTTGTATAATTGTATATAAGACAACATAAAATAATATATTGCTATATATACACAAATATAAATATTTTTGAAACAACACAAAGCTATATATAATTAGATACAAATATTTACGCTGTATATATGACTATATAAATTTATACGCTGATATATTTAATTGTATTTGAATAAATTTAAGCTTTTCTATTTGGGTAATAATTATCCTTTTAAATATTTTGAAATAATTATTTTAAAAGGATAATTTTATTATTATTATTTTTTTTTTTTTTTGAAAATACTGTATATAGTTGCCATATTTCGAAAACCCTTGCAAGCGATTTTGAAAATTCCTATTCACGTTCATCGGACAATTTTAAGGCTTCTTTAAATGCCAATTAAATAGCATGCGTAGACTTTGACCTTTATTGGCCCTTGGCAAATTACCCCATTTACCCTATTCTTGTATGTTCTTGTTTGCCAGCAGTACATGTATGAGTATTTTGCTTATTTATATTGTTTAAAAAATAATGTTCATTGACATTTTAACAAAAAAGAATTGCGAAGAAAAACAAACAAATTATTTTTACTTTTTTTTTCGAAATAATACACGCAAAGAAAAAACATGATTGGGGGAACCATATACGAAAAGGATCATACATTTTTGGATTTATGATTGCGACAACCATGTTACTATGGTTGTGGCAACCACACTTTTATTGCTTCTGTATCATAATATGATAATTAGATTACCATATTATGGTTCCAAATAGATCCCAATATTATCATATTATGGTTCTGGAAATTTTTATGATTAATAATAATATGAGCCTTACAGAAGTCACCAAGCTTTCTTTAGAATCTGGATTAAAAATATATATAAGTTTTTTAATAGTATATTTATCTAATAAGTCACACATTTAAATAAACTTATGTTTAATATAACTTAATTAATCAAATTGTCTTTGCGCTGAAGAAAAAGCGTGGTGAAACATGTCAGGAATGCAAGCTATATATCTGATAACAGCATAAATCACGCATAAAAATATTGTTAAGAATACAATTTCACAATACATTTATAATGATCAAACCATGTTTGAAGCAATCATAACAATTGCATTATAACCATAGTATAGTCCTAGTTATTATAGTATGATCATGGACTAGCATTTCGTCATCATTTATTACCATATCATGATTATTTCAATCATATTATGATTATTTCGTACTACAGACTTAAAAGCACGTGCATTTTGTTTAAATTTTTCTTTCATAATTACAAACAATTAAAAAATAAAGCACTTTTTTATCAATTTATACTTAATTTGTAGCACTTTTATGTCCATATAATAAAAATAACTTTATTTAAGGGGTGCGTGACAATTAAAATTTTGCCTATACTTCCAGGGTAGACCGGGTTGAGACTACAAACTTATTCCTTCTTCCGTTAAACAAATCAGCATTACAATTAACACCACTACGTGTTTGTCTATTTTTATGTATTTTTTTTTTTTTTTTTTTTTTAATAATAAATATAGAATTTAAATTCTTCAATTTACATAATCCAAGCCCTTAGGGCCATATATGATTATTAAAAGCTACTTTATAACACAAGCTAATTAATAATATTTTCTATATAAAAAATAAATAACTTAAAACTATCATAAATAATAAAAAAAAACATTTCTTTTTAATTAAAAATTACATCTTAATAAAAAATAAAAAAAATAAAAAAAAAAAAAAAAAGTTGAGAGAGATAAAAAAAGACAGCGAACACAAAAAATTACAAATCATGAACAGCCACATAATCCTTCAGCTTTTGCCTAAAGACCGGTGGTGAAAAACTAAAACTTCTCAGTTGTATAGGTAAATCATTCCATATTCTCGAAAGCCTAATCTGAAATGATCGCTCAAACATAGTCGTGTGATGTATTGGATATACCAATTGTGGGTTTCTTTCCGAATGGGATAAAATATAATTGTTTACTATATAGTCTGGAAAGCCATTTGCCATCGCCTTGTAGAAGAATATCAACAACCTCATAGCTACATAATTACTAAAAGAGCACCCAAGAAATTGGACCACATACGGGGTGACATGGGACCGAAGTCTTAGGCCATACACATATCTAATAATTCGATTGAAAATCCTAGTAAACCTACTAAATTCACCATCTGTGGTACCAGAAAATACCTCAACGCAATATAATATATGAGGCATTAACAAGGCATTAGCAACACGCATTCTAATTGAAAGAGGCAGATATATATCAAGAGAGTATAATCTTCTCAACAAGAATGATATTCTCGAAGAAACGCTATTAATATGCGATGAGAAACTTAACTGATTATCAATTAAAACTCCAAGTCACTTCATCTTGTCTACAAAATCAACTCTCATACCATTGAGAGTAACATTTATCGTATCATCAAGGACACCGAAACCCATTAACTTTGTCTTTCTTGGATTTACAGCAAAACCATTGCCTGAAGACCAAGACAAGACTTCACGCATTATAAAATTCACACCTTCCTCCAAGACATCTACAAACTGTGCATCTGAATAGCAAAGAAACTGAACATCATCCGCATAAACGTAAGACTGACAGGATATACCATTCCCTATTGCTAGCAGATCATTTAAGTAAATCATGAACAGTAGTGGACCAATAATAGATCCCTGCGGCACACCACTTGTTATTGGTTTTGTCACAGAAGAAGATTCACCAATTGATACATATTGACTTCTATCAGAAAGGTAACAGGTTATAAGTTTACAAGCTTGTGAGGAAAAATTAAACAAGTTGTACAACTTGTCTATAAGCTTCGAGTGTATCACCCGGTCAAAAGCTTTTGACAAATCCAATGAAAGAAGAACTACATTTTTACCGTTATCCAAAAATGTTCTAACAGAATCTGTTAGACCAAGAAGAAGGGCACCAGTACTATACCCACGCCGAAAACCTGACTGTGAATTGTGGATTAAGGAATTTTCCTCAAGGTGTTGAATCATTTGTTCCTTAATAATATGTTCGACTAATTTTGAGAGAACCGGAAGAACTGATATCGGACGCAGATTATCCAAAGAATCAGAAGGACCATCCTTTTTTATGGGTACTACTCTAGCTTTCTTCCACTCGTCAGGAAAGACTGAAGTAGTAATAACGGAATTGACTAAACGAAGAATATGGGAGGAAAGAAATGGAAAAATTAATTTAATAAATTTTAAAGGCAAAAAATCATGACCTGCAGCATTAGATTTAATTTTTTTCAATGCTGTGTATAATTCCCCCTGGTCTACACAACGAAATGAAAAACCATCATCAAAAGTACCCTCTGCAAAGTCCAAAGAATTGGGAACATCATTTATCTGACATGAAACAAAATAATCATTAACCTCGTCTGGGTTAGCATAAGTGAACCGATTACAACTTTCCAAACCACCATTTCCCCTCAAATAGCCCCACATTTGCCTAGGATTAAGATCGCGAAACATACTTGAGTAGGCACGCCTCTTCGCTACTCTAATAACCCTCTTCGCACGATTTCTGTGCTCACAATAAATAGACCAATTCTCTAAACTTCTATTCTTAAGATAATATTTGAAGGACAAATCTCGTAAAGAGATATGATAAACAATATCAGTGGAGTTAAACCAGTTATCAGACCTAAAACCAATTTTACGGCCGTACTGTTGGAACTAAGGAGTGTACAACATGGAGGTTAGACATAAAAATTTCCAATTGAGCATTAACATTATTCGTTGAATACATTCCGCTAAAATCAAGCGAATGAACAGTTTGTTCTAAAACCGCCATATTCAAGGCATTATAATCCAAATAGGATATATATTGTCGGGAAGAAGGTGCAGGAATATCGACAGCAATAAAAATTAAGGAATGGTGTGATACGCCTGGACACTGCATTTGACCAGACCTACTCACACTAAGAGAGGGACTCATAAGAAAGTAATCAATAAGGGATGTAGAATCCTTATCAATATCATAATGGGTGGGGGCCGAATTGTGGTGGCACACTAAGTCCAGCCTACTACACATTTCTCGAACTGCATCAGCCTTCTTAATGCAAAACATATTCATATTAAAATCACCCATTATACAAACATTGGAATATTCTACAAGAATATCCCCTACAGATTCTTCAAACACTTTCAATTTACCATTTGGCAAGTAATTGACACCAACTAAAATTTTCATGCCTCGAAGAATCACTTCAACGAATATAGATTCTGATTCACCATATTTATTTATTAATTTATTATGGTTGACTGTTTCTCAAAACTTCTTTTCACAAAATCTCAAACAATAATGAAACTAAAAGAGCGAAGACGCTCATAAAAAAACGAATGATCATCTTATAGTTGGCGCAACTATAATATGGCTGTAGTTACATAGAGGAATATGATAAGAAATGCTATAATATGATTGTAGACAATACAATAATATGATAACTGAAAAGAAAGAGAAATTTTTACTAGAACATAGTGAAAGCACCATATTATTGGTGGAATATGATTGATACAACAATAATTTAATTGAAACAAACATTTATGGCTGTAGGAAACATATTTTTGTGGCCGCAATCACATTGCAACCATATTTTTTCTCTGCGTGTAACTTTCACGGAATAATCTTAACTAATACAAAAACATGTGATGGCCACTTCCCCATAGAGTGGTGTTGGTACAATATAACAGGTATCAGACATTGAAAATATTAAAGCGAATTTACGAATACATAATTATGTAGAACTTATATATGGATTGGTACAAAAGACCACATTCTGTTTCTGTTTGTATGACCCCTCATGACTGCTATAATCAGTCTGGGAATGATAATACTGAAAATGAACAAAACGCTGTAGATGAAGTTAAATATAGTACATCCATACTATCTATTAATAGCAAATGAGTTATATTTTTGAAATGTATTTATTTTTACAAATGAAAACATTGCCCTAAATGAAAAAGATCTTAATTGAAATAATTGTTTATAAAAATTGTATGTTAAAGGCATTGGCATTGATCAATGCTTAAAATCATTATAATTGCTTTTAAAGCAATTATAATGCCAAAATTTAATTACCATTGACATCAAACAATGCCAATTAAATTGTCAATTAAATGGTCCATTCAATTAACTAGTACCAAGTATGATCTAAGCCTTCTCAAACCGAAAATCGCATTAAAAATTTTTTATGGATTAGTTTTTTAATTCTAATTTATAAGTAATTTGACTAATTTGACTATATCTTGATTTAGGATCAAGTTACTTTGGTCAGTCAAATTGCAAAACAAATCTAATTTAATGAGCAACATATCTAATTTTGAATCAGTAGGTTAGAACCAATAGGTCAAAATAAGACAGAAAAATCTATTTTTTTCGACTAAAATTAAAAATGGAAAAATTCCTTAAAAAATGCAGATACGTAAATTACAGTGGAGTGATGAACAAAAATCGGAAATCGATTTTGGCGATAGGTGGGATCAGTTGAAATAGACATTAAAAGATTACGTGTGAAATTTTAGACAGATCGCTCTTCATCTTGAGGGTCCTCCGAGCCTGTAAAAATTAAATTATTTTAAAAAAAATATAGCTTAGCGAAAATGTGTTAAAAATTTGAACTGATATATTTTGTAATTAAATATGTTTTATTTGATCAAAGTAATTTAGATAAAAAATATTGTCTTTCTAGGATACTTGTTTTTCGAAAAATTTTGATATGGTCTGTACATATTAATAACTTTTTATATATCGATTGATATAACCGTAGATGTGGTATATATTACTACATATGGTATATATTAATTAGCACGATTTCAGATATAATTTTGTATAGCATAATACAATTCTACGTATAATAATATATGGTATCATAATAAAATTTAGTTTTACATTGAATCTAAAGTGTTTAATGACAGTTTTAAATTGAAAATTAAATTTCTCTTTACAAATTAAATTGTTGTTTGCAATTTCAAATTTAGAAAATTTCTAATGTAATTTTAAAATTATATTTTCATTTGTAATTTTTTTATTTTAAAATTCATCAAAAAGCTTAACCCTTTCACTACCGACCTTTTGTTTTTGGATATATTTCTAGTTTGACTTTAGATTTTTGCTAGAGGTCCTTAAATTAGAAATAAAAAGGTTTACATATACGCCCCCTCCTCTTCCTACCCACCAAAAAATGGGTCCATTTTTACCACTAAAACATTAAAATAACCAAAAATACTTTTTTTTTTTATTTTGTTTTGGGCATTAAATAAAATAATAAAAATTGCAAGGAACCATACCATATTTATATTTAAAAGAACTTATAGGCCATATTATTGTCCTATTATATTAAATTAGATATATTCTTATAGTATAACTAACGTTTCATTTGATTAAATTGGATGAGGACAAAACTATATCAAATCACTTCGAGTTGAAAATAAAACAAATCGAATAGATACAATTATATCTAATGTGATACAATTTAATCGGGCCATTTTCTGTTATTCATAATTAGATAAAATTTTAAAAGTTATCAATTGGCAAACACGCGAATTTCGTTTCTAATTAGATGCCTTGTTAAAAATGTGCACTTTTTTATATTTTATGTTCCCTGGTAAGAAGAATTCGTTAATTCTTATTACCAGGAAATCAGAAATATGCTCTAAATATCGATTTCATGTCCATAAAAAATGCTCTTAAAATACATTTTTCTTTAAAAAAAAAACGCCTTAAAAAGCTTATTTTATATACTAACTTTTGTGAAATTTATTTCAATTGCTAACAAAAGAGTAGATAAAAAATTAATTATACCTAAATCAGTAAAAACAGTCTTAAAACTAAAAATTCAAATTTGCAAAAATGGTTTGAATTTCCAAAACTAGTGTTACAACCCCCAGAAAATTTCGAAAAAACTTTGGATTTTCTAAAAAACCGAAAAATATGATAAAAAAAAAAGTTGGCTTAGCTCCAAAAAGTAAAAAGATATGCTGAAAGACTTGCTTTTTTCCCAAAAATATGTTTTTATGATTAAAATATGCGAAAATACGCAGTTAAGAGCAAAATATGCTCTAATAAATTGATTTATCAATTTTTCTGAAACGGATAAATATCTCATCCATTTTTCAATAGGACTCACAGGAAAAAACATGATACAGCATATTTCTGGTTGCCCTGCTTATTAAATTTTGAACACCTGTTCGATTTCGACACCTGTTGGTTGGAAATTATAAAAAGTACAAGCGAATAAACAAAAAAGTAATAACAACCTTATCTTTGGTAGAAAATTGGAAATATTTAGTGATTTATATAAAAAATTAAATAAATAAACTTTTCAAATCATGGTATATTTGAAATCTTAATCATTCATAGATATTTAGAACTATTACATTTGTAAAATAAATGCATTATTTTTAAATGTAACTTTTAACGTGAAAAATGTTTTGAATTATTAAAAAAAAATTAAGAATTTTTCAAGCTTCCTTGTTAAAACTTCAAATATGTTTTTCATGTGAAGTTTTCACTGTTTTGTCTGACTGCGGTGGTTAATAGCTATGGACTCATTCCATATAAAACCATAAAAAATCTAATTTTTTACCTTGATCCCCTTTAATTGTAACCAAACTTGGTATGCCATATAAATATGACATAGTCCAGATTTTATGTTGGTAGCTCTTACGGTTGTGGAAATATCGCATTTTAAAAATTTAAAAAAAAATCGAAAATTTAACAAAAGTAGTGGTATAAAATCGTTTATATCTTTAGGGGTTAAAGCTATTCATTTAATTCACTTTTATCGTGCTTTAAATGATATTCGAAAAAAATATTTTTTGAGGGTAACATTTTTTTTAAAGTCCGCGGATGAAACCGCAGTATTTCAAAAAACGGTTTTTTTAAATTCTTTAAAAAAATATATATATATTTATTACAAATTATTCTCCTATATGTCGTTGCCAAATTCCTTTATGCAACTCTTACGGAATTCAAGGTGATGAATAAAAATCTGAAAAACGCTACTAACTGTGGTAGAAAAGAAGATTAACATAAAAAATATTTTATTGAAAAAATAAATATCAAAGTTTTACAAACGAAGTTGCACATAATTTCTTATATCACTTTAAGCTACTAGAGTCATTGATACCTCATTTTAAAGCTTCTTAAATCGTGGTTTTATTGGTACAGAAAAGTTATTCACTTTATGAAATCAAAATGCATTTTTTACACAATCCGAGGCTTAAACCGATGTATTCAAAAACCTGGGTTTCCAAAATTTAACAAAATATATATATGTTAATTATAAATTATTCTTCTATACCGTTGAAAAATGCCTGTATGGTACTCCTGCGGGCTCTAAAGTTATCGGTTTTTTAATTATATTTTTTTTTTACATATGCATAATTTTGGTTTCCATATTTATTTATTTACTATTCAGTCTATTGAACATAATTCCCTTACAAACTAAGAAAAAAATACCATATTGTAGTGGTATAAAAAAAAGTAATTATTAAAAATCTTAATATTACGTTTGTAGATTTTTTGGAGAATTTTAAAAGCTTGTTTTTTTAAATACATCGGTTTGAACAAATTATTTTTTTATAATTTCAGTTAAAGCAAATAAAATAAGATATTAACGAATCGCATAGCTTCAACCGTTAAAAAGGTACAAAAGACTATTTTTGGGATTTTTTTCGAATATATGTGAAACGCGATTTTTCAAGATCATTTGGGACTAGCTTCTCTAAACTATCTATCCTAATCCAAGATTGGTTGAAATCGGAAATTGTGGAGGAAAACAGTTTTATGTGTTTTTAGTCGATAGGAACACCGAAAAAAATGTGCTTGCATAAAAATCTACCTAAGATGTGTGGGTATGTCTTTCGCTTTAGTCTGTCTACCTGTTGAATATTTGTTTGCAATTTGACCACACTAGAGTATAATTCTCTATGAACATTTAGTTTACAAATACACATTTAATTAAATTTAAATATGACAACGCAAAATTTACAATCCACAATTTTGTTTTATGTATGGAAAACAGATACAAAAATCTGTCATGGTTGATTGTCTTACAAGAGTTGTACTTTTTAGTATCATTTTCCTCGTCACTACTACATCTTGAAATGCCACGACATCTAATTCATTCTGCGTATATCTTTCAATCTCGTTGTCAAACACACATGTGCTAATCAGCACAATAAATAAGTAAAACATTAGTTCATTATGTGCTAAAAAAATAAAACTAAAATTTTAGCTGAAAACATAATTTTAGCAAAATATTTGCTGAAAAATAGTATACCTGAATTACAAGACGTTTTACTAACTTTTCTACTAACTTATTTTTTTGAGTACAGCTTTATCACTCATAATACACATGTTTTTCTTCTAACATGATAGTGGGTGTTTCTTATACTAATTACCAAAACTGCCCATAAACACAATTTGCAAATATAATTCGTTATCAACAATATAATGTTGTTGCTTTTTAAATTATATGTGTTGTTTTATGTTATTTTCTTTTAACTAGTCAAATTCATTTCTACTTATGTTTGAATATACGATTAAACACGTGTTTTTCAAAGGCCAGTTTACATTATAAGATTTTTGAAGATGAATAGTGCGTAATAATTGTCAAACGAACGTTCAGTTCAGTTTAATTGCAGTAAAATTGAATTAAAACTTCTAAATATAAGTTTTCACAACAAAAAAAAATATAGCACACAACTGAGACTGTTTTCTGGGTGTTGTTTCTATTAAAATAAAAACACTCACTTTTGAAATTTTTTTATTCAAATTTTCTAAACGATTTTTTCGGACATCTGTATAGAACTAGTTTTCCTAGGAATATAAATTTTTAAATCTCACAGTTTCAATTCATATTTCAAATTTCCATTACTTTTTTTTTGTATACTAAATAAAATTATAAATTGTTAACTTAAAATCGTTTGAAATTTGTACAAAAAAATTTTAAATTTTAAAAATTTAAATTTTTATGAAAAGCAAAACAAAAAAAAATATAAAAAAAATCCTATTTGTTTAGCACGAAAATATGGATTATTGAATATTGTCGTAACTTAAAAGAATTCCGGGATTCATAATTTTTTAAAATTTTTTTTAAATGTTTCGGGTTAATAAATTTATTTTTATTATAAAAGTCGAAATTTTCAAGCACAAATAATTTAATTAACTTGTGTTGAGTGCGAAATCCCGGGACCGCTGGAAATACGAAAAAAATTACCGATATCCCGGAAAACAAAAACCCTAAGCCAGCCATTTTTTGTGCGCCATTTTAAACTTGCAGTGCTTATAAATATGTGTACCAAAAATTTTGGTGTCTGCTATAAATATTTATGTTTATTAAATGTTGTTTAATATAATAAACTACTTGAATAATTTTTCTTAATCTTATCGATGATTTGTTATATAAAAGTAAGATTGATGGATTGATCCATATTTATCGATTGTTGCATACTCGAACGTGTTTAACAATTTTTGTGGACTTTGTTCGTCTAGAACTGTTGTTGACAAGAAAATGACCAAAAATATTTGGTGAATATTTGAAAATGGTGTTCCGTAGAAAAATTTGCGTAACTCAAAAACTAGACAAGTAATTACAATGTTAAAAGCAGATGTGTACACCCAGAAAATTATGTAGGTAGAATCAACTGCAAAAGACAGTTTAAAAAAACTTCAATTCCATATGAAAATGTATACCCTACTTTTGCAGTTAAATCAACTGCACTGTGTAGTTATTTTTAACTGTTAAAAATTAGCTGTCGAATGTAGTAAGAACAATAACAAATGCAGTTAAAACAACATTACAAGCATTTTTGTAAATATCACTTCAAATATTCAAGTTTCACGGTATTTTTCCAAATTATATTTGCCACATGTCTGAATTAATATTTAAATATTAAAGATCTACAAAAAAAAGAATTATGTGCATGTTTTGGGGTGGCCGCCACAATCCCAAGATCTCAACCGCATAAAAAATAAATTGTGAATTAAAAAAAAAAAACAATTAAAATTTTGAAGATTTAGAAACAGAATGGGAAAGACTGCCTCTCGATGCTATCATACGTATCCTTACACAGAAAAAACAGGTTTCAATTAAAAAATTTATTGAATCAATTAATATTTTAATTGATTTTGCACCTATCACGGCAATGATACTACAATTAAACCTTTTATTAAAATTAAGAAGGAAAAAAAAGTTATAAATAACTTCTACAAAAAAAAATATGATACTCACAAAAAAAGTGTGTGATCTATACGTTGGTATGTGTGTTTTTTGCAATGCTGAGTCTGTTTGTGTGTGTGCTTGTTTTGTTTGTTAACTTCATTTGGTATTTTGTACTTAAAATTTTCTATTTAGAATAATCAAAACTCATGTGCCCTTTAATCGATATTTTACTATAATAATATTTAATTTCATTCATAAATGTAATTTATACTTGTTATTGTAACGATTTTAAATTACGTATTAATAAGTTGCATGTTTTTTCCCCTAATTCATAGAATTCTAATAGTTATATGTAAATTGTTTTTTTATTTTGTAATCGTGATATTTACTGAATCTGTTTAGTAATATGACTAACTTCCAATTCATCCAAAAAAAAAAATATATATATATATTTTGCTACAAAACAATTTAAAGTATTATATACTATATACCTGCGGAAAAAAATTATTGTATAAATTATATAAGTTTTTACATTTTCACACATAGTGAAAAGTTAAGCTATTTGTCAACTAAAATCTGGTTACTAGGACTCAAATTTGGTTATTACGAATTTCAGTTTTTTGGTACAACTGTACATTAGTTTTTACAACAAAGTTCGGTAAATTTAACTGAATTTCAGTTCCAACAACAAAAATATTCTGAAATCTAATGTAAATATCGTTGTACTAACTGAATTTATGAGTTGTTACCATTAAAATACACTTTTTGATTCGGTTGACACTTTATTTCTCTGTTTGCAACCGAAAACTTGGTAACAATTGGTCAAGTTTTTAGCTGAAAATGTAAAAACTTATATAATTAATGCAAATAATATTATTAGAGCTATATTTTCCCATTTATTGGCATACATTTTTTTCTTGTGTTTATGTTTTAACTCGTTAATGGCACGTCACAGATCCGCTGGACAATTTTTAACCCAACTTTCCAGATATGTATATTTTTTTTTTTTGCATTAAAGCGCACTCTAGTGGAAATATTGGTAACCAAAGTAGAAGCTTTAATAGCATATAAATCCTAGACGGTTCAAGATATTTTAAAAATTTGAATTTGTTAAAGTTTTGTGAAACAAATCTTTATTCAAAAATATATGAAAATTTAGTAGTATTTTAGTAAAAACCAACCATTATTTATGTTTTGAGTAAAAACGGAATAAGTTTTGGAATATTTTAGACTTTGTGTATTTGAAAAGTTCATCGTTCGATCGGTCAGATTTTCAAAAATTATATATAATCGATGAACTAGTTTCTAGCAAAGAAATATATTTTCATGTTTTTCATCAACAGAACAATCAAAAATATAAAAGATCGGGCTTTTTTATATTTTTAAATAATTTTTGAAAAAAGTTCCATCAAAAAAGTTCAAAAATTGATTTCTTCAAAAAATTATTTGGCAACTCTAGATAACAGCCTTTCACAATTTTTTTAATCACGATTGTAGTAAACATGTTGAATAATTTAAAGTTTTTAAATCACATAATTATTTTTTTCAATTAAAAAATATAAACGTTTAAAAGTACTGGGTAGAAAAAGGAATACTGTGTCAAAAATGAATTAATGAATGTCACTTTCGCTACATTCTAATGTGTTGAAAAATTTCCACTACGATTTCGCAACAATTGACAAATATTTTCGAAAAATTACTAACAAATTACTAGTATCCGACTGATTATTCGGCTTCGGTCAATTTGATTACAGATAATTATTAGAAACACGAACAGACAAGATAACAGCAAAACTTTCAGTATGGGAACACGTTTCGTCTGGTTTGAGATACCGCGGTAGTGTATTGCTCTATATATAGCGCATTACCGCTTTAACCCAAGACGGTCTTGTGCGCAAAATTGTGTGTAAAGTTTTGTTTGGGCTGTTTTGGGTATAATCGTCTTCGATTATAAAGTCGATTATTGTAAATTTGGTGTACATTCGTCATCGGCTTCGTCCTAAAAAAGTGCCTTTGGATAAACACTACAAACTACTACACAGTGCAAAAAAATTACACTGTTTCGATCTTAATAAAATTTGTGGGAGATGATTACTCAGAAGGATCGCGGATTCCACAAACATGTCCTCAAGGTCATGGTAGAGAAACACAATAAGCACCACCCCTTTTTGAAAAAAAATTTTACTTTTGCTGTATTTCTCTTTTTCTGCTATTTGTTATCTCGAATAGGAAATAGCATATCAACATGGTCCTATATCTTTTACCGTTACAATCTTATTTACCCTCAAACATATACCTATTTTCCGAAAAAGTACCTTTATTCCAAAACTTATTTTTCATAAGCCGTTGGCAATAAAGGAGTTTGGTTTGTAAGTGCATTTTATAAATTTTCGACGCACACGTGCATTTTGGTGCAATTTTCAAAATGTACAAATATATTAAAAAAATTGTGTGAAAATATGTAGCTTCATATTGTATGCATCTGAAACTAGATTTATTCTATTAACAGGCAAAAAAAAAAATTCGAAATCGGAGTGCAGCACGTGATTTTATTGCATTTTGATGCAATTTTCAAAATGCAAAAAATTTAAAAATTGTGTGAATATCTGTGGTTTATTTTTATAAGTATTTATTCTAGTAATACCAAAAGAAAGATTTCCGAAATCGGCCTACGGGATGTGATTTTATTGTATTTTTAATGAAAATATCGATTTTAGGGTAATTTTTAAAATAACAAAAAAAAATATATTTTTATATTTTAAAACTAAAAATAATGTGAAATAAACGTTTTCACTAAAAATGTCATAAAATCGTGTGCCGCAGTACGATTTTAAAAATATTTTTGGCGTGTTAATGGAATAAATAAAAAAGGTACTTTTATGTTTCTGTACCATGACCTTGGGGGCGTTTTTAGGAAGCCGTTAATCTTCTTAGTAATCTGCCACAAATTTTATTAAGATTGAATTAGTAGTTTAGACGTAATTAATTTTTGTGTGCTAGATTGACATTTGCTCCCACTGTGTACTGGGCTTTAACATAATTTAACAAAAGTATGAACAAACATAAATAATTATTAGAATTTCTTATTTGCGATTAGACGGAAATGAATGAATTTTAACGCTGACATTGATTGCATTATTTCATTATCAAAACATTATAAATATGTATTCTATTGAAATACATTCACACATATATATGAGTCTTTCCATACCAACTTCCTAGCTTAAAAAAATAAATCGTATTAGTGTAAGTTTACAGTACTTATTGATACAAATAACACTACTCAACGACCAAAAAAACTGGCATTGAACTACAACTTTTTTGATAGACCTGAAGTAGATAATTCTAGAAACAAAACAAATAACTATATATGACATACACAAACCTTTTTGCAAATAGAAAAAGGAAATATAAAAAATTACCTACGATGTGTGTTTCGCTTTAGTCGGTCTACCTAAAGGTATATTTGTTTGCAATTTTTCCAAATTCCAAAAATTACCACTATTAAAATTTAGTTTACAAATACACATTATATTTTTATGAAATTTAAATATTTTATTTTATTTTGTTTTTAATTTAATTTTTCTTTGACAAACCGGAATCAACACAATATTTGAGTTTACTAAATCAACAATTTATATGAATACACATTGCTAGCATCCTTTTGTATGACCAAAAAAAACTGGCATTGAACTACAACTTTTTTGATAGACCTGCCGTAGATAATTCTAGAAACAAAACAAATAACTATATATGACATACACAAACCTTTTTTGCAAATTGAAAAAGGAAATATAAAAAATTACCTACGATGTGTGTTTCGCTTTAGTCGGTCTACCTAAAGGTATATTTGTTTGCAATTTTTCCAAATTCCAAAACTTACCACTATTAAAATTTAGTTTACAAATACACATTTTATTTTTATAAAATTTAAATATTTTATTTTGTTTTTAATTTAATTTTTCTTTGACAACCCGGAACCAACACAATATTTGAGTTTACTAAATCAACAATTTATGTGAATACACATTGCTAGCATCCTTTTGTATGAAAAACATAAACAAAAATCTTCCAATGTTTGATTTTTTTGTTATGTCTAACAAGAGTCGTCCTTTTTATTATCATTTTCCTTATCTCTTCTACATCTTGACATGCAGCGACGTCTACTTCATTCTGCGTATATCTTTCAATATGGTTTTGGTTTACACTATTAATGTGCTTTTTAGTACAATTTTTTTTTTCCAAACTAAATTAGTAAAACATTAGTAAAATATTAGTAAAACATTAGTTCAAAAAGTGCTTAATAAGTATAACTAAAATTTTAGCTGATAACACAATTTCAGCAAAAAATTTGCTGAGAAATAGAGTACTTGATTTACAAGACGTTTTACGAATTTTTCTACTAACTTATTTTTTTTGAGTGTACATTACAAAATACAAATAACCATCCATAAGCATAATAAAAAAAAACCGAAACCTGTTAAAAATAAAACCCGTATTTGAAACCGGTTTTTTTAAAATCTGATTTTTCGAACAAACCAAAACCCGGGCTTCTATATTCGTTGGTTTTTTGGACACTACAATAATATTGTAAGTTTAGCATTGATACGATATACATATTTTCTGCTCTAACGGGGCAGTTGGTATGGAAACCATCATATGTATGTAACATGTCTCTGTTGTTGGCGGCTATTATAAAAATGCTCATTTTAAATTCACATAAATATTATAAAATATAAATAAATATGTCTGACTATGCAAATGGTGTGCAGTTTTCCGTGCGTAATTATTAATAAATTATTTCATTAATATGCATGTAGTTATAATAAGGCAGATTCTAGACTATATATGCACCATAATTTTTAAAATGCGAAGGGTATATTTGTTTGAGGTGTAGCTTAACTTAACCCTCTTACCGGCAACCGGCGGGGTATTTTAAATTGGCCATAAATGTGATGGTCAAATGATTGATTTTTAATAAGAATTTAAGCTATTTTGATAGAAAAACAAAATTACAAAATATTTTGTGAAGTAATTTTTTGTGTGCATGACACGGTTTGGAAGCGAGAAAGCGCTAAAGGGAACATTTTGTAAAATTTCGAAAAATAAATATTTTTAAGTGTGCCCCGGTAGGCCAGTTGGTAGCGTGCTGGCTTATCAGTGCGGGGGTCGATTCCCACCAGAGGCACTGGTTTGTTTTCGCTACAACGCGCTGAAAGCCACAGTAGCTAGTGCTCGGTTAGGGTAATAGTATATAATTTGTAATTATATGATTATTAATTAATAAATAAAAAAAAAAAAAAAATATTTTTAAATGAACACAAATTTCAAAAGTTTTGAAAAAATATTTATGTTGACGGGAAACCTATGATACTAAACGCAAAGTAAGATTGAAGCTTAAACTTTTTTAAAAAAAGCTCTAATTTTGGTATAAGAACATGCAGGATTCCAAAAGGATGCCTGTAAAGGACATCGCCATAACTTGAAAACGTATGAACGGATTTCTATAAAAATTGGCATAAAGATTATATTAAGTATTATTGGAAAAGCCTTTAAGTTTAATCAATATATGTTGAAGTTAAGGTGCGTTTACAATCAATTTCTTACTCTATTTTGGCCCATATCGCCTAAAATAGGCAACGAAAAAAATTTTGGTAGAAGAACGTATTATTTGTTTTTGGTGCCAAACAAGTGGTATAAATTTCATTACAAAAAAACTTAGGCTGGTTTGAGGCTAAAAAAAACCAACAATCAGCAAAATAAAATAAAGCAATTTTTAATTTTAATTGTTATGATAATAAAAATTTAAATAGTTTATTCCATGGTTGGCAAACACCTTTCAAAACACTATCAATAACCTTAAAATACCACTAACGAAATAACTTAAATACCGTTAACCTTAAAATACTCCAACGAAATTATTTAAAATGCCGTTAACCTCAAAATGTTATAACGAAATAACTTGAAATACCGTTAACCTTAAAGTATTCCGAATTTTTTTCTCAAAAGCATCATAAATTAAAAATTTAATTTTTGCTTCTATAAGCCATATATTCTTGTTGTTTATTCACATAGGGCTAACACAGTGACGATCCTTAATAGTGGCAAAAAAGGAATACGTTAATCTTAAAATACCACTAATAAAATAAATTAAAATACTCTTAACCTTAAAGTAATCTAACGAAATAACTAAAATACCGATAACTTAAAATGCCACTAACCGTATGAATCGGTTGCCAGCCTTGATTTATACATACACTTAGAATATTATGTAGGTAAATAAAACCAAATAAAATAGGAACCTAAAATTTTACCGATTTTGGTTATCAAACGACACATCGATTGAACCGACTTATACTTTTTAGTTATTGACGTTCAAAGTTGAAAATTTTCCTTCAATGGTTTCGAAAGTACCTTTATTTTATATTAATTTCTTATTCGATTTTCCTAAAATTTAACTGTTATTGTAGTTTTAGTTTCTGTTTTCATATCTGATTTCAGATTTAAAAATTTCAGAACTGCTGATGAAATATAACGTTCTGAATACTAAAAATTAAAAAAAAAAGGAAAATTAAACATTTAATTTTCTGGAATATCAATTAAAATAATTTTTTAATAACCTTTAACCATATTTGAAATTAAATATAATTCATTAAAAAAATAGGCATTCATTACAAAACAACAAAAAAAAAATCCAATCCAAACACCTGAATGTTAAGACCAAAAATGCTTTAAAGGCGTATTCAATTTGATTTGAATTAGAAATGGGCTAGTAGCAGAATTTAATCATGCTCAAGTGTTAGTGTGGAACTTAAATTAATTCGCGTGAGTGAGTATGCGCGAGTCAAATTTTTACATGTATGAATGTTTCCTTTAATTTTTTAGCCGATTTTTTTTTTTTTTGGGTTTTTAAAATACAAAATAAATGTAAAAATTAAAAATCAAAGACATTTTTCGTTTACCATTCAGAATTTACCTCAATTTTTACATTTGAATTTTTATAAAATGTTGTTTTGAAAATTTGTGTGATTCACATGAATCACGCATGAGTAAATTTTGAGTTAACTTACGTGAGTGTGATTTCAAATATGTCTGTTTTTTTTGTTTTTTTTAAATTATGTATAACAATTATTTTTGGTTGCCCTAGTCATAACAAATACATACAAGAAGATAATCTAATTCCAACTAATATTTTCCCTGGGTGTATTTGTAATTAAATAAAATGGAAAAAATGTTTAAATGTTGCCATTAAAAACTTTAAAATTTTATAAATATGCAAACAATCAGAAAATATATTTTTTATTAAAATTTTATTAATTATATATTTTATTGAAATAAAATGATTGTGATTAAAAACATATAATAAACACCCTTTTTGAAAAACTTTACATTTTTTCATGATTAAAACTAAAATTTATTTATTATTTTCTAATTAAAATTAAACATCTTTAAAAATATCCAATTGTTTTTTCGAAAATTTTTAATAATTCCTAGAAAATAATTTTTTTGAGTCATGGAATAGCATGATTAAAATTATAATGTATCGGTGCAAAAATAAATAAAAATTTCATTCCATTTTTAATTGTTTCATTGTTTAAACTAAAATGTTTAACATAATACTTTTCAGCCATACAGATCACAAACACAAAGTCATAGTTGGGTTCAATTACCAAGTCAGGGTTTTAATTTTGCAGCCTTCCAAACATTTTAAAACAATGGCAAATAGTTTTTTTGTAAATAATATACAACAAAATGGGTGGCAACTGGGTGGAGTTTTCAGTGGAGTAAAAGAAACCTCCCTTTTTCAATAAGAAGCACTAAAACAAACAATACTACAGTAAAACTCGTTTAAAAAGCACTCATGAAAGACAAATAATTTGTAATATGAACTAATTTTGAACTCTCAATGTTTTGAAAATCATTTTCATATAAAAAATATATCTTAAGGGGTTTGGCCTCCTTAGAGTTTTTTTTTTATTGATTTGTTTTTTATTTCACATTTCGATAGTTTGAACCATTTTCTATATAATATGAACATT